>JAGFMF010011655.1:1107907-1236706 GCA_019455555.1 Galemys pyrenaicus | reverse complement strand
CTCTGACTTCATTGGATTATTTTAAATTGCTATTATTTGAAAAAAACTAAGGGGGATATTTCCAAAAAAATAAAATTTAAAATTCTTTTGTAATGCAAAAAAAAAGAATGCGCAAAGGAGTCCACATAGCTAGGGACCGCTGGAAACTCATCTGCTTGTAAGGTGGAGGAATAAAGTGAAATTGGGAGAGGGCCAGCCAATGAGGTTTAACACCAGATTAGAAGTCAGATGAAAAGTCTTCAATTTAGAAAGGCACCCCCCAATTTAGAAAAGCACCGCCAGTTCCTCAGCCATCACAGTTTGTCATTTTGTAGTTTGTCATTTTGTGTATTTATACAGGGCTTTTGTGTGACTGGTCACACGAATCTTACCCAGTACATGCATGGGCAGGTTCAGGTTCACCCAAGATGAGGACTGGGCCTCTTTTTCAAGAAAAAAAAATCTCTACACTTCTCCAGACACGGAAAATACTCAATAATACTTATTTTATTGAATTTGTTTATAAATGAGTCTTCAAATAGAAAGCTCTTCAAATAGAAGACTGTTTTACCAAGTATTTTAAATGTTTAAAAACCTGATTTAACTATCATCTTATTAAAATGATGACAAAGGGCTTCTTAACAAGAATAATTTAGCCTTACTTCAATTTTTTCTGAATTACATTAATTTGACTTAGAGTCTGCAGTAAAGAGATTATATGTCTTACAGCTTATTACGATAAGCATATATTACGTTACATAAACTTTTTTACATTGATGCTACTGCTAACAGTAACAGCATATAACTATATTAATATTCATACAAATATAATTTTAGTTTAGCAAGGAGTTACTGAGTCCCTACAATGTGCTAGTCACTATTTATTGAGGATACAAAAATTATACCCCTTTCAATATCTATTTCAAAAGAAGAAAGAACAAAATAACTTGGGCCTCAAGGGGTTAAGATGCAGCACTGTGAAGCTATCAGCAGCCACTGCAGTAAGAGTTCGATCCCTGGCCAGGAAGGTGACCCACATGGCACAGCAGACCTTTCCCATCTTGCCTGCTGCTTCCCTCAGCAGTGTGTTTCAGTTGATCTGTCCTGCTCCCCAGTCTGTCTCTGGTGAATCCTCTCATCTTCTGCACCTCTGGCCTTTACCCCAGCTCTTTTGTGCATAAATAAATCTTTTTTTAAAAAAGAACAAAACAAACTAAAGACACAGAAAGTTAAGAAGTTTGTCTAAGTTCGCCAACTAGTTAGGGCCAAAGACAGATTTAAACTTTATCTCCTGGCTTCAAATTTTGTGCTATTTCTATCAGTTTCCTATTTCCTAGCAGTTACCAGCATTGCTCCTATTTGTGAGCTGTTTAGCCAGGACTTAAAAACTACTGATGGGAAGATATATTTTCTCTGAAAAATGTCAATTTGCTCTTAAGTGAATAATTATTTTGGCATCACTAAGTCCTGTGCTTTTTCTAACAACTGACCTAGACAGAGGGTCTGAAATGGGACTGCATATGGAATGAATGAATGAATGAATGAATGGTGTGAAGTTATAAGTAGCAGACTACTCCCTGGAAGTCAGACTTAGCAACTGCCAGATTTTTGAAAAAAGGCCACTAAACCCATAATTTTCTTTGTTGGAATATCATCAAAGCATTTCAGAATCTCATCCAGCAAAATAAGATGTCAAATTAGCAAGAAATATAGGACTAGGAGTAAAAAGTGATGAGGTAAGTAGGAAAGTAAAAAAGTATGGAATCTGTAAACATTTAGGCTCTCTCTGTGTGTATTTTAAATGTACAATCAGTTAATATGTTTAATTTTAATGCTGTACATTTGCAACCTATATAATGTTATAAGCCAATTTTGCTTCAATAAAATAAAAAAAACATAATTTTTATTCTAGCTTAGGATGTTAACTACAAGAGTTAAGAAAGCACTAAATACATTGTTTCTTTACTTGTAAAGACAGAGAAGGGCATGTTTTGAGACTTTGGAATAAAAATTGATTAATCTTTTTAAAGCATCCATATGAAATATCTTTCTTGATATGCAAAATTCAGATAAAAATTATTTCTGATAAACCCAGAGAGAGAAGAAATGTGACTGCTTTACACTTAATAATTTTTAAAATGTAGGTATACAGTTTCTAGATGATTTAAAATACATGTTACACACAATTGGCTAAATGAGTCTTATGGATTTATGAAAGAGCAGGATACCAAGTTGGAATATAAAATGTTTCCAGATCATCTGAAATTGAATATTTTTATATGCTGAAATTACTTTTAAAGAAATCTGGTTTTAAATATATATTTATCTTTTCTTGTTTATTATTAATTTGCAAAATTCTATACAACACTGACAACCACATCATAATAGACTTACCGCTAGGGGGTTCTGTTCTAGTGGAATGTTTCAGACCCTCTTAGATGAGACCCAACACCTGGTAAAAGTGCACCATCTAGTGGCTGTATGAATTACTGACACCTGCGTGCTTGTGAAAATCCTGATAATTCTATACAGTAATATCAAATTCACAGCATTATTTTCTTAATACATTCAAATTTAAATCATTTAATAAGCAATAAAACTCTTGAAAAGAGAGAAATTATAATACATAGTTGTTATATATAGCATAAATTTAAATGAAATAAATTTAATTCATTAGCTTAAGTGAATAATAAGCACTTTTCACAGCTTTATACATTTTAGTCCAGGAATTAGAACAATATACTTCAAGTACAGGATGCTGAGATGTTATTTTTTCTCTTCTAACATGCCTTCAATGATTTACCACAAGAAGAGTTAGTTAAGACAGTAAAATTATCTGGCCCACATATTTGTATTATGATCTAAACTGCACATTCATGAAAATGTAATTAATTATATTTAAATTGGGAAGACACTCTTCAGTGTTTCCTTTTTTACTCAATATTCCTTGTGAATATTTAGAAATGTTCCTATTTCACAGTCTTAGCAAATATGCGTCATTTACTGTATAATTCCTAAGTAAACAGATGACTGATCATGTACTAATATAGCACAAGAGATCAAGTGCTAAAGGTAAGATGACATGACCTTCTCAAAGAAAGTTTCTCACTGCTCCTTGTTCACCGCCCATAGCGTGTGTAGTTCTCATAAGTCATCTGTTATAATCCCAAACTCCACATTAATTATTATAGGTGACACACAAAAACTTACCCAACATGCCTGAGGCAAAGGGAAGGTTAAGAAGATATTTATTAAAAACAACACAAGACAACCTGAAACCTTACGGAACTAGTGTTGCTTTCACTCCACATACTAAGTCATGAAAGTCTTTCCTATAAGTATAGAACAGAAACTACTATGGGCACACTTTGAACCAGTGGCAGAAAATCAACCAAATTTCATCTGTTCTTTTCATAAGGACCACAGTTGGGCAGGTGGTTTAGGGCATGACGCCATGTACATGCTAAGCGGAGGGATGGATTTGGCATATTTTGGTTTGGAACACAAACCCAAACCCAGTGACAAGGACTTTTTAATGGAGCTGTTAGATTAAGAAATGTGAACTGGAGCAGGACAATTAAGTGGATTATAAGCTACTGGTTAATGAATTCAGACCCACTTCAATGGCAGTCTCTAAGATTACATTAGGGCTTTTCCTTGAATTTTTCCTACTTTCAGTCCCTGGCGAAAATGAAGAAACTGAAGCTGAAATACTAAAAGCAAGGCGGCTAGAGACAGATTTCAAAGTCATTTCCATTTACTAGACTAGGACCAAATCAACACAATGAATAGAGAATTATTATTTCTTACACTAAAAAGTATATGTGCAGCCCTTAAAACAATGATTGTGTCCTGCATCTGGGGTGAGAGATCATCAGTTTGTGGCTGACAACGCCCTGCCTTCCGGGGAGCCAGTGCAGGGGGCAGGTCTCACTACAACACAGGGCACACACGTATGCTTAAAAGAAATCAGTTACAGGGGCAGATATGGACGAGAGCTAGTTGTTAGCAGTTGTTAATTTATAAATAACCTAACAGAGACTGCTGAACACTTAATATTATCGTTGTCTCTATTAAGAGAAGTCCATTAGTAAGATCTGTTTTCTCCATTTGTGGTGTGAAAACTTTCAGAGACAGAGTGGTAAGTTGGAATATATTCAGAAAGGAGTGGCTGAGAGAACTGAGAATGTCTCGTTGGGTGAAATCAAGATGCCAGAGCTGGGAAGAGAACCTGGGCCAGGAAGTAAAATCTGAAAGCCAGACAACACCCTGACAGGCAGCACGACGCAGCCAGAGATGAGGACTCTGCCTCTGCAGACGCCACCCAGTTTGTCTGGCAGAAGAGTGAGCTCTCTGGTGCTTGCAGTGTTTTAGGAGTGAGGGAACACCAGTTCCAGGGTCAGGCTTGGATAGAAGAGAGAAGGATGCGGCAACCACCAGTCCTTGTGAGGACCAAGGGAAAGCAAAGGAAATTATCATAAGCAACACGAGGCAAACTGATCCCAGTGGAACTAATGTTGACTTCATTTTGAACACGAGTTCAAAAAGTTCTACGTTGCGTCTAATTTGTAAATGTTCAGGAAACTACAGTGTAGTGACTTGACAGGCAACACGAAGGGATTCCCCTAATTAGGAAACAAATTAGATTCTGTGACGTAGCAGGCCCATTCGGACGTGAAGAGTGTATGATTTCATCTTATTAATAAGCCAAGCTTGTAATTTTGCTTCAGCATTCGAGGTTTATATGGCTTTGAATTATAATGCTTACATTGTTTTCCCTGCTTTCACAGTGTATGTTAGGACCTGTAATATACTATAATGCCATGAGTTAAATCCTGTAATAGTACCTAATTAAACCTTTTCCTCTTTCACTGTACATCCCTTGGATAAATGGAATAGAGATATCCACGTGAAAATGAAACTAATATGTATTTCAAGGGAAACGGTCATAGCTTTTAAGCTATGAAGCATTGAAGTGGTCACACTCCTTTTTTAAAAAAGAAATGTTCTCTCAAGAAGTAATCTGATCATACTCACTACTATGATACAGGTTTCACTACCTACCGATAGGCTGGTCATGCTTATTTGACTCTACATGCATTCTTTGCCATAACGATAAAGAAATGGATTCAAAAACAGTGCCTAAGAAATAGATGAAAATCTCTCCTAGGGAAGCTCAAAATCAGCAGAGAGAAGAATTCGGAATTATGTAGAAAAGGGAAAAGGATTCAGAGCAAGGAAGAAATACGGAAGAGGCTGTTTGCAGAATGTGTTGAATTATTAGAAGTATAATGCACTAGAGGAGCAATATTTTCTGACTTCAGGCAAGACTCCTATGCTGTAACTTCACTGCAAAACACAATGCCCAGTCTCAGCATGCAGCCATGAGGCAGTCTCTGTGAAGTAGGTCTGGAAACTGATAGAATAACACAACTAAATAAATGGCAAACTCGACAATTGAAAAGATGATATGTCAGTTGGGAAATGGTTTGTGGAGCATGGCTATTTTAAGACAGAGATAGGAGTACTGTTTACACAGCCCCACGGGAGTCTGGACACTTGAAGTTTCCATTCTGAGGCAGGGACTGGAGTCTGACTCCTGTTGAGGAATCACTGGACTAAACTTGCCCCATCTCTGGCTCTTTGCTCCCAGCAACTTGTATGAACAAATGTCTTTGCTCTATCTGCTCCTTTAAGCCCTGCACATCTCCATCACCACTGTACCTATAAAAGGTACCCTCTACCCCCAGCCTTCCCTCAGGACCTCTGGTGCAGTCAACAGGATTCAGACACCAACGAAGTCAGGGGATGCTGACAGGCAAGGGTGCATGAGATGGAGCGGGGCTAGGTGAGGAGTCACCAGTTTATATCCTGGGTAGCTGTATGGGTGGATAGATAGGTGGGAGGGTTATGTGAGTGGTGAGTGGGTTGGTGAGTGGGCGGAGAGATGGATGGACGAATGGGTAGGTGGATGATGGATGATGGATGGGTGGGTGGGTGGATAGTGACAAAGTCAGTGAATCACTTTTGGTTTGAATTTCCTACTCTGTAAACTGCAAACACTAAAAATTCTCTCCAAATAAAAAAAGTACCAAATGGAATCATGTAGAAAATAGTTTTTTAAAAATTCCTCACAGTGCTATGCACATGCCAATTTTACCTTTTTAATTTACTTGTTTGTTTGAGGGGGTGAAATCAACGGGAGATAAGCATGACATAAACTGGTCCTAAAAGGCTAACTTTGACTAATTCTCTTTGGCTTGTTGGCTGATGTGCTAAAATCCTGATAAACCAGACAATGATTAAGTGGCAACAAAGACTAGCTCATTACACTCACACTTCATTACAAAAGTTCTCTAGACTCAGAAGAACTACTTGACTGCTTGCTCAGGTTGACCAAGACTTAAGGCTTTTTTCTGCTGAGAAGAGGAAAGCTCTCCATCTAGAAAGAAACCAAACTGAGGGAGCACATATGAGGAGAATAAAGAACCACTGCACACCCCCGGGGCTCCAGAGACGAGAAAGGCCCTTTCTGGATTCCCATCGGTCCGTGCGTGAGAAGCTGTGTGGAGTTGTACCTGTATGAGTCCTTCGGTGAGCCTTCAGGTGAGAACTTTTTGTATACACTTTGTTGCAACCCTCAAAATCACATCTGTGGATTCGCCGTTTTCTGGAGTCGGGGGATTCAGACCGTCTCTGGCGTCTTGTGCTCTCAATACTAAATGGTGAAATTGAACTGCAAAAAGAAAAACTGGAGTTAAATGTAAGCAACACAGGACTCTATTTTGACTCTACTGTCCCGGGACCTTCCTCTCACTGCCTATGGCTTTACACAGACTCAAGGCCCTGGTCTGCTCTTCCTGCTCCCACTATCCCCACTAAACACATATTTCATTTGTTAATCTTGAAGGTAGTCAGCGAGGCCTATTTCTGCTGAAACACTGCTAGGGAGAGTAAGACATATTGAAAACAATAGGACAAAACCAAAAAACTGAAATGACAGCAGTGACAGCGCCCCATTATCCAAAAAACCACTTGATGGTGCTAAGTTGGATCTCAAAGTTTTGAATTTCTGATGTACTTACAGGGACTTTTCCAGGAAGTCCTGCTGTAGATAAATGACAAAACAAACACATTTGATACGTAACGTGAGAGTCTGAACTGTGTGTGACAACATATAAAATTGTGTAAAATCACAATGTATATTTCAAAACAAGTGAGATCAGGTTGAAAGAAATCTCATCAGTACATCAATAACATGACTCATGACAAGCTATTTCTGTTCTGTAAAAATGCACCTGACATTTAACTTTTCCATTTGCTGGTTTTTCATGGTGAGGGATGAAGTACATTGTATTTAGAGATTAGCTGTACTACCATTATGAAAAAAGAGTTTTAACCATGAAATTTGGCCCTGACTTGCACGTTGTTTAATCTCAATGTCACAGTAGAAAAACAGGATTAGTTTGTAATGTCAGATAATTGATTAACATGTATTTCGTCAAACCTTAATCTCTTTGATTGAGACAGAAGTGAAAAATATGATGCATCATTTTTGGTTATTCATTAGAATCTTTAAAATTATAGTGAAATACAATAAAAAAACCAAAACTTATCTATCATAAGTAAAATTTAAGTTATATTTTGAAATATTTCTTTCACCTTTTTAATGTTTTGATGCTTTTAAAAATTATTTTTGGACCTCCCTGGTGGCACAGTGTGTTAAAGCACTGCACTATGAAGCAGACCACAGCCACTGCAGCACGAGTTCGATCCCTGGCCAGGGAGCTGACCCACATGGCGAAGCTAACCTCTCCTGCCTTGCCCGCTGCTCCCCTCAGCAGTGCATTTCAGTCAATCTGCCTGTTTTGTTCCCTACTCTGTCTCTGGTGAAACCTCTCATTCCTCCCCCACCCCCAACCACAGACACACCATTGCCCTGTACCCCAGTTCTTATATGCATAAATATCTTAAAATAAGAATAAAAATTATCTTTCATTAATAAATCACCACTTCTTTTTAAATGAACATTACATCTCCCCTTTCCTCCATCATTATCCTAGTCCCTTCTCCTTTCAGACGAGTTAACTTTCAATCCTTCCAATTCTTTTTAATTATGCTTACCTATATATATTTGAATACAAACTTAGAAATATTGTTTTCTGTTTTTAAGAGACATAAATAATACCCTGCTGTTCATATCATTATGAAAAGAGTTTTCACCTGCCTTTTGTACCTTCAACATGAAGTACTTGAGTTCTATCCATGACAATACAAATACCACAGTCCATTCATTTGAAGTACTATGTACCACAATTTTTCAATTCTAAGATGTACTTTCTTATAACTTAATGTCTCTAAAATCAGGATATTTTTACACTTTTGATGGCTTATTATTGTTTAATTAACAATTTTTCCTTCACTCTGGTATATAAAGCAATAGTTTATAAAGTATATAAAAGATGGTATGTTAACTTAGATTAGAGGTCGGCAGGCATTATTTGTAAAGGGCTAGATAGTAAATATTTTATTTTGACTTTGAGAGTCAGGCAGTCTATGTTGCAACAAAACAGTTCTGCAATTGTAGGATGGAAGTAGCTATAGACTATATAAAAACAAATGTATATAATGAGTAAGGCTATGTTCCAATAAAACTTTATTTACAAAATAAATAGTGGGCGGCATTTTGGCCCATGGGCTGTTTTTGCTAATACCTGACTGAGATGAAATGTGATAGTAGTCCTATGAATATTCATTCCAGAGATTTAAAATCCATTTCCTAAGTGATGGACATAGAGATTAGTGCTACTATTTCAGTGTAACACTGTTGAACTGAACTTTTTTTGGAATGCCTTCTTCTACATATGTACCTTTAAAATTTTCAGCGTATCTTTTCACTCTGCAAGTAATAAATTGAGCAAAGCAAAGCTTTACATTATTAGGTAAGAGGAAATATAAATGATATTT
Organism: Galemys pyrenaicus; assembly: GCA_019455555.1. Classification (NCBI taxonomy): domain Eukaryota; kingdom Metazoa; phylum Chordata; class Mammalia; order Eulipotyphla; family Talpidae; genus Galemys; species Galemys pyrenaicus. Next base: position 1,227,760 of record JAGFMF010011655.1, on the reverse strand, counting down.
ATCTGACTATATCTTAAACAGTTTCATGTAAGATCTTTACTAGGAGAATGAGAGAATATATGGGATGGCCAGATCACTTTCCTTAGTTTTTTAATCAACTGATGTGGGTTTGTGGTTTTCCACATAATCAATTCAATTGCAGGTACTGGCATCTATTGTAAAAAGAGTCAAAACAGTGTGACTGGCATGGCCCTTGAAAGAACAGCTTTAGTCACTGCTGACAATGTGTGCCCTGGCATGGAGAGTGATTCTTGAGAATAAGATTGGATGTGTGATTACTGGGCAACAGTAATTCATTTCTTGACTCTAGTCATGAAAATAAATATGGATCTTGGCACTGGGAACCTCAAACATAGAAACTTTCGTGTTATGTTTGACATCTTTTAAATGGAGAACATGATATGGTATTGCTCCCTTCCAATTATAGCTTAGCATCTACAATAAAAATATTTTTTACAACACTTTGTTTACACTAACATGTTAAAAGTCTAAATGCAACTACACAAAGCACACATATATTATTTGCCTGTCATTGACTTTTAGCTGTTTATCCTATTATGTGTTTGTGTATACAGAGAAAAATGGAAAATAAATTAGAAATCAAAATCAAGTAACTACCCTAAGGGGCCAATGAAGTAATGAACTATATGGCAGCATAGAGAGAACCACAAAGGCCACAGAATGGCATGAAATTCTGACTCTGCATCAAAATGAAGACATGTTTGGTGAATGACTACATGCTACAAAATGCCATACTGTTTTCTCTTCATTTTCATGTGAAACCTGTAGTAGGACATTATGAAGAACAACCACCTAAAAGCACCTATACAATAAGATTTCTTTTTTTAAAGGTAACTGTAATGGATAGCTATACCCAGCAAAACTGCTTTGAAATGGCATTCCATGTGTAAAATTTCTCCCTGGTTCTCCCTTTCCAAATAGCAGAGAAAACCTCAGAAGATACAAAAACAAAACAAAACAAAAAACCCTTGCTAGCTGTACCTCTCTGAACTACTTAATTGAACTTTTAAAAAATTATTATTATATCGACCATTTTTTAAAAAAGATTTATTTATTTATGCATACAAGAACTGGGGTACAGGCCAGAGTCCAGGGCAGTGAGAGGATTCACCAGAGACAGAGTGGGGAGCATAACAGGTAGATCGACTGAAATACACTGCTGAGGGGAGCAGTGGGCGAGGCAGGAGAGGTCTGCTGCACCATGTGGGGCCTCTCCCTAGCCAGGAATCAAACTCGCACTACTGTGCCACGGATGCTTCACAGTACGGTGCTCAACCCGCTATGCCACCAGGGAGGACCTTAATTGAACTCTTCATGAGTTGGAACAGATGTAAGTGGGGCTGAAGTAAAATGCTGGTCCAAGTAATTCTGTATCTTTTTCTAAACATTGTGGGCATTCAAGAGAGGTATGCTAAACAGCATAAGTGAATGAATGAATGAGTGTACTGAATCATTTTTTACTTTTTAATATAATCAATTAATTAATCCTTTATTGGTCAATCAATCCTTACCACAGTCCTATGACTGCAAGTCTTCAGATAACGGTCACTTGATTCTTCATTCTTATTCTCAGTTCCCTAAGGTTCACATTTAATGTACAACCCAAAGTGATGACTCAATATCAGGGAGTCTGGGTGACCATTAAAAACACATGGAGGGGAGGGGGAGGGTTGAGGGCAGATGGGAGCACGAGGGACTGAGGTGATGGTGCACTGGCGATATGGTGATGGGGAATACATGGGGATTACAATTGATGGCAAGTATGTAAATTTTAAAAAAAATATTTTATATTAATTAAAAAAACACATGGAAACAAGTGTCTTGGTTCTTTATTCTAAGCTCAAGAGAAACATTTTATTCACAATTAAAATTTCAATGGAAGGCCACTGAACACGTGTAGGATCCTGGTGAGTAAAATAAAAATCTTTCTTTTCATCAGAGTAAGCATCTAGGTAAGTGGGAAGGGAGAAGAGGTGACTCTTACTCTTGGTAATATCCTGTGCCATCTCACTCTGCAGCAAGTGCCTGGGTGTTTGGTTACAGAACAGCTCTAATTACACTTTGGGTGTTTCTAGTCTGCCCTTCCTAGCTTTCTGAGAAATGTGGCTTTGTTTGGAAGGGACTTAAGGTATCTTCAAATGAAGATGCTGGTACTTCAAAAGTTGGACTTGTTCTAATAACTGGAAATGTGTAAGTAACATTGGGTACAACACCTGATTCTTCCAATTAACCTTAGTAATAAGCCTGGTATGACTGAAATGGTAGAGGTAAAACAGTTGCTAGTGAGTCCTCAAATATTCTATTGAGCACATCTGTACAATTCAAAAGAAACAATAACGAAAGGCCCACTCCCTTCTCCAGAAGGTTAGACCATTTAGAGTGGTGAATGAATGCCTGAGGGGGCCTCATAGGCACCACGTGTAATAATTAGATCTAGAGAGAACAAATGAGTGAATCATGACTTTAGTTGCACAATAGTCCCACTTGGAATGGCAAGTTAAATTAGAATTAAACCCAGAGAGGCTGGAAAAATCACATCCAGAAACAGCTCTATTCAAATACAAGGTACTGCATGGCTGCCATGGAATAAATTAAGGTTAACTGTAATCAGCAAGTAATAAAATACCATTTGTCACATGTGACCTTAGTGGGATGAGATGCCCTTCTGTGAAATTGGAATTCCTAAAGGAGTTTAGAAAAAAAATGCCAGGATGTTCTTTTATGGCTGGAAAGAAAAAACACACATTCCAAATTTAAAAATAAGAGCAGAAAAAACAGTGGAATAGAAGGTACTTCATCAAATGCACACATAGGATCTCCAAGGACCACAGCTGAGCATAACAATGACAGCTAACATTTACAGAATGCTGACCACTTGCCAGCACTGCTCCAGCTGAAGTAAACTTCAAGAGTAAACTTTGGGAGATGGTATTATTAGTATCCCTAGCTTACAGATGAGGAGACTGAAACATGGAGAAGTTAGAGCCAATTCCAAAATGCCAGGATACAAACCCAACTGGTTGACTCCAGGGCCCAGCCTCATCTTGCACATTAAACCAACTCAATAGACAGAGGCAAGTACATACCCAAATATTACAAAATGTCCAAAAGCAACACAAATAATCAGCATCATTTAGATTATCCCTCTAACCTAATTAGAAGAAGCAACAAAATATAAAAGCATTCTTAAAAATAAACTGCTACTAAACAAAAACTCAACAAGACCAAAAAGTCAAGATAAACCAAAGAGACAATGGGGGGAGGGGAGGGCAAAAACGGGGATGAGGGCAGAAAGTGCACAAGGGACTGAGGTGATGGTGCACTGGTGGAATGGTGGTGGGTACTCCCTGGGGAATACAAATGATGTCAAATATAATTAATTAAAAAAATAAACTACTATTGTAATGCATCTACTTTTGAGAATTTTAAGGTTAAACTGTTCTGTAAATACTATCAGTTAGAGGGACTCAATGTAATTGCTTATTGTTAATCTAGTTGAAAAAACTTCCTAGAGTTCATTGTAAAGCATGTTTGTTTCCAAAGAAATGTTTATAGGACACTGAGTTTGGCAATTATGAGGCAACGTCTTTCTTGACCACCAAGGTCACAGAACTAGTTCCTTCCACACAGTCCAGTTAATTTATAATTATACCAAAAAGAATTTCAAGTTGGTTGCCCGATAGAATTACCTTAAAGGGAACAGTCATTTTTGTAAGTATATTTTGTACTTTTTCCAAAATATGTTTTAAAATTACTCTGAATAGGCAATTAAATTTTACCTACAGGAATTCTGAATTAGCTCTGCTACTGATTATATGAAAGTAGACCACTTCCTTGTTAGTAAATCAAACATTACACTGAAAATGAAATACCAAGGCTATAAGCCAAAGAGGATTTGAAACTGTCAGTTAACCAGGAGATATATAAATCTCAGTAACAGATACTCCATTTACTGGAAAAGGTCAACAATGGCCTTCCTTAGTCCATATGCAGCAGGTAGTGCTCAAAGCAGGAATCTTTATATCTCCCATGTTTGGTGGTTCTTTAACTCCAGTCAAAGCAAGATGTTTTCTTTATGATATTAATTGGGGGAAAAGGTATTGTTTAGATATAGTCACTACCTAGTGCCCTGAAACCACACTGCAAGGCAGCAGATTCACTGGCATACAGTTAGTTGTTCCTTTATTCTTCTCTATAATTGTCTATGGAAAACTGCTTTTGAGCAGATTGAAATGGTAAGAATTAAAACTGCCAACTTTTCAGAAGCTGTGACTATGGCATTATACCACTTCAAGTTCAAATTTAGATTCAATAAAAGTGAGTCCATTTTTACAAAATGTATAAATCAAGAATAATGCATTTGCTAAAATATTTTTAAAAATCTCAATCTTAGCATATATTCAATTTGAATTTGGTACTTTTTTACTATTAACAGAATATATCCAAACTGTACTTGTAATTAGGGCTTTATTTTAAGAAATGAAAATTCTTACTAAACTAATGAAAATAATAGGTTTATAAGTACGATTTTTCTAGTGAGTAGGTCTGTGGATATAGAGTGTATTGGGATTTTACTTAAATATAACAATTGCTGCTATTATTTTGAAAATCACTTTCTAGACCATTAAAATACTCAAAACTGTTACAGCCTCATTTTTATGCTCTCCTTTTGATTCACTGTATTTTACCAAATAAGATGATGAACTGCATTAAGGTTTAAAGATAGAACAGGGAAAAAAATGAATAAATAACAGCATGAGCTGTGACTGATTTCATCAAGCTTTAATGACGAGAGAGTGCACATTGCAAGAGGATTATAATACAAACCAAAAAAAAATCCATTTCCTGAATAAATTTCTAGAACATATAACTTTCCAAGACTGAGTCAGAAGAAACAGAAAATCACAAAATCTCCCCACAACTAAAGAAATAGAAATAGTAATCAAAATCCCCCAAAAAACAAAAGTCTAGGACCAGATGGCTTTGTGGTAAGTTCTATCAAGCATTCAAAGAAGATCCTTATTATCAAACTCCTCCAAAAAATTGAAAAGGAGAGAATGCTTTCCAACTTCTTTTAGGAAGCCAACATTTCACTGATTCCAAAACAAGACAAGGAGAGCGCAAAAAAGGGAAACTACAGGCCAACAGCTCTAATAAACATAGATGTAAATAATCTCAACAAAATATTAGCAATTTAAATTCAACAATACATTAAAATGTTCATATATTACAACCAAGTGGATTATTCCAGGGATGTAAGTGTGGTTCAAAATAAGCAAATATATAAAATGAGCAAAGTGAAAGATAAAAACCATAAGATCATTTCAACAGATGCAAAAACATCTATAATAAAAAACATTTATTACCTAAAGATAATAAAGGCCGTATTTGACAAACCCACAGCTAACATCAGATTCAATGAGTAAAAACTAAAGGTTTTTCTTCTAAGATCAGGAACAACACAAAGATGCTCACTCTAATCACTACCATTTAATATGGTACTGGAAGTTCTGGCCAGAGCAATCAGGCATGAAAAAGAAATAAAAGTTATCCAGATTGGAAAAGAAGAGGTAAACTTTCACAATATAAAAATGATATGATATTATATATAGAAAATGCCAAATACTTTGTTAGAACTAATAAATACTATAAAGTTTCAGGCTAAAAAAATCAATATACAAAAATATGACATATTTATATATACAAACAATGAATTAGCAGAAAGAAATGGAAACAATATCATTTATAATCATATTACAAAAAACCCTAGGAATAAATCTAAGCAAGGAAGTGAAAGACCTGTATACTGGAAACTAAGATACTGAAGAAAAATTTGAAGAAGACATGAAGAAATGCAAAGACATTCTGTGTGCATAGATTGGAATAAATCAGTATTATCAAAATAGCAATCCTTCCTAAAGCAATAAGCAAATTCAATATAAACCCTCCTAACATCCAATAGTATTCTTTCTAGAACTAGAACAAAACAATTCTAAAAGTTGTAGGAACTATAAAAGATCTCTAATAGTCAAAACAATTGTGAGAGAAAAAACAAGAATGGAAGTATCATGCTCCCTGACTTCAAACTATACTACAAAGTAATAGTAACCAAAATAGTATGATGTTGAAATAAAACCCAACGTACAACTAACAGAAGAAAATCAAGACCCAGGAATAAAACTACAATATACAGACAACTAACCTGAAGGCAAGAACTAAGAACATAAAATGCAGAAAGTCTTTAATAAATGGTGTCAGAAAAATTGTACAGTCACAAGCAAAAAGAATGAAATTGGAACTTTATTTTATGCCACAGAATAAAATTAATACAATTTAGATTAAAGACATGAATCTAAGACATGAAATCATAAAATATTTAGAACAAACATAGACAGTAAGCTAAAGTAGATTTATCTTGAAACTTACACAGTCTATACAGTGTTGCAACTAATAGTACCACAATTTTTCAAAAAGATCCATTTCAGATATACAATATCTATTCACAATTACGATGAAACAATACCTCTGAAACAAGTATGGGTTTCTGAATTACACTGGACATAGCCAATTTAGTGAAGACATTTAGTGAAGACATTTACTGAAATATTTAGATGAACTTTCCCATAGAATTTCTTCAGTAAACATTGAGGTTTAAAACTTGTGCTTCATTTAGGAGTTGTTTGATGGATCATTTGAACCTTACAAAACTTTCTAGGTCAGAAAAGGATTACTATTATTTTGGGTAGGTAGTGGTTTTATTTTTTTTTTTAAATTGAGGCATCATTAGTTTATAACACTGTATATGATTCAGGGGAAGAGAGTCACGCCTCCTCAGATGTGTGTCAGCACACCACGCCCATCAAAGCACCCCTAGCCCTTTGCCAGAGACCACTGATTATTTATTGTGACTGCCTTTAAGGCAGGCCATTTCCTCCTAGTCTGGCAGGAACCCTATCACTCTCCTTTTGTTTATTAAGGGTACCACTTGATATTTACCCTACTGGTTTGACCTTTGAAGTCATCTGATTTTTCAGATTTTATAGAATCCTGCTAGTTCTTCTTATTCCAATAAAGATAAACCTGAAGCTTCTCAAGAGTTAAGACATGATCATATGCATTTCTTTCTAGAAGCTGGCATAGTAATAGATGCTTGGGAACTCCAGGGAAGCGCATGGGAAAGTTCGCCCCAAGAAGACTGGGGCCTCACCCCAACATTGCTCTAGGGTGGAATTTGCTACAAAGAGGTTAATTTTCCCATATCAAGAAATATATTTTGCCTTATATCTATAAGGCAGATACACTAATAAGGTACTTCTATGGACCTACCCCAGGCAATATATAATGAGACTGTTTTAAATATTAAAACATATATAAAATGTTCCAAATATGTACTTCTAATAAGATATTGTAATGCAACCATAAATAAACCTTTGAAGTGACCATCAAAACAGGCCTCCATCTATTTTACACTTATCATTAGCTGGGTCTATGTTACACAGGAGATTTGTTTTATTAAAGAGGACTGACATTCTGTCAGTTAACTATCTAGTACTTAAGTTTACATAAATTATTGAAACAATTTTTATTGCTCGTATGGGGCTATATAAATAACAAGACCAAGCAGAACTCATAGGCAGTGCTCCACTTGAGTTTTTGTTGGCCAAGAGGGAAATCTAGAGATATAAATAGGCATTTCTCTTACCATAAACCTTTTCTCAACTAGGTGAAGTAATAATGATAAGCAAGGAACATAAAACAAAACCAGAACATGTTGCTCTTAAAAATGGAGAAAAACACGTGAAATTTGAATCTCAGATTCAATATACAGGCTTCTATTAAAATTTTGTTATTAATAAGCTCATAATGTTTGTATTTAAGATCAGGAATTCTACTTTTAGTTGCTGCGCCTGGAAAAAATATAGACAGTTGTCTGAAAAATATAGTTATAGATAATAGTTTATGATAAATTATTAGTTACATTATCTTGGACATTCAATTTCTTTTTGAGATTGTTATATTTCAAATGTGAACTGGTCGTGAAGATTGGCCTAGAGTATTTCAAATGGCTCAAAATATTTTTTAACCTTGAGATTCCTTTTTATGTGATTAATAACAATGTATTAATATATAATTAATGTGACAAAATTCACTCTATGACATAGACAATTCACTAATATTCATCACAAAGTTGTTGAACCATCACCTCTATCTAGTTCTAAAACATTTTAATCACCATGAACATCACTACATTCATTAATAGACACTTCACCTTCCCTCCGTCGCTGGCAACTACTAATCTACTTTCTGTCTCTTCAAAAAGGATTTGCCTTTTCTGGGCTTTATTTAATAGAAATAAAATCATACAACATGTATTCTTTTGTGCTTGGCTTCTTTCATTGAGCATAAAGTCCCCAAGCATCATCCACGGTGTAGAATACATCATTACCTCATTTCTTCTTAAAGCTGAAGAATATTCCATTGTGTAGATGTATCATATTTTGTTTACTGATTAGATGCACATTTGGCCTATTATAGTATTTATTGATTAGAAGATGAACATTTGGTCTATTATAACAGTGCTATGAACATTTGTGCACAACTTTTGTGAGTATTTTTTTTAAATTCTCTGGGGTTTCTATCTGCAAGTGGAGTTACTAGTTTATATGCAAATTCTAAGGTTAATCTGAATAACTGTTAAACTTTCAAAGTGGCTATACCATTTTGTAATTTTACCAAAAATGTTCTAATTTCTTCACATTCTTACCAACACATTATGTTTGCCCTTTTGCTTCTTAGCCATCCCAGTGCATATAAAGTGATCATTCACTGTGGTTTTTATTTGATTAATAAAATGACTAATGAAGTAGAGCATCTCTCCATGTGCTTGTAGGTCATTTGTTATCATCTTTGGAAAAATGTCAAATACTTTGCCTTTTAAAACTTATGCTGTCTCTTTATTGTTGACTTGTAATATTTCTGTGTTTTCTAGATATAACTGCCTTATCAGATGTATGATTTGCAAATATTTTCACCCTAAACTGGGTTGTCTTTTCATTTGGATTGAATCCTTAAGTCCAATTTATTATGTCCTAACTTGTATGTGTAATTATAGCTAGGCAGGCTTTACCAAACCCAAGGTCTTTTCTTGAAGGTTTATTCCTATTATCTTCTGAGAACCTTATAGATTTAATTCCTATATTTAGAACTCTGATCCATTTTGAGCTAGGATAGTTCAGAATGTTTAAGTGCCTGGAGAAATGACAAGACTTAAGAGTTCTAGTCCACATTTCTCCTTCCTACATCTTTACTATATTAAGATGATGATGACGATATAGATCTATTGTACCATATTTATTGAAGATTAAATACTATTTTGACGGCTGGCTTTATCTTGCTTAGAAAATCAGTAAGATGAGAGAGTTTAAGTGAATAGGCAGTTGGAGGTATTCTTTATTTGAATACTGATTCAATAAAATAGTTTTTTTCCCCTTTTTCCTGTGAGTTCACTGTTAAAAAGCAAGTGGGCACGCAAAGGAATTCTCAGGAAGTTTATAACTCAGTAAGGCATTACAGGATTTGGATTCTGTCTACCTTAGGTGAAAAAACACTGAAAATTTTGCCAATTCAAAGTACCCCTCTCTCTAAAGACACACATGAGTTCCAATGAGGTCTGTATTCTCAGGGCTACCTTGGCCTCTACCATCAATCTAATGCAATTTAAAATCAGTAAACTTCAATTTTCAAGAACTGGCACATAAGCTCATCTGAGTGTTTAGAGGCACTTTTAACGATAGAGGTTGATGCCGGGGTGTGTGTGTGGGGGTGCTCCTTCTAGATAGTGGCCCCTCTATTTGTAAAATGCTTTTAGCTGTCTGTACTACTTACACATGCCAGCCAGCCTCACACTCTCTTTACCTCACTGTTATTCTCTCCTGCATCTCTTCTCAGGCTTCTTTCCCACTCATCTCTACTTTATACAAGAGAAAAACAACAAATTCCCTCATTCCCATGTGCACTTCAGGTTTCCCCACCAAAAATCTTGGAGAAAGTTTATATCTAATTCCTTGACCAGGAAATAGAAGTGGGGTTCAGCTCACAGTCTTCTTCCAAGCATTTCTAAAGTCACATTTTTACACCAGAGAGTTTTGTTCTGGAAGAACTTGATGCCAGCTGTTAAGATAATAAAAATTTCTCCAAGTTATTATGTATGCAAATCATAATTATAGAAGCCATAAAAATGATATGTGATAAAGAGTAGAATAATAAAGTGCTATGGGAGTAAGGGCAAGCTTAATGTAGGACACCAGCAAGCAGGTCTTGACGAATACTGATCAGCAGATAAGGGATGGAAAGAAAAGGCAGAAGAGAAGAGCTGGGATGATGAAAGCTTAGTACCCTGCACTGTCAGCTTCTGTACAGAGACATGCATCTTGTAGGTCTTTAAGGTGACAGGAGTTTCAATTGACTCATTTTTGTTTTAAGAGGGAAACTGTGGTTTATGGAGGTATAATTCATTGGTAAAGGAAGTGATATTTGTTCAGGTCTTTCTCAACTAGAGAGTCATTCATTACCACCATCTAAGCAGTGGGTTCTACCTGAATCAAAGTAGTTCCTTTAAACTTGAATCAGAGAGGCCTCCCTGGTGGCACAAGGGGTTAAACACCACACTATGAAGCATCTTCTGACACTGCAGCACGAGTTTTATTCCTGGCCAGGGAGGGGACCCACATGGCACAGTGGAACTCTCCTGCCTCACCCACTGCTCCCCTCAGCAGTATATTTCAGTCTATCCACCTGTTCTGCTCCCCACTCTGTCTCTGGTGAATCCTCTCATCCCCCACATCTCTGGCGTATACCCTAGTTCTTGTATGCATAAATAAATAAATATTAAAAAAAATAAAACTGAATCAGAGGGGATCAGAGCATTTCAAAATAGAAGTGGCTGTTCTGGTGATTTACTGGATAATGTGGGTAAGACAGAGGAGGGAATGAACAGTGACCCCTGTGGCTGAGCCTCGGTTACCAGGGTAACAGCAATGCCACTTACCAGCTCAGGGACCATGAGAAAAATGGCAAGACAGGAGAAACTAATGACTGAAATTAATTTATCTATAAATAATGGATTTATGCTTAAGGAGAACAGAGTAGCATTTTCTTTTCATTTGTTAGACACACCATCATTTAAAAGGGTAGTAGAAACTGGATAATAAAGAAGAATTTTCAGGGATAACATGAATGGACTTTATAATAGAGCTCATAAAATAAATTTGATGTAATGACAATGGAATTTCATTAAGTGTTGTCCAATCTGTAAATCTAAAGGTCAGGTACTTTGTAGAGAAAATTAGACTAAAAATGCATAGTTTTTGTTTATTCAGTCAATTAACATTCATTAAATTCATTTAGGGATATTACTAAGTTTATAGTTGGCAGTTTACATACTTGATGACCGAGGTGATTGCTTTTCTGATTGGTTTTAATTATAGGAGTTTGCTTTTTAGGACCTCAAAGAGATCCACTTAAGTGGAGGGGAGGATGAAGGGATAAAAGAAACACTTTCTGAGGCTCTTACATCGCCTTAGGCGGCCTGATGAGTGTTTTACATATGAGAATAGCCGGAAAGAGTGGATGGACTGAATGGAGTTTGTTCAGTACTACCAGCAGAAGACTCTTGCCAATGAATTTTTAGCTGTGTCTTAGAAAAACCTGTGACTGTCCCCTAAACTATGGATTCTTTTTCTGGAAAACAGTATCACTTACCTTGCAGGTTTATAAAAAGGATAGGGTCATAAAAATAAAACAGTTGCATGAACAGGTAGATTTTAAGGAAATGATTGAAGTCACTACGGTTTCACATTATCCTCATTTATCAACTCCATTTTACATTATGTGAACTACACTCTAAGAACACAGACATTGTACAGCCATCACCACTATCCATTTCCAGAACTTTTTTATCATCCTCAAAAGAAACTCTGCTCTCACTGTAGAAACTCCTTATTTCCTTCCCCTCCCTCAGTCCCCAGGAGCCTCTACTTTACTTTCTACCCCCATGACTACTCGAGCCACTTCACACAAGTGGAATGCGTCACAAGGCTACAGCTGAGAAAATGTGTCTGTAGGTAATTCTGGTCTTGTGCTGATGTCACAAAGAGAGAGAGACAGAGCCCACTGCACACCCAGGCTACATGAGACAGTCTACTGGGGCCACTGTTGTTTATACAAATGTTGTTAAGTGACACATAACTCTGTGTGTGTGTGGTTTATTTCACGTAACATGTTTTCAAGATTTATTCATATTGTGGTATACATTAGAATTTCATTTCTTATTAAGTCCAAATAACTGACACAGTTATACAATCTTGTTTATTCATTTATCCACTGGTGTACACAAGTTGTTTCTACTGCTTGGCTACTGTGAATAATGCCACCATGAACACTGCTGTACAGTAGCTCTCAATTTTTGTGTACATATCTAGAGGTGAATTTGCTAGATTAGAGGGTAATTCTTTGTTTAACTTTTGAGGAACTCCCAGCCCTTTCTAAAGCAAATCCATCCTTTTACATTCCTACCACTTACACACAAGGGTTCGAATTTCTCAACATCCTCACACACTATTTTTATCTTTATTGCTGTGAGGTGGTCTCCCATAGTTTCCTTAATGGAAGGAACAATATCTGTCAAAATACCAGTGGCTCCTTATTTCACTTAGAACAAAGCCCAAAGTCTTTTCTCCTACAAGGCTCTAAGTGGGACACTTATGTCTAGCTTACTCCACTCCAGTCACGACTTCCTAATTGTTCCTGGAATATTTCAAACTCATTTTCACTCTTGCTACATCTTGGTTGAACTATTTCTCACCATTACCATATGGCTTCTGGTCTCATTTATTTCATGTCTCTAATCAAATGTCACTTCCCCAGGGAGGATTTACACAGTCTGTCCCATTCCCCTACACCTACACTCTCTCGCTGCTGAAACTGCTTTATTTCCCATCAAGTTGCTTACCACTGCTAATGCTGGATGGTGTATTTATTTGTCCACCATCCATCTCTCAGCAGAATCTTACAACCTACATGGGTGAGGACTTTTTCTTACTCACTTTGGTATCCAAAGTGCCTAGAAAAGTATTATGTAAATCATAGGATGAATTATGGAAGTTATGGAATAACCTCAAGGATTGTGTGGTTATAGAGATAGATAGGCTTACTATTTTGGAAGACTTAAGGTCAAGAATCTTAACCCTCTTGTCATTTCATCAGAGACAGATAATTTGTTCACAATTGAAGTTTAAATTATACATATGTTACCCTTTTATTTTGGGGGTTCCTGTTTTCTATTTTTAGTTAAGAAATATCTGATACGTATGCTGACTAACAACAAAAATATCATTAAGCATTCACTTGTGCTCAGCACAGTGCTAGGTGCTTTATAAACCTTACCACTAACTGTTAAAAAGAATTCTATAGAGTACTTGCACTTTATAGATGAGTTAAGGCTCAGTAAAGGTAAACCACCCTGTGTCCCCCAATTATGGACTGGGAATATATTAAGCATGGTTTATGTCAAAGGAAAATTGCAAAAGTACCCAAATAAAACTCATTTAAAAGATTGATGTCAATATAGTCAAACCATTCTGTATTATAAACGTTAAAAAGCTGCTAAAAGACTCTGATCTTAATTGTTCTCATCATAAAAAAGAAACAACTTCATGACATGATAATGATGTCAGCTAATGCTATGGAGGTAATCACACAGAAATAAAGAAACACAACAAACCAGGATGTGGCATATGTTAATTACATCCCCCCTTCGCCCCAAATCTAAAAATAGGTCAGTATATCTCAATAAAAATAACTTAAGAAATCTATGTTACATCATTCATATAGGATGTAGAAGTGAAGGCATAAAGTCAATAAAGTATTTCAAGAATTTTTTAATCTCTAAGAAGGTTGAAATAGCTCTGGGGCAAAGGTGGGAGAAACAAATACACCATTTATGCCTGTTTTTCACTATCAAGACTGTTCTCTGCAGACTCTTATGGGCCACTTTGTAAATACTATTTCTGAGTCATTTACAGAGATGATTATAAATAAACAGAAAACACATGAAACCAGCTTTGATAATGATAAAGGCATTTGTAACTCTATCTGGGTTAGCACATTATTGGATAATTTTATTTTTTAAATAAGCTGATTTTAAATCCAAGTTAAATTTTTTCCTTTGGGAGAAACAGATTACCTTCTGACATATGCTAATTAACAGTTGACCCCATGCCCAGGAATACACAGTCAGTTATTTGTCCAGATCTGAGCCAGTGGAGCACAGGACACAGCATTTGTAGATTAGTCAATCTGTGGACTGTGAGGCCAAGACCCCTCATCTGTTTGGCTGCTCTCAAAGTGCAACAGGAGCCTTCCCAGGAACAGTCACAGGACAAGAGGCCAAATCACTGTTAAGAGTTAGAGGGTTATAGGGTGCATGGGCTTAAGTCCTACCTTGGAAGATGATTTACAACTAGCTATGTTCAGATCTTTTAGCTTTATTAGGCAAGTTCAGGTCTTGATTTATTGTTACAAAGCAACTAGTTTGACTTTCTTTGCCATTTTTTTTTTTTTATCTCAAGAAGTAGGAATGGAGAAAGCATTCTTGAAATACCCTCTACGAGCCTCAAGGGGAAAGCGTTTTTTGCTCCAGCATATGTCTAAGTGCGAGAGCTCTGCAGCCTGTCGGTGTGTCAGGAGACTTTTAGGAAAATGCAGGAGGAACAGCAGAGCAGTTTGTAATGACAGACAGTACATGGTGTGTATGAAAAGCCTCCCCAGCGCTAATGTGGTTTACACATTCATAAGACAGGCCTAAAAATTCCAGGAGCAAAAACAAAACATAAGGCATAAAATGGGACACAGACTTCAAGTGCTAAGAGTGTTTTAACAGATTCCATGTTTCTCTGAGTTTATAATAACTCCTTCCATTCCTGAAGTATCTTTCTTCTGAGAAGCTCAACTTCCTCTGAAGACATTTTATTCATATTTCAAGGTACAATTCATGCTAGCAATCTTCCCATGGCACAGAAGGAAACCTGTCTGCATCTTACAGGAAAGAAAAATCAAAGTCCAATTAGACAAATGATAGGCGTGATAAGCATATGGGGGGTGGTGGTGAATGCACTCACATGTGCTCTGCCAGGGCAACCATGATGCCACCCACCATACCTCCCTGCACAGGGTAGCCCGTGCCCCTGGGTATGGGCTACCTCAATGGTGGGTGCTCCCAAGAGCCACTTGCTTTGGGTTGGTCAGATGTAGTTGTAGTTCTGAAGTCTTAAACTCTGATTTCCTTGTGGGACAAGAACCTTGATTTCAGATGTACAAAGAGTAATGGTAAAGACTTCTAGTGCAACCCCCTGGATTATTATCATCCTCATACCACAATACAGTCCCTTTTAACTCCTGACATTATCTTAAATCATGTACCATGGAACAGTCAGAGTTTCAGAGTTAGCAGCATCTCAATCATGTAATTTCAAGTATGGAAGGCTAATAATACAAGACTACCACTTGCAAACTTTTATTGAGCACCTACTATGTGTGAGCACAGCACTAAGATATGGGGATTCAATAGGCTGTCACATCCCTCCTTTCATAGATGACCATCATACAGGTAACATAGACTACCAAGCAACATGAGACTTCACATTCCTGTGATCTCATACTTCAGCTTTTTAAAAGAGGGTGGAAAAGTCCACTGCCCTGGGGAGTTTCCATTCCAGCCTGCTAAGGGTTTTCTGGTTGTTGTGCAGGGGTAACAGTAATGTCTTTAAAAGGTTGGGTATTTAGATATACAAGTCATAAAAATAAGCAATAAAACAAGGAGTGCTATTAATTTCAGATTCTTGTTCTTATATTTGGGGAAGATTCCTGAATTTTTAAGGAGTACTTTGGAGCATGTGCAATTTTTAACTTGGAAAAGCAAAAAATTTAGAGCTGAATCAATCTTTGAAGTCACTTGCTAACTTTACTCCAGTCAAGCCTGAGCTCAAAAGACAGAATGGGACCTCTCTGGTGGCACAGCGGGTTGAGCGCCACACTGTGAAGCATCCATGGCACAGCAGTGTGAATTTGATTCCTGGCCAGGGAGGTGACCCACATGGTGCAGCAGACCTCTCCTGACTCACCCATTGCTCCCCTCAGCAGTATATTTCAGTCTGTTGTTCTGCTCCTCACTCTGTTTCTGGTGAATCCTCTCACCTCTCACAGCTCTGGCCTGTGCCCCAGCTCTTATATGCATAAATAAAAATAAATCTTTAAAAAAAAAAGACAGATTGTGTATGGGATTGCAATGTCCTCTTGGTACACCAAAAATAGTAACTTTCCTTTCACTGGACATTTTGTTAATCAGATCACAGTTGCCAAATTTATTGAACATTTAATGTTTGCCAGATATTTTTAAAATATTTTACACGTGCCGCCTTATTTAATTCTTCCAATACTCTAATATTCATTATCTCCCTTTTGCAGATGAGTAAAATGAAATTCAGGCAGATTATAATCTTACAGAAGTCAAACAGTAAAATGTTAACAACATGAATGCTCTTACTACTGATAGGTATATAAAAGAAGAGAGCATATACTGTCAAATGAGAGCTTGGTACTACAACTCTGCTATTTTCTTAAAGAAAAAATTGCAGCCAGAAGAAACCATAGCAAACTCCCCTTGTGAGGTACTTCATGTGGCTCAGTCTCCCATTGCGCAAAGAAGAGACTGTTGATGATTTCACATCATTGCCCTACTAAGTTGGAGAAAACCATAGTTTAGCCAGGTTCTCCTGAGCACAAACAATAAAGTTAGTCCTTAGATCTACTCCTGCTCTGCTCTTTTGTTCATTTTTGCAGGAAAATCCCATATCTTTCCATTAATTTCTCCATTTCAAAGAAAAGATGCTAAAAAGGAGGTAGGAAATGTTACATTTCATATAGACAGAAGACATCTGTTTTATTCAATGGCAGATTCCCCTTTCTTTGGCTCTGATCTGCACTCTCTTTCCAAAATCTGAACTTAGAATATGAGTAAAGCCAGTGTGAGGAGTTATGCGTGTTCATCTAGGCATTATGTGAGTATTACAAGTGCTAGCGGTTCTTACTAGAGAATTCTGGCAGAGGGCTCAATGCAACTTCCCTCAGGATTGACTCTTTCCATGTGAAGAGTCTTACATTCTGTTGTCTGCTCAGTACTATCTCCTATAAAATGGATTACAACTTTAACAGCTGATAGTTTTTGCCTAAAAAATTACTATACAACTTTTTAATAAATTGAACACATTTAGAAATTAAGGGGGAGAAAAGGTACTGGAAGGAATGTCTTTCTATTCAATTAAAATTACATATAAACTACATTCAAATGGCTTCTAAAAAACCTATCCAACAGATAAGGCATACATATTATATGCATAAGCTTATGCACATTTATATGTATTTGGAATAAGTTGATGCAAGAAATACATTTAAAAAATCATTCTGGAAATAGCCTATTTCACAACCACGTATAATTGCAAGATAATCACCTTATTTCTAAAAAGTCCTGCTGTGTTAGTGAGAAACTCCTAAGTTGTGGTTTCTAAGAAAGTCGTAGCTTCCAAGAAAAGAAAAATCCTATGACTAGAAAGTACATTGAGAGCTCTTATAATTCACTAGTTCCTTGAGGCAGGATTGCATTTCAAGTATTCCAGAGAGAAAACCAATCTGTACCTTTAAAGAGGCTTTGAAAAGCGCTTTCAAGAACCCCAGCAACCTCTCATGTTTATCTGGAAGCTCTTCTTTCCTCCATCTACAAATACTTCCCCATACTTCAAACAAAACAACAATCAGGATCTACAGCATCTCTGTTCCAAAGTAAAACAGAGCAGATATGCCCGCTTTTAAATTCTTCTTCCATATATAAGAAGTTAAGTGTGACTCGGAGCAAAAAGGGTTCAGAGATTCACTGATAAATCTGGAGTTAGACATTCTATATGTGCCTGCTGATACCTAGTAGCTTTGTTACATAGAATCAATCACTGAATCTCTTTGTTGGCCCCTTAATTTCACCACTGACCAAATAGGTTTAATAAAACCTCATGTTAATGTTCCATGGGTTGGCTGTGAATTCCCCATAAGAGAATGAATGTCGAAATAGGGTTGAGAAGAACATAGGATCCTTCTAGTAGGGGTTTTTTCAAGACAGGTCTTTATATGGTATGCTAATTGCATCTCAATTAAAATGAAATAAAGGTAGGTATTTTTAAATTATATTGGCAAATCAGTCATGGGAGTGGAGAACCGGATTCTGGTTGTGCTTATCTTGGACCCTAAGTCATTCACATGGGAGCTGGTCTCCAGTGTGGGAAGTGAGACCAACCAAGTCAGAGATGAGCACCAAGGAGCTGCTGTGGCGCAGCGTGGGAAGTGTGGTGGAGGAAGAGAGAAGCGCGCACATATGGAGGTGTAAAAGTGTAAACCCAATGTGTCTAGTATGTAAATGACTGAAATTAAAGATAATTAATTGGTTAATCAATTAACTTCTTTAGAGCTTCAGGGCTGCAGGAGCAGGTATCTAGCAGTGAAGAGCAATGAGAGAAAGGAAAGAGGAACAGCATTGTTGTCTAGGGATAAGCATGCCAACCTGGTGCTCACCACTCACAAAACTTCTGTCAGGATATTAAAAAATAAAACTATGGGGTAATATATGTGTGTGTATAGCTATCGATACATGCCGACACACCCATACACACATGCTACGTGAATGCTTGTCTCTCTACTTTATCAGAGTTCATTATTTTCTCAGTGTAGTTAGCTGGGAGTTTCAGAAAAGAATGCTGACATCATGCACTCTGTCTTTAAATCCTGAGGTGCTGCTTGCTCCTAGCATAAGGACTGGTCAGCGTCAGATAGCTACAGCCAGGGGACCCAGGCCTGCTAAGTTTTTATGAGTAACCAGAATATTCTTTAGCAGAATAAACAACTTATTTATTACTTATTAGAGTTCATGGTTCATGCATTTGTATTCATTTAAAAATATGGCTCATTATCACACATCAGCTGCATTGTGGGGTTGTTTCTTGGACCTGTGTTGACCCTGGAGAGCACATATTGCAGAGAGATGCTGTTTTAAAGGATACATTTCATGGAGGGAGATGGCACTACTTTGACCCAGATGTGACCAAAATGATGACCTTGTTAGGAGCTTACCATGAATGAGTCTGGCAACAGTGAGGGAGGAGATTCTGGCTTAACTCCCCCAGTGCACTAATTGTGCAACACTTAGGTTATCTCAGATGAGCACTGAAGGACATTCTCAGCCAACATAAGCATAATTAAGCATATTTATAAATACAAATGTAATGACTATTACTACTTATGTAGGTCATCTTATGCTCAGGTGACAAAGACTGGTTTCACATTTTGTAAAAGTATCCAATGAAGTTACTTCTATATTTAATACACTGAGTCAAAGTACAAAGTGCTGCAAGAAAATGCTCCTGTGTTCATGTTCTCCACATCTCTAATTTCTAGAATCCACATTTATTGACAAGCAACAATGTGCAATAGCAATGTCATGTTTCAGAAAACACTGCGCAATCACAGCACCATGATTCTGACTTCAACCAAGATACCCACAGTCTGCAAGGATGCAGTCAGGGCATGCCACTAGACAGCTGAAACCATAAGGATGGAAAAACACTAGCGGGCATGCGATCAACACTATCATTTTTATTAAGTAATGCGCTACTAAGTGGGCGGTACTTGCTGTATACACTAGGCAAACACAAAGAGTGGTGACTGATGTCTGACACATAAAAATAGATCTCTCCGAAGTCGGAAAGAAATCAACTTTCTAAAAATAGTTCACAGTGGCATAACTCACGCTGGTGAAGACCCAGGGATGAAGGCATCAAATGAAAATACTGCATTAGCACAACTGGGAGTAAGTATATGAACGTCTGGGCAAGTAATGATGGGGTTGTTTTAGCTCACTTATTTTCAATTTACACACATGGTAAACCACACTAGGCGATGCACTGAAGCAACAAAGGCAATGGATAGGAATGCATTTCTTTAAAATTTATAAATAAAATGAAGTAATATTAAAATGTTAAATTTCTGAGGCAAAGAAAGTCCTACCTCTGACAATGAGTGTCAAATTTCACATGGTCTGACAGACCTCTACCACCTGGCTTGCCTGGAAGCAGTTGATGGATTTCTTTCAATTTTTTTTTTTTAATATAGTTTCAAAATTTGAAACTTTTTAAAAAAATGTTTTGTTTATGCACACAAGAGCTGGGGTACAGGCCAGAGTTGTGGGAGGTGAGAGGATTAAGCAGAGACAGAGTGGGGAGCAGAACAGGCAGATCACAGAACTCCACGGCTGAGGGGAGCAGTGGGGGAGGCAGGAGAGGTCTGCTGTGCCATGTGGGTCCCTTCCCTGGCCAGGAATAAAACTCGTGCTGCAGTGGCTACAGAAGACCCACAGTACGGTGCTCAACCCCACCAGGGAGGCCCAACTGATGGATTTCTGGATCCATTTCTAATTCTGTTTTGGTGTCCTCTGTCCTGAGGTTGCAGATCACTGGAGGTTGGCAATTTAATACTACTGAATATCATAAGTAGCATCTACAATCGTGCTCTGTCCTGATCTTTAACCTGGATGAACACAATTAAATTTTAATCTGCTTCCTTCTGGGAAAGAGATTTTTGTTGTATTTTACCTCAGAGGAAGATTGTGGGAAGTTGATTGATGGTTCACTTGAAGCTGAACAGATAATAATGCAGTAGACAGGATTTGAACTAGTATCCTCTGATCCCAAAGTCTGTACTTTCCCAAAGTTGCTTATATTTCTGGGATATATGGACATTGACTCCAGGTCAATCTTAAAGGCCTTGAAAAATTACTGGAGAATAGGAACCTACATTCCGTACTTTAGAGACCACGTCTCCCTCTGTGACCAATTACACCTCTGAATTTACTTTGACGGACAGCCCATAGAGTAAACAATCTTCCCTTTTGATTATAGGAGCCCCTTTTTTGCTGTGTATTCTGGAACCACAGACTTTGCTATGAGTTTGCTATGATCCTGGGGAGGTATAGCTTCTTAGCTCTTGGAAAGATGTACTTTAATTCTTCATGTCATTATGGATGGACACTTTCCACAACACCACTTAAAATTCAGTACCTGTTAAGCTAGGTACTAGATTAGAAAAGAAAAGCTATTTATTCTTTGTTCATCTGAGAATGCCATGTGCTTTAATCCTACCAAACCATGATCCAGCATTTAAATTTTGTTCCAAATCCTATTTCCAGGGTTATAATGTTTGTGCGTGCTTATGTCTTTGAAGGTGCGGCAATAGAAACTAGGTTGGTTTTCAAATCCTTCGATATACACAAGAAACAAACAAAAAACCCCCATCGAATTAGCAAGCCCAAAGGACAAAGAGTTTTTAAAAATTACCCACACAAAGACCATCCAGGAGGTGACCCTTCCTTATTGGACTAATTACAAGGAAATATAAAAAGGCAAGCTTTTATTAATCAAGCTCTTTTCACTCAGCCATGAAGAACTATGAGGCAGGAAGAAAGCAGAGACAGGGTGTTAATGTAAGCCTGATAATTAAATTCAGATTCAAGTCCATCAGAGGGAAGGCAGTAAATAGAAAAGTCAGGCCGATGTAAGAACTGGGAGTCCTAATCCTTTATAATACTATATGGTTTATGGCAACAAGAAAAGAACAGCTATCATTTATATATTTTAAGTATCACTAAAGGGGGTTAGCATTTAAGAAAACAGCAAACAATGACAAGTACTATTATGGAGGCATTTTGTCTCATCTTGCCTTCCACAGCATAAAGTACTTTCCTCTATAATCTCCTCCATTTGTTTTCCATCCTTGTGAAATACAGAGGCAACAGCAGCCTGGAATGATTCAACTTCTCTCCAGATCATGTAATTAGAGTGACAAAATGGGCTCTAAATCTCTGAAGTTCAGGTCATTACTATTATCTTTCCAAGGTTTCGTTGAGTATGACAATTACAAGAAAGGGTGGAGATGATAGAACAACATTTAAAGGTGTTCCTAACCTAACATGAAAAAATTCTCACCACCCTCTGAACATACATATTTCTACTTTTCTTAAAATACTGAGTAAGAATAGGTAACAACCATATAAAAAGTGGAAGAAAGCCCAAAAGTCAGAAGATTGAAGTTTGAATTCGTTGTGCAAACTTAAGACAAAAGAATTCTCTAAATTCTCTGGGTCTCAGAGCTCCTACCAACAAGATGGGTAGGATGGAAGATACTCACTAATCAGCAGACTGAGTCTGCTGTACCACTGCAGCACTGGGCCCCAGGAAATACATAACGGTCCTCACCCTGTAACATCTCCCTCTGGAGATGAGAAGGTGGGAGGAAAATGACCCACAGGCAAATAACTAATGATGGCAACTTGTGATGACGGGGATAATTGGTTCATTGAATTGCATCAGCTCAGAAAGGAAGAAGCAGCTGGTTGGACATGGGGTCATGTGGAAGGGTGCACAGAAGAGGATTCATGAATCAGGGTTCGTTTCCTTGATGGTCAAGGTGGGTTTGGAAAACTTATGAGTTCATAGTGGTTGGAACTTAAGGTCCATGGAGGATAGGAAAATTTAGGGAACACGAGGTGGGAAAGTTGAAAGTCATTTTGCAAAGGGCCTCCTGAATTGCCCAAAGGTTTTGGATCTTCAAATGATGGCAAGTCACAGCAGAGTTGTAATGAAAGTAGTGATCCCATTTTTATTTTAAATACTATCATAGATTTAGGAAGGGAGAAGGAAGGCTCTGAATCCAGAGAGGCCAATGAGGAGCTTAGGGTAAAAGACGATGAGGCACGTGGGGTGAAGAAGGGTCATCACTGCCAAGAAATATTCAGGGGGAGGAACGATCACGTGGATATTGATTCTGATGAAGCTGGAGCTACTGTGAGATTTCTGGTTTGGGTGATTGCGTGGATGAGGCAGAGGAAAACAAGTGTGTTTGGGGAGTACGAATAAATAGATTCAGTGGCTCTCCCAGAACAAAGTCTTTTTTTTTTTTTGCAAGAAAAAGGTCAGGGGGCTGACTTCATGGGAAAAGCTGCCTTCCTATAATAAGACCTATTTAATTAATTATTGAGATTGGGCGTCTCACCAAGTCTCAGGCTGAACACATACCAGGGTGACATTATTTTATGATGGGACGTTGATAGTATGTGGTGATGGGAAAAACAAGTTGACTGAAATTTATAGTTCTTTGCACTCGGCAGAGACATAGCTGCTTAGGCTTCCCACTTCGGCTCCTGTCTAATTCACCTGTGAGTATTTATGGCTCAAACTCTGAGCTTTGTTAGAGCATTTGGGAAAAAAATTTTTTTTCTTCAAATAAAAAACTTTTCTGTCCCTCATTAAATGGAGATTATGGACACACATACACCTATAGTCTGTAAAATTTACATGCCAATTCTGCCTACATTTGTCTATAAAAATTTGCCCCCTCTCTCAAGCTTCCAACCGTACGCACAAGTTGCTCAGAAAAAAACGAGGTGTCAATCTCAATTCTTCCTCTTTTTATCATTTCCTTCCATAAGCAATTGCTCTTGACACTGCCTTCAAAACATATCCTAATTTCATCTACTTCCCTCTCCCCCTGAGACCGTTCTAAGTCCAAGCCACCATAATCTTTCTTTTCAACCAATGCCACAGTCTCATCCTCACTCATCCCCACCTTGCCACTTACTAATACTTTTTCTGCACAGCACTGTGAGCCTTAAAAAATAGACATCTGATCATTTAATCCTGCTCCTATGGCGCCTGTTACACCCAGACCTCGGATTTCTGCATCGGCTCCCTCTCCAACCTTATTTTGTGTCACTCTCCCCACTCACTCACTTTTAACGTTCTTTGAATGTTCTAAATTTGCTCCATATCAGGGCCTTTGTGTGAGTGGTTTCTAGCACCTGGAATAATTCCCCCAGATCCTCACACAGCTGCTCCTTCTCCTCATTCAGCTTGCAGTTTCTGCGTCACCTCCTTTCAAGAGGCATTTTTTCTAACCAACTTCCTTGGATGGCTTTTCAATCCCCTCCAACCCTATGCCTGCGATCTTTTTATCAGAGCACTGGCCACTACCGGGTCTCTGCTAGTTGTGTATCTTATTCTGCTACATGGTAGGCTCAGTGAAAGCAGAGCCCTGGTCTGTCATTTTAAATAGAATGTTTCCCCTATGCACCCCTCTGTTCACTGCAGCATGATTCTCAATTAGCATGATTCACAAAGTGCCTAGATATGGAAACACCCTTAGTGCTCACTGATGGACGAGTGGGTAACGCGACGCGCATCTATACGCAATGAAGCATCTATACGCAATGAAGTACTATTCGGCCGCCAGAAAACATAAAAACTTGCCATTTGTGACAACACAGAGGGACCTTGAAGGGATCATGCTAAGCAAAATAAGGCAGACAGAGAAAGACAAATAACATATGATTCCAGTCATATGTGGAAGATACAGAAATAAAGGAAGTCAAGAAACAAAAACCAAGCTCTTAAGATGGTAAGAGCAGGGGTCTCCCTGGTGATGAATGGATTAAGCAACATACTATGACGCAGACTGCAGCCACTGCAGCACGAGTTCGATCCTTGCCACGGGCTGGGGAGGTGACCCACATGGCGCAGCAGACCTCTCCTGCCTCACCTGCTGCTCGCCTCAGCAGTGTGTTTCTGTTGAGCTGCCTGTTCCCAGCTCTGTCTCTGGTGAATCCTTTCACTAACACTCCCCCCCCCACCCCCCAACCACACACAGCTACCTCTGGCCTGTGCCCTAGTTCTTGTATGCAAACATAAATCTTAGGGAAAAAAAGACTGCAAGAACAAAAAGGTGGTTATCAGAAGAAAAGGGGGAAATGGGTGGGTAAACTGGGAGAAAGGGGTGAACTGTCTGGTGGAGTAGAGAAACCAGATTGATGGTGTGGGAGTTACATGTTGTGTGTACAAATGTCAAAATATAATGAGACCCGCCTGAAATCTGTATGTTATAAACTATGTTACTTTAAGACAAAACACAAATAAGTAAAAGTGTTTCTGGCATGCAGGTGTGCCATGGGCATGCCAATTTTATCAAATAGAACAAATGGATATAATGTTCTAGAAAAGAGAGGATACTACTGAGTAAAAATAATTTCTGGCAATTTCAAAAGTGAGACATTTTTTCAAAAGTGTCTCAGAAAGTAAACACGTAACTTGTGCCTTGAACTTTAATTCAGGCTAAGCAGGGCCAAAAAATAGCAGGTGAGAAAAGGCCTACACAGCGGCTAAGCAGAGAAGAGAATCCGTGAATGTAATCTTAAGGAAGCAGTAGGGTTTAAAACAAACAAGGAATACACTGATTGCTATTCTCATTTTCTAAAAGGTACTGCTGTTACCTTCTGGTATTTTCTGAATCGCTTTTCTCCCTGAAAACCATCACTACAATCATCAACAACATTCAATCAAGTCTCTCATTCAGGAGAGGACAGTGGTGCAGGCGTGGGAAGGCACACACATACTCTTGTCCTGTTTTCTCACCTTTCCATGACAACGTATTTTGCGTTAGTGCCCACAAGGCAGCTTCACATAGACCACATTGCGAACAGCACCCTGGGGTTGTGTAATATGGCAGCCTTGAAGGGAGGGAATAGCAAGCCAATGTGAAGCACAGCATTTCTGGCTAGCTAGGCTGCTGGCGTATTGTGCATGTGTGTGTCTTGTGTGTGTGTTTAAATAAATCAAGGACACTTTTCTGTTCACAAATATCCTAATGGCAAATAAATTGCTAGTACTATAAGTCAACTTCAAATAACCAAAATAGAAATGGGCCTTACTGCCTTTTCTTCTGGAGACTGTACTATACTACTTTTAGGTTTCAACACAATTGAGAGGCGTCTTGGGGGTCCCTTTCTCTTCATGGTGTTCCTGGGACTCTCGGATCACACCTGCCCGTTTACTGGGAGATAGCTGACTATAAGCCACACAATTCAATCAGAATGTAGCTTGGAGGAGCTCCTGGGGTAATATTTAAAGACACAGGAGGTAATATTTGAAAGAAAAAGGCTGGATTTGTGAAAATGACTGTTAATCAATGACTCTTTCAAATAATTGAGATTACACTGTACAGGAGGAAGGCTTCCAACATGAAAACATGAGTTTTAGGATCAATCACAAGACAGTGTCTGCAAAAAATAGAAAATCCCACTCGGATCAGTAAAACCTCAGAAACGACACTGGCACACTATCAACTGGGAAGGGGCTGGGATGAGTCTCATCGTTGAACTTAGACTTCAGTTTTCTGATGACATTACAGAAGGGTCTACTCTCCAGATCTTTTTGTGAATGTTCGCCATACACTCTCCGAGCGTATCACCTTCTGCCTCTAGGTGGCAGCAACTTTCTTCCATTCTCAACACGGTAGTCCAGCCTTTGTTTGCTACCTACAATATAATTCCATACTTCCTGCTCTTTCCCAAATAAATACTTCACAGTCTGTAAAGTTTGGCGAAGATTGCTGTAAGCCACTTTCACTATAAGAAATCAGTCTATTCTTGCAGTTAAGCTACAGGGTTCTCGAAAAAGTGCAAAATAATTCAGGTTTAAAGTGAGAACTAATAGGAAGGTCTTTCTCCTTACCAATCAAATGCAAACTCTAAGAAAAACAATGTTTCTTTTTTTCACAAATCAAATCATGGAGGAAAAAAGGCAATGAATAAAGGAATGGGAAAATAGGTGGAACTGGAGAGATACACTGGAGTTTCACTGATTTAAATTATTGCTTTCTGAAGGGTATAACCTGATGTGTACAGTAGGAAGTTCTTCCAGATACATTATAGGGTGGAAAGAAGATTTAGGGATGCATAAAGTTGGTAACACAGAGACAGCCACCCTCCTGGTTATTCCAGCCTCACAGATAGTAAAGAACTGGCTTATCTGTGTCCTAAAGAGCTATCAGCATTGTTGGGGGAGAACCTACTTACTTAATGTCAACAGTTCTTCCTACATATGCTCGCCTGCTCAGGATTCTAAGTTGTTAGTGCTGTGAATGAACCAAAGAAAGTCGAAGTCAATTATAGCCTCAATTATTGCTGGATGTGTCAAAGAATCACCTAGGTGGCAGTAAGGAGATTTCTTTTATGTAAGTTGAAATTTGGGTGCAAGCTCGTTTTTATTTTCTTTTTTTTCCCCAAATTGATAACCATGCATAGTATTATTTCTTTCATCCTTTTTCCAAGGCCTAATTTGAACAATTTGGGTCAGACACCTTTCATTTATCCATCGAACAGAAATGCTGAAGTGCAAGAAGCATAAAGACTAACAGGTGACAAACTTATAGCAGAATCTAAACTTACAGACAAAAATGTTATGGATTTAAGAGGTAGTTCTTGTTTTCTGACTATTTTACAATAACTGTGTAAGTTTCATTTTAAAGTCTGCACCTTAAAATACACAATTCGAAGTAGGATTGTTGGGAAATGGATGGTTTGAGGGGATTAGGATTAAAAACTATTAAGTTTCAAGGAGAATGAAGTCTATTTTGATTAAACATTCTTGCAATGCTCAGGCCATTCAGAAAGCAAGAGTAAAGCCTGAAAGAGGCCACCTACTTCAGTTACTAATTGTAGCCTATCTCCATCTTCCAGAAGATAAGAAATGAAGCTTCTAAGGGATAACATTAAAATTCAGTACTACACTTAACGATAGCTGTAGTTCACCAAAGAGTGCGTAAATCCACGGTGCCAATTTATGAAACCAAGTTCTCAACATCATTTTTTGATAATAATAACAACAGCACCTCCTCCTTTGGAAAACTATCCCTGTCAACTGTGTGTGGTATCACCGGGACTGTTAAGCAAGGCACCTCCTGCCCTTGGTTAAAGGCTGGCACCTGGCCAGTTGGGGCCCACTGGACTCTACTTCCTCTACAGCAATTCCATGGTGGTGGCCGCAGGAGCTGGAGTGTGTGGCTCTCGGGCTGCACCTGTTTATTCGCGCCTGCTCCCCAGACGCTGGATGCCGCTCTGCTGCCGGCTTCCTGAGGTCCAACCCTCTGCTCTACCTTAGACTCCCTATCCTACAAAAGCTAGGGTGAGGGCCAGATGTGGAGGTGGGGTGGGACAGGATTCACCAGAGACAGAGTGGGGAGCAGAACAGCAGATCTACTGAAATACACCGTGGAGGGAAGCAGCAGGCAAGACAGGAGAGGTCTGCTGCGCCATGTGGGTCCCCTCTCTGACTCAGGATCTAACTTGTGCTGCAGTGGCTGCAGACAGCTTCATAGTGCCATGACTTAACCCCTTGCGCCTCCAGGGAGGCCCCCCCAAATTACCTTTTGCTTGATTTTCCCAGACTCAGTTTTCAGTACTTTCAACAGAGTAGCCCCATTTGACAAAGGAGATGAATCTGAATAAATATTTAGACCAAGGTAATAATGACAAGCAGATTCTTCAGCTACTTGTTACCAGTTTATGTGGAGTAGGTGTGACTAACACCCGGGTATAGAGGATCAGTTTTAATTTGAGGATAAATGCCATATATTATCTATTGCTGTTTTAAAACTGAATAAAGGAAATATGTTAATTATAAAGGTAGTCAAACGTAGGTAATCTGGGGCTAACCTAAGAAATGTAATAAAATGACAATTTCAAGGATATTACTGAAACGATGAAAATCTAGTAGTTAGTTGAGAAAAATTATAAGGTGGGATATAATTTTCAAACTGCCAGTTCAGTGTCCATGGATATACAGAGAACTCTCTATGGCTAGAAAGATGACACTGTAAATATTACTGTGAGATGAAAATCAAAACTAAACTGCTGGCACACCAAGTACTTTCACAGGGGAACCCTCTTAAGATTTATTATCCTTCCTGATATTCACAGCATATTCACAAACACAATGAGATTTTTGATTAGGTTCCAATATCAGTTATCATTCTTCCAAATATATATTTAGGAGACAGCTAAGGCTAGCCGGTTTCTTTTTAGCCCAAATATACGCACTGAAAAATACTATGAAAGATGAGGAAAGAATGTGGCTTCTCCAGATAAATAAAAAATTAAACCTTTATTTTACCATAACATGTTAATCATAACATGAATTGTACCGATACAATTACAGATACATTGTTCATATTGGTACCATATTTTCTGCATTATTCATTATTCCTCCTTCTATCCTCTTGTTCTTCCTATTTTATAACATGATCATTACTTTAGAGTTCTAAATCTGAACAAGTTTAAAAGGCAGAGGATTGTGAGGGCGAATAACGCACACCACACAATTCAAAACTATAAAGATTTGTACTTTATATGGCTTTCCCAAAGTAAATGATGATTCCTGAATGTATGAATTTTAAACATCCTTAATTGTACAAAACCAACATTAAAAAAAAAAAAAACTATAGGAAAAATATGTTACAAATTCCAGAATTCTAGCTAAGTGATTTGGTGATTTCTTCCGCCTCTCTTTGAATTTAATTCGCTCTTCTTTTTCTAACATGGGATTTTGATGCTTTGTGTTTTGTCCTTCAAGATTGCTTTTGATGGGGACTCCCTGGTGGTGCAAGGGGTTAAGTACTGCACTATGAAGCATCTGCAACTACTTCAGCATGAGTTCTATCTCCAGCCAGGGAGGGGACCCACATAGCACAGCAGACCTCTCCTGCCTCACCTGCTGCTCCCCTCAGCAGTGTATTTCAGTCTATCAGCCTGTTCTGCTCCCCATTCTGTCTTTGGTGAATTCTTTCACCCCCTGCACCTCTGGCCAGCACCCCAGTTCTTGTATGCATAAATAAAACAATCTTTTAAAAAAATTGCTTTTGCTACAACCTACAACTTCTGAGTTTTCATTTAGTTTACTTTTTAAAATTTCACTTGAGATTTCTTCTTTGACCTTTGTATTACTTAAAATTGTGTACTTCAATTTCCACCTATTTTAGAGATTTCTAAATAAGTCCTTTTGCCTAATGAGCAATTATCTGTCCATCATTCTAAAATAAGGTGATCCAACAGGACTGTTTTATTATACTAATAAAAAGGCACCTAGCTCAGTGCTGAGGAGATGCCATGAATCAACAGGAAGCATTATAATATGCCTTACAGTGTCACTGGTGGGAGTGCAAGTTAATCCAACCACTATGAAAGGCCATATGGAGGTTTCTCAGTTTACTAGAGATGGAACTACCTTATGATCCGGCAATCCCACTTCTAGGCATTTACCCAAAGGACAGAAAAACACCAATCCAAAAGAGCACCTGTACCCCTAGGTTAACTGCAGCACTATTTATAATTGGTAAGACCTGGAAACAACCCAAATGCCCCAAAGTAGATGACTGGATCAGGAAGATGTGGTACATATACACAATGGAATACTATTCAGCAATCAAAAATGATAAACTAGGGCCATTTATAGAAACATGGATGGAGCTAGAGGGAATTATACTCAGTGAAACAAGTCAGAAGGCAAGAGAAAAATATTAGATGGCTTCACTTTGGGGAGGAATGTGAAAGAGCAACAACTACAAAAAAAAAAAAAAGAGAGTAAGCTCAAGGAAATGGGCAATTACAACCAAAAACAAACAAACAACAACAAAAAACTCAAGAAAACCAAAAGGTCAAAGATAAACTAAAGGAACTATGGGTGGGGGGGAGAGAAAGGAGGGTAAAGATGGGGATGAGAGTAGAAGGAGCACAAGGGGCTGAGGTGATCCAGCACAGGTGACATGGTGGTGGGAACTCCCTGGGGAATACAAATGATGTCAAATATAGTTAAATAAATCTAATTAATAAAAACAAAAAAAATAGAAAAAAAAATAAAATTCATTAAAAAAAAATATGCCGGGGCCTCCCTGGTGGCGCAGTGGGTTAAGCAATGTACTATGAAGCAAACCACAGCCACTGCAGCAGCCACTACAGCAGCCACTGCAGCACGAGTTCAATTCCTGCTGCCAGCTGGGGAGGGGACCCACAAGCCATGGTAGACCTCTTCTGCCTCGCCCGCTATTCCCTGCAGCAGTGTGTTTCTGTTAGTCTGCCTCTTCTGCTCCCTGCTCTGTTTCTGGTGAATCCTCTCACCTCCTGCGACTCTGGCCTGTGCCCCAGCTCTTATATGTATAAATAAATGAATCTTTAAAAAAATAATAATAATAAAAAATATGCCTTACAGTGTCTGAGGAGGTTGGTAAAAACAAAGTACTCATGAACTGTTGATAAAAAAGTGTTTCAGAAATGATGACCTTTATGGCTCAGCATGACCTTACAGTTCCAATTTTTCCTTAATAAAAACAATAATTGCAGAACATAATCTATGTTCAGTTTTTCCCAAATCATCTTTATTGTGACATAAGTACTACTGAGCCTAAGGCAAGGAGGGCAAGCTAGGATGATTAGGCAGTTTCAGGGACAGTGCAGTGGGGCCCTGGAAGAGTCAAGCTTCAGAGTTAAGGGCAACAAAAAGGGTAAGGGCAGATCGGAGATGGGAAATACAAAATTCCAAAGAGAGCCAGTTAACACTCTAGGACTAGGAACAAGAGGACATTCAAAAGCAAAGAAGTGATAATGGATGTAATGTGGGAAGATTCCAGTGCAGGAAGAGTCTCAGTACGGTAGTAGATTGAGACCATGTGAGAACTAACCAATCACAAAGAGACTGGTGAAGAATAATTAAGGAAAGAGAGTATATATTCCTGAGGATCAACTCCACCTCAGCTCCCTTGCTCCTTCCTGGCCTCGTTCCACTGGCCTGGGTGTCCCACTTTATTTCTGTTCCTGAAACTTTTTCTTTCTCTAAACAAATTTGCCTCTTCTTGCCTGCTTGCTTGGGTGTCTGCAGAGTTCCTTCTGCAGCTTTGTGAGACACCACCCCGTGGTGGTCTAGTGGCTGGGACTCAGCGCTGCCACTGCAGCCTGGGATTGAAAACCTGAAGTTACGGTGTCGCTACTAAACTGAAACATCAGCTGATAAGAAAAGGAGTATAAGACAGTTTACTAGGAGTTTGCTTGTTGAAATTCTGGTTAATAAGAGAAATTAAGAAAATTAGGGCAAAGCTGTTTAATACGGTCAATCTGAAAGATGGTACACATGTTTAAATTATATTTGTCAACAAGCTAAATTTAGTGAGACAGTGGAAGTAATTAAAAAAATAGCCAAGACAGGATGATAGTGTAAAAAGAAATGTAAAATTTGGAGGATTTAAAATACAGCAACACCCTGGAGGCTCTTCTTTTCATTGTAATTCAGTATGTATACTGAGAACTTGCAAACTGATTACATGAACTACAGCCCATTTTCTGAATCTGTTATCCAACATTGGAGTGAGCAGGCTTCCAAACTAAATCTAAAGGCAACCTGCTGTTACTTATTTGCCAACACATACGGATTTTAAAAACCATGAAGGCCAAGCATTCTGGGAAGTGGAATTTTCATATATTAAAGTACATAGATTGTATCACAGTTTTTGCCCTGTAAGCCGAGAAGCAAGATAGCTGAATGCTCTGGTAATTAAAATAACATAATCAATATTATCTATAAATAATGAGCATGCAAGCATCGCAAGATAATAAGAAGAAACATTTTGCCAGGGAGGAATTGCCACATATTGGAGTGGGCAGCGACGCCTTCATTAGATCTCTCCTCTTTCTCTTTTCTCTCTCTTCATCACATTAACCCCATGGGAACCTTCCAGACAAAAGCCTTCTGCTTAGCTTGTAATGAGTCAAACAAGCCTCAGAATCAGATTCTGATGCATTTCTCAGCTTACACACAAGGCAGTAGCTGCCATGTAATAGGACAATGACTGGACAGGTGTGAGAGGCCTGGGCTTTGGCCCACGCCTGCCACATCACACACAGGACCAGCATCTCTACAAAGTGGGCCTGAAAGTGAACGCCATGATACCCTCCCTTCTGACTGCAACCGATAACTATTACTGGAAATCTTCTGTCCTTCTGAAAGGAGTGAATCAACTTTCTGAGAGGTTTCCAGTGTTCACTTCAGTGTCTTCCTCTATTAAGGCAAAATGTTTAGACAAGAAGGTGGCTGTTCATTTTTTTTTAATGAAAGAAGTTATTAACGCTTGTACCCTTTAAAAAGGTTCCATGAAGTCACGGCTAACACTTCCAAATGTACGCGTATGAACATTTAAGTTCATTGCAACAGTAGAAATACAACAAAAAAACATCATAGTGCAAAAAGACTTTTCTTGCCCTCCGCAAAAACTGTGACATGGAATTTTTCACATGCAAATGTGGAATGTGATTCACACTCAGAATATGCCATAATTTGCATAGATACTCTGTTAAAACTGGAGCTTGTGTAAACAGCATTATAGCATCTCACAAGTCTTAGTCAGAAATAAATCATGGCTGAGGCTTAGTGGTAGCAGTGTCTTATTGGTTAGAGAAAACTACTCCTGTTTGGCTGTAATGACTCCTTTTAATGAAACTTTATTTTCAACATCATCATCATGTAAATGCCCACAAAGCCTCTTTTATGTGACATCCTCTACTACTATTATAAAACAGCCCTAGATGGGTGTTTCGATGCTAACACTAATATCTCCATCAACAAACAAAAACATATGCCCCAATCACTTATACCTTTTAGAATGGAGGGGAGTGTAGGGGGAAGGGGAGAGAAGGGGTGAAAAGCTGAAAATGAGCATATGCTGATGTATATGTCTTTTCAATACTCATTCACATAGAGACTGGGAAGTTTCGGAGACTTACATCAACTTCCATGTCAGTTAAGAGATATTCCCCATCAAGCCCTCCCCTCTCCTGCTGCAACATGCACATAAATACCAAACACAGGTTCAGGATTTCTGATATTTTTGTGAAAAAACAGCTGACAGAGGACTTGGAAATAGCCCTTTCTGTATGTTTAATATCGACTATAATACCAGAAATCACAACAGAGTAACTTTCAGCAGAAGTATCTGCAGAGAACAAAAGTCTAGCTGTATAATCAGCTGCTAATAAGAGGGCTTATTCCATTTCCTTCCATTTGCCCCCAGTGGAGCAAAATATTTTTTCTTGGCATTATATGCACAAGATAGAGTGGTAAATATTCTTTTCAAAGTTTATAAAGCTACTGGAAAAAGGGAAGTAAGATCACCTCCACTCAAGGCCAATGGTAAAAAGGAAAAATGTGATGTATGAAACAGAAAATGAAATCCATGTGGCTGGACCTCGAATGCTTTGTGGATTCTCAAATTGAGTGTTAGTATAGCGGAGGGGAGGAAATGATGAGGGGAGAGTCATTCTAATTCATTGAATTTACATCTGGTCTGCACTGCTTTCTTTGATTAGTTGACTATTCAATTAATTGTGCAATGATTTGATGTTCTTTTTGGGGCGCTAACATATCCTGCAAGAAGTTCCTATTACCATTCTTTAATCCCTGGAAAGTTAGCACACTATTACAGCAAACCTGGTTCCATCCTAACATCTGCTCATCGGACCCTTCAGAGCCTGTGCTTTCATCTCCTCCCTGGCTATGTGCATTTATTACCACACTTTCTGCCCATACCAGCAGGTTGTCTGCCTTGCACAGACATTCTTTTCCACACATTTTTTTTTTTTTTTCAGTTCAAGAGGAAATACTGCTACAGGAATGAGGTCAGTGGATGCTTCTCGCATGTTAACATTATGCAGAGAAAAACATCACTTAAAATTTTAAGCCATCTTTACTCAACAATAAACACTGAGTTTGTAGCTCAACCAGTCATTGACATTTTATAACCTACCAATTCTCATGCATTTCCCATGCATAACTTTTAAGTTCAAGCCTTTTCATTTTTTACTAGGGTTTAATTGCTTGTTTGCAGAACAGTATTTTTTTTACCTGATTGAAGGGTCTGCTAGCCTAGCTTCATAAAATCACCCAACATTGTTCACATAAAATGTTTTCAGCTCTAACTCAAACCAGAGCTGGTTAGTGTTGAATGTCACATTTAATGCTATGAATTATACCAAACTTGTATTTTGGGGAGAACAACTATCACGTTCCCTCTTATCACTTATCCTCTTCTTTCATATCTTTATTCCTTGAGTGAATACTTAAACTTTCTGGATTTTCAGTGTCAATATTTCCCCCCAAAATAGCAAGTGTTCATCACTTAATTAGATGTAGTTGTTAGTAATTCACTGGGCTTCTTCCTATACAGGTAATTTATTTCCATATACCAGTTTCACAATTTTTATTTAAATAATACTGAAAGATACACACACACATGTGCCTATCATGGGTGTACACAGTGCATGTGTGCATATACACATTCATGTGTGCATATATCCACACGCATATACATATATCCACCCATATGTATATATTCTTTTATAGTCTCTCTATATAATAAAATTAAGTATAGCTAGAGCACACCTGTGTTTAAGACCATGTGTGATCCGATTAGTGCTAATTTAGAAATGTCTCCCATTGTGTATGTGTCTCAATCTATAAAGGAAGCACAGTCCAAATCCTCTGCTTTCCCTACTTATTCTGTATCTCTGGAACCGTTCTTTCAGATAGAGACAGACAAATATCACTTACATGCTGCGTCTATAAAAGTGGGCAAGCCAGCAAAGAAAACAGACTCATTGATACACAGAACAGACTGTTGGGTGGGTGTGAGAGGTAGTGGGTGCCAGGCGGGAGAAAGGCACAACTTTGACCTTTAAAAAGAGGTCAAAAGACGCAAACATCAGGAAATAAAAATAAGCTCTAGGGATGTAACGTTCAGCATGGTGGCTGTGGCTAGCTGCATGCTGTACTGCATATTTGAACTTACCATAGGAACAGCTCTTACAAGTCCTTGTCACAGAAAAAATTCTTTATAGCTATATAGTGATGGATGTAAACTAACTTACTGTGGAGATCATTCTGCAACACAGACAAATACAAACACATGTTGTACACTGAAATTAATCTACTGTATGTGTGTATACATAATCATTTGTAGGATGGATTTTCTGACAGCCTCTTCTTTCATACTTCCCCTCTTCCTTACAACTGACTCTCAAATTGGTCTTAAATAGAGTTGATAATATTTTCTTTTGAGCTATAAGTATATCCTAGCATATTATCCACATTTTATTACATAGTTTATATTATTTGTACTTCATAGAACACTACACATGTGTGATACACACACACACACGATAATGAACTCCTTGAGAACAGAAACTCTGTTTTATTTATCTTTCTAATGTAGAGCTTTTCACAGTGCCAGGGTCTGTAAATAAATGTTGCTGAATAAATGAAAGCTGAATTTCCTCAAGGCTAGTAGTAAAAGTCCTTTTGTTTTTCATGGATTATGTTTCTGAAGATAAAAGTAGCTTAAACTTACTAGCCAAATAATGTGCTATGAATTATGTAGGAACAAGTTATCATTACTCCGACATTCTAGAAAGAAAAAGTGAAGAAAAGAAAATGTGTTATGCACTGAGTGTTTCACATTTAGACATTAAGAATAAGTTGCAGAAACTGGATCTCATAACTGATAATGTTATATGCTATCTGTGAGCTTATGTTGCTCACTTGAGCATCTTATATTCTCTATACGTAATAAAATTTCTTTAGTACATTATGTCTCATATTTAGAAAGAATATCAATTCTGCGTAGTCAAAAGGGACTGCTTTCTCCCTTTCCTTTTAAGTAATGGCCATCAGCGTTATTATCCCTCAGCTTTCCAGGTCTGACAGGGGACAACATGCCTTAGTAATTGTGAGAAACCAAGAAATATGCCCAGCTTTTAGACAAATGGCTGTATCCTTTGTGCTCCATTCCCCCTCTGTAAAAAAGAAAAGCATAATATTTAACAACACCACCAAGCTATTGTGAGGGTTAATTAGATTTAATGGGGGAAGGGAGGTGAGATGATTAGACACTATTCAAATTCAAAGAATCTTTATTTTGTGTCTAAAAATAATCCTGACTTAAGAATAAAATTAATTTAGAACCTCAATCTTGGGTAATCATCTTCCCATATTAAATAAAAAGCCATACTTTTTAATCAAAATCCTACGTTAAGTACAATTTAGTGATGTAAAAATGTATCTGTGACTGTCTATTCACCTTTGAAGAA
This sequence comes from Galemys pyrenaicus, assembly GCA_019455555.1. Classification (NCBI taxonomy): domain Eukaryota; kingdom Metazoa; phylum Chordata; class Mammalia; order Eulipotyphla; family Talpidae; genus Galemys; species Galemys pyrenaicus. The sequence goes on along the minus strand of JAGFMF010011655.1, from coordinate 1,190,583 downwards.
ATACAGAAAACAATTTTTTTTTAGGACACATTATATATAGAAAGGTTAATTGTGCAATGAAATAGAGTAAACAAAAACTGATTTCAAGCCTATATTTATTCTGGATTCACATGAAACATTTATGAAACACTTTAAATTGTCTCTTTAAAGAATCAATATTTGATGGTTGAAATAACTTTTCAAGTCATTTCTGGTCAGCTCCATATATATCTGTTCAAGAATTAGTAAGTGAGGAAAAATCTTCATATTCCTATTCCTCAAATTAAAAAAAATACCTATTTAACATCAAGGTCAGAAAAAATCATCTAAGTAGCAAAAATCAGAATTAATATAGTAGATTAAGAAAATTTTCATGAGAAATGGAAGTTAGTATCTGAGAAAAAACTGAGTTGTTACCCTAACCCTCATGAAATCCGGTAGTAACTTCCATAAAAGGGAAACATTCTTTGAAATGTAATAAACCTGTGGAATATAACTTATTTGTTAGGTAAAAATGTTGTGTTCAGATTTTGATGGGTGAAGAATTTTGACTGGAAAGGAATTATTGTTTATTTACATTTTTCAATGAAAAGGAAACATATATAGTTTACTTAGCAGGAATAAATTCTCTATAGAGAAGTAGGAATAGTTCTTTTTACTTAAACACAGTCTCATTACAGTTGTAAGCCATAAACTCTACAAATTCCCATGAATTGGACTGTTTACTCACCAAGCAAACTTCTGGTTATTCATTCGATTTCCCCGGACCCTCGATACTGGGGATGGATGTACCCTATGGATAGATGAGAACAGCCCATCGTTAAAATAGTATAGTTCTGATTACAAATAAATTAAAAAAGGGTTCTGGTTTATAAATGATCTCTTTGATTTGCTTAAATCATTCAGAACTTGATTACCAGTTAGTAAATGAATGCAGTTTTCTGTGTCTGCAACCTGCAGTTTCTCTTTCCTTCTTTACAACTTTTAACATAATAAGGATTTGTCACAGTGCTCACTGTGAAGACTGACCCCTAAAATTAGTTTTTTTAAAGATTTATTTATTCATATATGTAACAGGGTGGTCCCGAGGAAAGGGGGAAGTTCCAGAATCCCGGTTCCGCCCTAAGTGGTGGAGCTGAGCAGGGATAAGATGTTCTGCAGAGAGAGGATAGGAGGACAGAGGAAGGGAGGAAGAAGAAAGCAGAATAAAAAGCAGCAAAGAGGCATGGAGGAGGCACGTGGAGCAGAGGGACATGTGAAGAAACTATGCTTGCTTTTTGGTTTTGGACTGGTTGGAACAGATGTGGATGAGAGACCGGTGGGGAGCTTAATAATGGCAGCTTTTACTTTGATTTTAATTTTGCTTTTTTTTTTTTTTTAGATTTGTTTGACTCTTTCTGACACTTTTCTATGGGTCCCCACTGAAAGGTCCTTTAGACGTGTGGCAGGCTTTTGGGCCTTGCTTTGGGCCAATCCTATTTGGCTGGACTTTTACCCTCAAGGACATCGGTAACTTTAGATGCTTAACTTAGTAACTCTATTCTTTGTCCTTTCTGTATTTTACCCTGATTGTATTAAAGTTCCTTTCCATTAAAGGCTTTATATGTTTCTCTTGATGCGGCAGATGGCAGAACCCATTTAGAGAGGGCAGGTTAGGGGTTCTAGGAGGCTCCTCTCCCTGCCCTATAACATACATACAAGAACTGGGGTGCAGTCCAGAGGTGCAGATGTATGTGTGTGAGAGGATTCACCAGAGACAGAGTAGGGAGCAGATAACCAATGGATTGATTTCTCAGTTCACAAAAATTCACTTAACTACCTAACATCCACCAGCTTTGGGAACTGGTAGTGGTAATGTAAGGATGGGCCTGTACTCTGTGACTATATTTTTGGCATCTATTCTTACAAGGAGGGCTCAGAGAAACAGTTGAAGTACACACTCCATCAGTCAAGTTCTAGACTTACAACCCTAAAAAGCAAGATAACAAAGTGGGTAAGAATAGGCATCTCTTTCATGCAAAGAAGAGAAGTACAACATACAACATCAGAGACGACATGGCGGTGTGTATGCATGAACTACCTTATTTACTATTGGTTTTCCCAGATATTTGCTAGTCCTCTTGGAATTTACACCCTGAAAACCCCCTTTTACTCTGACTAGTCACTTCTCCAGAGTTTATCACCCTTTGCTAAAATGGTATATAAGCTCCAAATTCTACCCACTTTTGAGTTACTCATCAGTGAGTACTCCTGTATGTGTGCATGCTGTATGCTTATGCTTTTTAAATTTTTGTTAAGCTGTTCATTGTCAGTTTAATTTGCAGGACCTCCAGACTGAAACTGAGAGGGTAGAGGAGTTCTTTCTTTGCTCTCTTCCTTCTCCCCACCACCAATAATTTCATCTAAATGTCCAGGATTGGGGTATGTAGGAGTGAGGAAGGAAGGAAGGGTCAACAGGTATTTCCAGAGAAATATGTGATGCTCCCCAAGAGGTGATGGTCTACAGCTGGGCTTTGAGTGAGGCAAAAGCCAATTCAAATCCTTAACCAAATAATGAAGAAATGAAATCTATTATTTTAGAGCTTCCACAGCTAGAGACATACACTGGAAATAGTTTCAGTTTCCAGGAACAGCTGACATCTTCCACTTTGGAGCCAACTGCTAAACCTCCCCCTCTTTATGGGTGTCTAACTGGCCACACAATTGCCTTATTTCCTGCTTCCTCTGGCTGACTTCCTGCTTTATTCTTTCTTTGCCATAGTTGGTGTTACCTTTATTCTTTGTGTCTCTGACCTTACTCTTACTCACAAGCTAAAAAAAAAAGAAAGAAAACATGTATTTTAAACAGGTTCTTAAAGTCCAGTTAGAACCAACAACTTCATGGTTCATTACAGTCCTCATTCTCCAGATTTTTGAGCAAATGAAAATCATTTCAAAACAGATAACTCTGTTCTAGTCTCTGAGAAGGGCCAACTGCAGTATTTCTATAAATCCAGAGCCAGACTGCACTTTGCACCAGGAAGGCTTATTTCTTCCAACAGCCCTTATTAACATTCTTTTCCTCACAGCACTTCTCAATGGCTGCAGCAGCTGAGCTGCTCAGCACAGATTTTCTGCTCCGCATGGGGGAGGGGGTGTTAATTATGCAGAAAGATGGAGAGAGGCCAGACAGCCCCTCTGGTGAACTGTCTCATTCAAGCACGGCCCACTTCCTGCTGTTTTGCAGCTACAAGGATCACCTGTTGGTCTTGGCATCTGGCCAAACTGGGGCCTAGCGGAAATGACAGACTCAGCTAAAAATGAAAGCCAGCTCATACTCCAGCACCTCAAATTGGGAAGAGAAGAACATATAATAAAAATGCATAATTATACAAAGGTGGCAAGATTTATTTTGTTCTTTTTTTTTCCAGTCTCCTTAAAGTATAATCATCAAGATACAAATTAGGAACCAGAAAAGTTCTTCCCCATGTCTCCCACTTTGACCTAAAAGAAAACACAACTAATTCTCTTGAGTCTTTCCTATATCTCTACTAGAGAATCAGCCCTCTGCTGCCTAAAGAAAATTTTAAGGAGCAATAGCCTTAAATACTCACAGTTCTTTAATGTACTCACATTCTTGAAATATTTACCTCTTTCATTGCCCACTCTGTAACCCTGCTATCCACCATGATAATTCCACCTGGTAAAGCTTGATAGAAACATTCTTTTATTGATACTTCTTTGTAAAAAAGGTTTATTTTTAAAAAAGATTTTATTTTTGCATAGAAAAATTGGGGTGTGGGCCAAAAGTGTGTGTGTGTGGCGTGGGGGGGGGGGTGAGAGGATTCACCAGAGACAGAGTGGGAAGCAGAACAGGCGGATGTACTGAAATATACTGTTGAAGGGAGCAGCAGGCGAGACAGAAGTTTGCTGTGCCATGTGAGTTAGCTTCCTGGACAGGGATGAACTCTGGTCTTACCAGTGATAGTGCTGAGACTTATTAACTCCTAGGCTACCATGGTGGCCTAGGAGTTAATGGTGGTCCCTATTGATACTTCTTACTGTATATATAACAATGCAGGAAAATGAGCCTGCTTAAAAGTATGTGTAAAAATTCTCTAGGCACTTGTACCTTTTCACAAAATTACATTGATTCATAGGTCAAATACTTTAAGTAGGTAATTTCTGTAGTATTTTAATAGTTTTCAAAGAACTCCTGATTGTCTATGTATGAATAAATAATTACAGGGTCTCTTAAAACAACTCAACAAGAACCTTTGCCCCCAGCCCTTCTCAAAATGAGTTGATCTATAACCTAGAGTTTACTTCATCTGAAAATCAGACCAAGAATATTTGCATTTCAATTACTCCTCAAAATTTTATTTTTTTCAAGTAGAATATGCAGCATTTTTGTTAGTCTGGTTTTTAAATTGTGACTTTTTTTTTTTTGCCATCGCCTACCTTCTTTCCACATATAGCATGGAGGCAGGTAGCAAAGTCAAACCCCAGTAAGAGAAACCACCACCTCATCTGCATGTCATGCATTATTCATGACCTCCTGATTCCTGCACCTGCATCAAGGCAGGAAGCTTGCAGGGAATGTTCATTATTCTTCTCTTAGCCTCACACAGACTCCATTACTGCTAAGGTACTTTGTTCTGTAACTAAGGGTTTCAGGCCTTAGTACTAACCAGTGGATATAGAAAAGAAAAAAAATCACCAAGCCAGAGAAAAGGGCAATCTGAGATTGTTGTGTAACAAGTACTGAACCTTACAAAGTGCTCTTCTGAGACTGACAGCTTATGTCAGATGGAAACACTCACATTTATTGATTTACATTATATTAAAAAAATAAGGTATACCATTAAGGTTGTGTGTACTAACTGTTCTATTTATATACTCTTAACTCATCTGAGACAGATAGCATGTTCATAATTTTACCCGGGGCATGTCTAATTTAGCTTTCTTGCTAAGGATGTGAAACTTTTTAGAAGTTTTAATATAAAAATGATTCTTCTGGGCCTCCCTGGTGGCACAGTGGGTTAAGCAATACACTATGAAACAAACCACAACCACTTCAGCACAAGTTCAATCCTTGCCGCTAGACAGGGGGGTGACCCACATGGCACAGCAGACCTCTCCTGCCTCACCCACTGCTCCCCTCAGCAGTGTGTTTCAGTCAGTCTGCCTGTTCAGTTCCCGGCTCTGTCTCTGGTAAATCCTCTCACCTCCCTGGACTCTGGCCTGTACCCCAGTTCCTGTATGCATAAATTAAATAAATCTTTAAAATAAAAAAAAAAATGATTCCTTTTTTGGGCATAAACCCCAAGGACCTGACCCTTGAATCTGTGTGTTTTAATAACAAATACTGAGAGCTAATCAAGAGAATATGATTTCCTAGTTTCCAAGGTTAGTATAAACCTACCTGAAAGATTGGTGGCCAGAAGTGGGATGTGAAACCCAAACACCCAACACAATCATTAATAAACTACTGGGGAAGGGCGTCTGTTCCACCTTTCAAACTATGCTCTCCAGGGAAAAGTTGTGACAATTTAAATGCAATCTTAGATCCCCATGTGGAAGTAGGACATAGTGGTTAGAAGTGCAAACTATAAATAGGCTTGCCTGGGATTGAATTACATCTCTATCACTTACCAGCACTGTTATCCCAAGGCAAATAACTTAACCTCTCTGTGCTTGTTTTCTCATCTGTACAAATGGAAGCCAGTATGGTGGCCACTTACGAATGTGAGATTTAAGTAAGAGTTGCAAAGTGTTTAGAACAGTGCTTGATACCCTGAAGTCATTGAAACACATTAGCTATTCTATTATCATTAACAGTGTTGATGGGACTGGAAAGGATAAGAAGATAGAACTGGCATATCCAGATAATTACAGAGGACTGAGATAACAAGTGGGCTCTAGAGAAGCGGAGGTCTTGATTATCATGCTATGGCTTCACTAAAGGCAAGGAAATAACAGAGAATTGAACACATATAAAGTAACAGGAACTAAATATTGTGGTTTATAAGGTATCCTCTGGCATTTCATTTTTCTGTTCCTTCTTAGAAGATGAATGCTCTATTAAATTGCATAGTATTTCAGATATGTCCTATTCAAACCAAACCACAAGAAAAAACCACTCACATTTACTGAGCCCATATTATATGCCACATATCATGCCAAGTACTCCAGATACATTATAATACTTTTCTCTTTCTATCATTACCTATCATTTAGCTTTGAGACAAGAGGTTTAGAATGGAAGGTAACTTGTTTGGGTCACATAGTTTGTGAACAGCAAAGTCAGAATTTGAACTATAGATATGTCTGATCTATTCCAGATTATCATGCAGAGTTTATGAACTCCTATTTTTCCCTTTTACAGTATCCCAGAGGATGCAATAAATTGAATTAGCTGAAGGGGCTTTAATGAGAGATTTAGCATTTATTCAAGCTCAATTGAACATTCTATGGTGCAAGTAGGTACAAACTAAAGTACTGGTTTTCCTTACCTATAACTGGCATTGGACTAAATATTAGACATGCAAATACTCATGAGAAATACTTTATTCTCCCATTAACTACTAATGAAAGTTCTTCATATTGATGTTGCTGCTTAAATATGTATTACGTAATATGTAAGTTTTAGGTCATGATGTCAGCCCTAGCTGTATCCACTTTCTTTCCATTTTTTCTAGAACCACATGCAATCCAGTTAATGTCCATGTTCCTCAGATGAAACCATTTTTGTCATGATCATCAATGACCTCCATGTTTTCAAATTTCATGGTTAATACCCAGTCCTCATCTTCTCAAAAATTCTCATTAGCAGCTGACATTAATGGAGCAGTTCTTGGAAAGCTCTCTTTACTCAACACTACTGACACTGTCCTGTCTTTCCTCCTTTCCTTTTCACCTCCTCTCATTGTTAAAAAAATCTCAATGTTGGTTGGCCTGAGGCTTACTTTCCCAAGATTTTTCTCTTTGTTATTTCAATTCACCCATAGCTGATGAAATAGCCAATACAGCTACTTTGAGGCACAGATGAAAATACCCTCACTAGGGCCTCCCTGGTGGTACAGAAGGTTGAGCGCCACACTGTGAAGCATCCTGCACAGCAGCACGAGTTCGATCCCTGGCCAGGAAGGGGACCCACATGGTGAGGTAGACCTCTCCTGCCTTGCTGGCTGTTCCCCTCAGCAGTATATTTCAGTCGATCTGCCTGTTCTGCTCCCCACTCTGTCTCTGGTGAACTCTCTCATCTCCTGCGACTCTGGCCTGTTCCCCAGCTCTTGTGTGTATAAATAAATCTTTAAAAAAAAAAAAAAGAAAAGAAAATACCCTCACCCACCTGGGTTTTTCTAACCTAAATAATGAACACATTAATATTAAACAGATAAGTAGGTGAAAAGGCCAAAATTTAATAAGATACACATGTATGGATAAATTACATGGTTGTGAATTCTGAAGAGTAATGGAGCAGACCAGAGATATTTATCCTGTTTGGGCACCTGGGTGGAGACTTCACATTACAGACAAGAAGAGGTGACCTCATTTTCACTCTGAGAGTAAATATCAGATCATCAGATAGAGAGGACATGTTCATTGATAAATCTACACCTGGATGAGACTTTCCAAACTACATTTATCAAGGTCATAATTAGGGAGGGGGATAGGGTCATTTTTCTCATTAGGAAAAAGGGCATGGGCCCTCCCTTGTGGTGCAGTGGGTTTAGCGATGCACTATGAAGCAAACTGTAGCCACTGCAGCATGAGTTCAATCCCTGCGGCCAGCTGGGGAGGTGACTCACATGGCGCAGGCAGACCTCTCCTGCCTCGCCTGCTGCTCCCCTCAGTAGTGTTTTTCAGTCAGTCTGCCTGTTCTATTCCCCACTCTCTCTGGTGGATTCTCTCACCCCCCACAACTCTGGCCTGTGCCCCAGTGCTTGTATGCATAAATAAATAAGATACACATGTATGGATAATTTTTTAAAAAAAGGAAAATGGGCAAAGGATAAAAAAAACTCCTAAGGCCTTCAAAAAATCTGCATCCTTAAGTACTGCTAATAGACTTGTGGAGAGGGGTCACAGTTCTCAAATGACTTACAGCTCATGTCAAGGTGACACTAGAAGAGGCCTGCCCTGGGCACACTGAAAAAAAACCTTGACAATATAAACCTATACAAAGACCACACATACTATCTATAAAATGACTTCCAAATTTCAGTCTCAGCTCCTTCCTTCTATTTTCACTGAATACCAAACTCACCTTTTCCAATCTCAACCTTTCCCTTAATTTTATTGAGGTAACATTGTTTTACAGCATCATATGAGATTCAGGGGTGCAGGATCACCCCTTCTCTGATGTAGGTACCACACCATACCCAACACCCACAGTCCAATCTTTCCTTTTAACAGGAAAACGGTCTGATTTTCACCCTTCCTAGTCTCCAAAAGGGCAGCACCAGTCAGCCAACTGCAACTTTGGAGTCCTACTTGAGCCTTTTCGTGCTCTCACATCCACCTTAAAGAGGCTGCTTAAGACTCAGAAAATTCAGAATAAACTTTTATATCATAGAGCAATAAAATATTTATTGTGGGAAATAACTCATAGTAAGATTAGAGATTTTAAACCAAGATCAGGAGAAACTGATATATACAAATATGCTCTATTCTTAAGGCCAATTTAAAGTTAAATTTAACTTAAATTTAAAGCCTACACTTTCATTCATAAATTGTCTCAATTATTCAATAGACTTGACAATGCAGCATACCACATTTGTTGAAGAAGATTAAATATAAATAATTCCACAAACATCTTTAAATATCTGACTTCTCGATTTAGATTAGCAAGAAAATTTTTAAAGAAATTCTTTGTATTGCTTCCTTCTTACACAGAGTTGTCCTGAATAAAAGTTATCTTGCGTACACAGGTTAATTTAAATGTTTTTATTTTAATACATACACATTATACTTGATCCAATAAAAATAGGAGTCTGCCCCCAAATGTTGAAATTAAGTCATTCTCAGTTTTTATCAAGCCAGTAACTTGGTGACCATTAGGAACACCATATATTTTTACAAAAACCTCTCCCCACTTTATAGTAGTATTTCTCTCTCATGAAAAAGCACTGATGCTATTTTTCTAAGAGTATGGGTTGGATTTAATCATCCTACAGAATTAATGTGGTTTTTTTCCCCACAATTTAACAATGTAAATTGTGTTAACATACAGCATTTTGAAGACAATGTATAGTTCTTTCTCCTACATCAACAGAATGGGAAAATCTAAAGTGACTCCTTGTCAACGGTGAGTGGATGCTCAATTCCTAAGAAGCCATCCCCAACTTCAGGTCAACTCACTCGGAGTTCTCACAGCACAGTGCACTTAGCACGTGTTAAAACTGAAGGTCACGGCCTCCCCTGGTGGCGCAGTGGGTTGAGCGACGCACTACGGGGCAGATCGCAGCCACTGCAGCACGAGTTCGATCCCTGCTGCCGGCCAGGGGGGGGACCCACGTGGTGTGGCGGACCTCTCCTGCTGTGCCCGCTGCTCCCCTCAGCAGTGTGCTTCTGTTGGTCTGCCTGTTCTGCTCCCCGCTCTCTGTGGTGAATCCTCTCGCCCCCCCACGCCTCTGGCCTGTGCCCCGGTGCTTGTGTGCATGAATAGATAAATCTTTAAAAAAGAAAAGAAAAAAAAAATAAAACTGAAGGTCACATTTGTTGTATGTTTAGTTTATTTCATACGTCTCTTCAATTAGTCAATGTGCCCCAAGGGGACAAGGGAACATTTCTTTTTTTGCTAACTATCACATTTCTATTACTTGGCATAAAGTGGGCACTCCATAATAACTGCTATATGATTAGCCTGATTTCTCTCCCAGATCATAACTGCCAGGATGAGTGGCAATGGCCATGTCTGACCCAGTCGCCACTGCATCCTCAGAGCTCAGCACAATGCATAGTAAGTACGTAGAAGGCACTCAGTGGACATCTGTTATGTCATGAGATACAGAAAAAAGATTACAAGTTTGATATTTGGAAATTCGAATGACTGTGCAGAATTACTTACTATACGCCTCCAGAGAACTGAAAGCTTCAGAAATGATCATTATTAATTAAATCCAACAAATGACTCAACGGCTACTATGCATGAGATCTTGTATTGTGGAGTAAGAATCCTGCCTTGAAGCAGCATTTGCTGTAGTTGAGAGAAACACGTAGCAGTTATCATAAAACAGGGTAGGAAAACTAAAAGGGATTTCAAGTTTATTGAGGTAGACGAGGTTTTGAGGAGGAGACCTTTACACTGAAATATGAAGGATAAGTACCATTTTCAGAAACAGAAGTGGATGATGCGAGATATTCCAAGAAGAGGAGCTAAGTTAGGCATCTATTACAGTTTTGCAAGCATGAGGTGAACGCAAAGGTATACCAGGAGGGAAAGTTTCTTAGAGACATTAGTGGGGAGATGAGCTACAATGTCAAGGCAGTGTTCAAATACAAATCATTCAATAAATGTGTGACTACTGAGTTGGTAATTGGGACAGTCAGTTACGGAAATCTTTTCTCTGTCATTCAGTACTATCCATACATTCTTTGTATCTTTGAGGCTCATTTATAGTATACCTATTATTTACTGCTTAATTCAAGTATTAATTGAACAACTACTATGCGAGACAGTATTCTATGCTCTTACACACCATGAATTGTGTTAAGAGAGAGGAGATCACATTTTTAAAACATGTATTAAAATTCATGAGGTCAGGAAGCCTGGAGGACAATAGGCATTCTGGTTGCAGAATTACTTATGACAGGTATACAGAAGAGTGGTAGAAAAAGAGGAGTAAAAGAAAAGAAAAAGACACCATAAAGGTTAATGAATGATGACGGTATGGTGAGATTTTAGAGAAAAAATTTAGATTGTGTCTACAGAGCAACAACCTATCCTGTGGAAACACAATCCCAAATTCTACTTTTGACCTGAGATGCCCTGATAATTGCTTCAATTTTCCACTTGATTTTACATACATATAAGTCTAATCTAGTATTTATCAGTGTTCAGTATGCAGTGCCTGAAAGTTCCTGTCCTTTAATTTGTAAACTGAAATACTTTGATTTAGTCATTAGTGTGGACTGAGTTGGAAGAATTTTATGTATTGACAGACATTCTGATTGGTAGTTATTCTATTAGTCACACTGGCAATGCCTCTACTTGGTGCGCTCTGTCGAGAAAGGGTAAAAGAGATGAAGAATTACTTCAAATGCTTTTACTGCCTCTGGCTGCATTAATTTTGAAATGCCTCATTTAGGCTCAAAAAAGAGGCAAAGTTAAAGTAGGTAATATGGGCATTCTGTCACCCCAAATTGGATCTATTACAATTTAGCATTCTCTCATGAAGGTGTTATAGCTCGCTAGGCTGAACCATTTTTCCTTTGAGTAGGACAAAATTTTACATCATTTGGTTCACAGGCATAATGAAAATGGCAGAAACTAGACTCTAAAGATGACAAGCCATCTCTAAGGAGAAAATGTAGCTCACATTTCACTTGCCATAAAATTTCAAACATACTAGAAAATTCCCAACCTAGTAATTAAACATAAATAATATACTTAATTTTAAGAAAATATGTTTAAAAGAAATAGGTTTATATATTTGGTGTGTGCCTGAAGATATATAAATCCTGGCTTGTTTTTCTTTCTTTAACTAGACACCAAATAAATACAAAGGAATGGTATCTAAGCGATGGACTCAGTCCTGAATCACACAGCAGCCTGATCTGCGGACAGCTGTAGAGGTAGTCCTGTCTCTGCCAAAACTGAGGGCCAAGAAGCTTGGAGGACTTTAAGGCAAAGGAGCCAGAACTGATTCATTAGCTTATGCAGAGACACTTTATTTCAGAATTTGGTATCCGAGGCCAAGAGTGACAATATTCAACTAGTACCCAGGGCTAAAGGTATTTGTGGAACTGGCCAACATGAATCATCACATACCAGTTTCCCAACAAGATTGGAAAAATAGCAATGTACCCACCACACAAGTAAGTACCTCCAAAATGTACCAGGCCTTCTACAGTTGATCAATATCATTTATACTAGTTGCACTGAAATTCATTAGGCCCTCCGTGGCCCCACTGCCAGCCACCAGTATTCTCTTTATTCTGCTTCCGAAGCACTGGCCCATGAAGCTAGAGTTTATCCTGCAGAAGCGCATATTTGTGATCATTATATTAACAAAATTGCCAACTCAAAGCACAGCTGGTGGAGTTATTTTGGTTATTTCTGAATTTGATGCAGATCAGGGTACTTCTGCCCTGGTTGCTCAAGAAACAGCCTTCCATTACTGGGAATGAATAAAAGATCATCAGGAAAGAACTGAATACAATGTATTAAACACTACTAATGTCAATATTCTTGCCAATGAATGCCGGTAATATTAAAGTAATCTAAAATATGGTCTCCAACCTTAATAAAGACTTTAGTCTTTATTACAGGCCCTCTACAGTTGATCAGTATCATTTATACTAGTTGCATTCAAATTCTAGCTGAATATACTATATATATACATATATAGTAGATCTACTATACAAATTATTATATAGATCTACTACATATATTGTGTATGTGTGTATATACACATATACACACACATATATACACTATATATCTAGTTGAATGTACTATATATACTAGTTGCATCCAAACATATGGTCTCCAACTTTAATAAAGACTTTAGTTTTTATTATACATTAGCATCAGAAAGGGTAAATCACAACAATCTAAGAAGATTAGACTAAGACCAAATTAGTAGTTATCAGAATGGAAAGGAACAAGGGGGTGGGTAAACTGGGTAAGACAAGTCAATTGTATGGTGAAGAACAGAACTGAACTCTTAAAGGTGAACTTAATATAGTATATACAGATGTTGATTCATAATGATGCACACTTGAAATCTATGTAATGTTATAATACAGTGTTAGCTCAAGAAAATGTTATTTAAAAAAAAAAGAACATCATCCTTCAGAGAAGATTTGTCCCAAGGCAGTAAATGACAAGACAAAAAAGAAGTGATAGAGATATTCATTCACTTCATAGTTCAGAGAGAAAAGTCACTGCAAGCTCATGGGGTGAGATTTGGACAGGGTCTCAGTTTCTGAGCAGATGTGGAGATGCAGCCAGGTATGTAGGTGAGGAAAAAGTTAAGTGCCAACAGGATGAGGCATGAGTGGAAGGTGGAATGAGTACAGACTGTGAACTTGGAAGGACAAGTTAACATAAGGGGGAGCAGCCCAGGAAGGGGAGAAGCCCAGGAAAGGGAGCGGCCCAGAAGGGAGAATGTCATTGCTGAGGGGGGACAGAAGCTTTAGCATTTTTGCTCACTAGAAAAGGCAGATTCACTAAAGACGTCACTTCAGAAGAGTAATGTTATCATGTAAGAATTCATCTGCTGAATAACGGGAAGTGAAGATGACAAATATCAAGATAATCTGATGATATTACAATAGTTCACAAGAATTAAATTAAAGCCATCATGAGGTAATGGAGAGAAGAGAACAGACGAGATAACAAGAATTGGCAAAACCGACTGACTCTGGAGAGAGGAAGGTAAAGGGAATACCGAATTTTGAGGCTAGAAGAATGGAAGGAAACCTGGTTTTAATTTTAGGCAGTTTGGAAACAAATGACTATAGTTCCAGACAGAGGGCCGACTTACTGGAAAGGATCTGAATTTCATAAACAGAGATGGCGAAGCCGTACCTACAAAAGTGGGTGAGATTTCTAAAGAAAAACTGCTAAACAAAGGAGTGTGGAGGTGCTGAGTCTGACATATCTTATGCACAGGGACAGGAGGTAAAGGAATAATCTAGAAATTAGAAGGAAGTCCGTGAGAGATGAGAAAAACTAAACAGTAGAAAGATTATATGATAATAAACAATCATTCTGTCACATTTTCTAAGAGGAATGAAGGTGAGAACAGAGAAAGGACAATCAATTCATAGGCAAATTAGTGATGATCAGAAAAGAGTTTTGGTAAAATTACAAAGGGGATGGTGTTCAGGCCCCACAGTGTTACTGCTTCAAAGTGGGAATGAAAAGAAAAAATAACATCTGTTTGAGAAGCTTTGCCGTGAACAAAAAGGCTTGCTAGTCAGTTGGGACAGAAGAGTCACTTTGCTCTTTTTCCTTAAGAAAATGGAAGCTATCATTCTGTATATTAGTGGAAGGCACAACTAAAATGAAGATCCAAATTGCCTGAGAAGGAAAAACTGAGTAAGAAATCCTGGAGGGGAGAGCACTGTGAGGTTCCCACACTCTGAAGCTACAAAAATACACTCCCTGGTGGCCTAGGTGTTAAGCACTACCACTGCTAAGCCCTCAGCATGAAATTTGGTATGGCGCTGACCCACACGGCGCAGCAGACCTCTCGTCCTGCTCGCTGCTCCCCTCAGCAGTTTATTTCAGTAGATCTGCCTGTTCTGCTCCCCACTCTGTCTCTGGTGAATCCTTATTCCCTGCACCTCTGGCCTACACCCCAGTTCTTATACACAAAAACAAAAACAAAACCACAGACTCTCTAACCTTAATAAAGACTTTAGTCTTTATTGCAAGCAGGAGCCCACTGTGAACTCAGTACTGGGCTGAGTGTTTTACTTGACAGTCTCACTTATCCACCCACTAGCCTAAGAGGTCTAGGTGTCATCACATGACCTTGTAATAAGAAAAGTCAGCTTAGAGAGTCCTGATAGAGACCTACGTCAAGGTCACTCACCAGAGCTGAAACTCGAGTTGAGACCTGGCAGACTCCTGGGACTCATTCTTAAATAATGAATCACAGTTTATTTTATAACCAAATGATAGTTTTTTTTATGTAGAGTGGGGAAGTTATAATTGTTGAATATACAGCAAAATATACAGTTTTATGTTTACTCAATAATGTTGCTTGCAACTGAGAATTATGTTTATAGATAGTCATTAGGTAGTTTGAACTTTTAATGACTAATTTGCATGTCAAGATAGCACATATTGCATATTAGTTGGCATGTATGCACACATATGTGTTTACCTACACATATAAAAAATACCGATTCTGTCTTTTCCCCAAGTGCTAACACAGAACTCCTAAAAACCTTGCAATTTCCTAAGTGTTATCAATGGTTTCTGCACTCCTTTCACCTATATTATGTACCATATGGCCATGTTTCAGTCCCCCATGGGGCACTTCCATAACGGTGGTCCCCAAATTCTTACCGTGTAGTAACATCGTAGCATGCACTGCAGTGTGCCATAAAAGCAGTAAGAATGTGGACTCCATGGATGACCAGTTTCCTCTTCTAATATGACCTCATGAAATGGTACTTCTGGAGGAGAACATACTCTGTGAGGTACGCAGTGACAAAATCACCAGAGGCCTCATGACTGTGTGCTCGTGTTAATGTGGTGACTCACGGTGGGGCTCCTGCAAGTGTCAGCATAAAGGCTGGTCACCAGAAAACCCACGTATGTGACTGGAGTCTTTGGCCTTTCAGCCCCAGCCCTTCCCCTGTGGAGGGGAAGGGCTAGAGATTAGTTCCATCACTGGTGGCCAGTGATTTATCCATACAGCCGTGTAATGAAAGCTCCACAAACACGACAGGATGGAGACCTGGGGAGCTGTTGCCTGCACCCTCCGCTGGGAGGGTAGTGTGCCAAGAGCGGGTACTGGAGGACCACACCATTCGTCCTTCTACTCTGCCCTGTGCATCTTTTCCATGTGGCTATTTTTGAGTTGTAGCTTTGGTAATAAAATAATATGTAAGTACCTTCATAAATTCTCATTCCAGCAAATTATTAAACTTGAGAGGGGACTGTAGGCACCCTCAAATTTGCAGATGGTCAGGCAGAAGTGGGGACAGCCCGCAGACCCCACATGTGGCTGGCATCAAAATTGAGCCTTCAACCTATGGGTTCTAAATAATTAGAGTCAGAACTGAATGATTTGATACCCCATCGGTGTCAGAGGATTGAAGAATTGGTTGTTTGGATAAACAATCACACAATATATTATTCAGATGAGTTTATACTGGTCTTTTACAATACTCATATTTCCTGTGTGCTCTCAGGGAACAGGAGAAGAATATATATATATACTACTATTGTGAACAAGTGAGATTGTAGCATTTGAAGTCTCTAAATTAAACCGTCTTTAAAATATTATGCAAAATTTTTGTTGGGATGATTTTTCCTCAATCATCACTATTTGAAAATGTGGAAGAATGAGTGGCCCTAAAGTAGAATTAACCCATATTTAATTCTATCAATCCTGATACTCTCTTAAATAATCAAGACAAACTGAATTTACAAAATACGATTAGAGCAGTTTGCTTAAATTTGTAGTCCTTGATTAAACACAGATGCTATGCAAATAGACTGGATCTAGAAACTGCCCACAAATGCATCCTTACTATTTAGCATTATTTTCGCTTTGGATAAAAGAATGTGAGAGCCCCTTTGATATCTATAGAAAAAAATGGTATAAAATTCCAGACGTACTAAACAACAACACACAGAGTACAGGCTAAAAGCTACACATTACTAAACAGGAAAAAGAATACCACAATTATTTCTGAAAAGTAATGATAAAATTTAAATAAACCCAACTGATATTTTCAGTCTTGTATTCCTGCTCTGGAAATGTGAGGAAGAACGCAGTAAGATTTTGCAAGGGACAAAAATTACATGTTGGGGCCTCCCTGGCAGTACAAGGGGTTAAGTCTCAGCACTATGAAGCTATGGGCAGCTACTGTAGCGCAAGTTCTATCCCCAGCCAGGGAGTTGACCCACATGGTACCGCAGACCGCTCCTGCCTCGCCCACCGTTCCCCTCAGCAGTGTATTTCAGTCCATCTGCCTGTTCTGCTTTTTACTCGTCTCTGGTGAATCTTCTCACCATCTCCCCCACCCCCTGCCCTGCACCTCTGGCCTATAATCCAGCTCTTGTATGCATAAATAAATAAAATAAATCTTTAAAAAAGTTACAAGTCAGTATTCGACAATAATAATTTGTGAATGGAAATAGGTTCGCACCATCCATGATTATCTTCCAGCTCCAGTGCTAGGTACTGGTGACGTAAACGTGCATCAAACAGCCCCTCCTCCCATCCTGTAGGCCTCTCAGGATAGTTCCCAGAAGTTGCACTGGAGCGCTATACAGTACAAGTTAAGAGTACAAACTGTGCCCTCCTTATGGGCCATGTACAGCTTGAAGCATTTCCATGAATTTCCTCATGTAAGTCTCTAGACAACTGGGAAGAGGGTAGATGCTACTCCCACTATACCACTGAGGAAACTGGAACTCAGAGAGTGTAACAGTCCAACATTGTACCAGGACTATTTAATAGGTTCAAACAGTTCAAAACCAGGTCTGCCTGACCTGGTTTTCAATTGAAATTTATATTGTGATCATACTGGTTCACATAGTTACAAGAAATAATCTAGAGATATTCCTAACACTCTTTACTCATTTTCCCCCATCACTTTGCAAAATTATGGGAAAAAAAGCAGTCATCACATCTAGGACACAGGCCTTGGTACTTCCTCCTCATTTCATTTACATCGCGGTTTTACTGTGCTTACTTAAAAATGTGTGTTTGGGCCTCCCTGGTGGCGCAGTGGGTTAAGCAACACACTATGAAGCAAACCGCAGTCACTGGAGCAGGAGTTCGATCCCTGCTGCCGGCCAGGGAGGGGACCCACATGGTGTGTCAGACCTCTCCTGCTGTGCCCGCTGCTCCCCTTAGCAGTGTACTTCCATTGATCTGCCTGTTCTGCTCCCCGCTCTGTCTGTGGTGAATCCTCTCACCCCCCACACCTCTGGCCTGTACCCCAGTGCTTGTATGCATAAATAAATAAATCTTTAAAGAAAAAAATGTGTGTTTGCTTCTGTGCTATTTGATCCCCTGCAGCTTAATGCAGCCAGTCTTGATGTGAACAGTCCCATCACAAACACCCTTTCTGATATCTTTGCATAGCTACATCTCCCTCTTTTGAACCTTTCCCTGGTCTTAACTGCTAGTAACTAATCCATCCTCCATTTCTAAAATCGAGAGAGAGAGAGAGAGAGAGAGAGAGAGAGAGAGAGAGAGAGAGAGAGAGAAGAGAAGGGTTAAAGGAAAGTTACAGACTGAACCAGGTTACCTGAGCTCTTCCAGGTTCTACCACTTAGTTGTTATGTGGCATGCAAATAAGATATGCGAACCCTATGCCTCAGTTTCCCCCTCTGTATAATGGGGATAACTACAGCCTCTTGTTCAGAACAACCCCTGCAGCAGTCTAAATGAGTCTCAGTGATCACGATGACGTTAAGTGCCCACATCGCAGCAGGGACATCCATTCAATCACCTCATTTCTGTCTCATTTTCAACAAGTAGTCAGGAGTCTGTCTTTGGGTGCTAGAACACAGCTGAAATGCTAAGAGATGACAATAAAGACTACCTTAAAGGGGTCAGCTCCCAGTGTCAGGACGCATGTCCTTTCACATGAAGACATGTGAAAACTTAATTTTTGAATAAAATGTTAGCCAGAATATTGCAACACCCCATTAAAACAGCAAGACAAACTCAAATCACTACAGTCGCATTAGACTGCATTCTCAAGAATCCCAGAAATTGGGAAATAAAAACCAGTATTTTGGAAATTAAATATTAAACCGAGTATACACATTATCTGAGAGTAGGAAGCATGACCTAGTGACTGTGAGGCTTTAGTCTCCTTTGAGTTTCAAGTCTGTGCATTTCAAATTTGGTGTTGAGCGCACGACACAGGAGAGGTTATTATGAGAGTCAAGAGACGCTCCCGTGCTTTTGGGGGGCGGGGACTCTCATCTGCGGAGCCTCTTCTGCCACTGTGCTCAGGGAAGCACCATCAGCCGGGGGAAGGTAAAACAGGACAGTCAGATGGTCTCAGGTGTATGCTGAGCGGGGCAGGAGAGCAGGGGCTGGGGCTCCTTCCCACACACACATGCGTCGGTCCGCCAAGCACAAGCCTGGGTCCCCTGTGTGAATCACTTGTACCATATGCAGTATCATGGGCAGATTAATGTTCCTTTTTTATTTTTATTTTTTTTAGGAAACAGCATGATCAACCTAACGGTTCAAGGGCTTCAAAAATAGATTATTTCTATTTTGCTCTTGTGAAGTAACGTGGAATGCTGGGGTAGCCTCAAGGAGGCCTGTAGAGATCCTCTCTTTTTACATTCATCATGCTTTCACCCTCAAGATGCAATCTGGAAATTAATTTGCAGACAGGTCAAAGGATGCCATCCTGTTCTTCCTATTATGTTTTATGCAATTGTTAAAAAGATTTACTTATTTATGCAGATAGGAACTGGAGTATAGGCCAGAGGTGCGAGGCTTGAGAGGATTCACCAGAGACAGAGTGGGCAGCAGAACAGGCAGATCAGCTGAAACACGCTGCTGAGGGGAGCAGTGGGTGAGGCAGGAGAGGTCTGCTGCACCATGTGGGACCCCACCCTGGCCGGAACTGAACTCATGCTGCAGTGGCTGCGTTTTGCTTCATAGTGCATTCCTTTACCCATTGCGCCACGAGGGAGGCCCCTGTTTTCTTGTTTTATACAATCTTAACATTTTCATGAACTTTAACATACTTGCTTTGTAAACCATACATAGATCTCACACAGACACGTCCTTAACAATAGCACTCCCATGTCCACTTCTTGTATATACATGTAGGCTAAGTACACACCACCTTCAATATAATAAGCTCACAGAACACCACTGATTTACTTAGAATTCCAACAGCATTAAAAGGAATGACATCAAGAACTTTATTTCTGACAAAAAAAAAAAAGGCTTGATTTCAGTCACTTCAGTTTAATTCTTTCCCTGGCCCTCAAAATGATACATAAATGGAATCACAGGGCATGTTTAACAAAAAAAAAGAAAGAAGAAATTCTACTAAACATATAGAATAGACATAGACATTCTACTACATAAAAGGTAAAAGGAAGAAAAAAAAATCACAATTTCTGTTACTTTCTTCACAGCTGAACCTCTGCAACATCTAGTGAACATCTGACTAATTCACAGGCATCTTTTTTTTTTTTTTAACCTTTGTGATCTAGCTTTGGCTTCGTCCAAAACTGTGGTGTTGGTTTTCAGTGGTAGAGATTCACTTCTGTAATTAGCCTCATTGACATGACACTTCCCCCACACCGAAGCAGAAGCCTGCACTTCTCTTGGTGTTCATTTCTCCACCTACCCCACATCTCATCCTGACATCTCCTTTGGCACCGCCTCTCCCCTCAGTACCACAGGCTTTCTGAGAGCATCATAGTGCTGGCTCCCACACATCCATCTCCAGCTCAAATCCTGCCCACATCCTAAAAATCTGCGTCTCCTGCTCCTCACTAGACAGGTTCACCTGATCCTCCACGATGAACACATCAACCTATCTGAAACCCAGTTTGTCTTCTCTTCATTACCAATTTTCTTATTTATTTATTTTGAAAAGAATTTTTTCTTTACTGTAAGATTTTTATTTATTTTTACACAGTAGAACTGAGGTGTAGGACAAAGGTGCAAATGTGAGAGGAGTCACCAGAGACAGAGTGGGTAACAGAACAGGCAGATCTACTGAAATACACTGCTGAGGGGATCCAAGGATAAGACCAGAGAGGATAAGACCAGGGGATCCAAGGATAAGACCAGAGAGCTACGCCACGTGGTTTGGCTCCTGGTTGGGGATGGAACTCATCTTGCTTGGACTGACGAGGTGGTAGTGCTAAGACTTTAACCCCACAGGTCACCAGGGAGGCCCCTCCATTACCAATTTTCCACTCATGTTTCTATTGATAAAAAGAGCTTTTGCTGTTACCGCAAATTTCATTGGTATAACTACTACTGATTTCTTCTCTTATCACTACTGACATACTTGTTGACTGGCCCCACCAATCACTTGACATGCTGCTAAGCGACTGAGACATCTGGGCAGAGAGTGGAAGCTGCCTCAGCTGGCATCCATATCACATCCTTTTTAAAATTACTAATCCTAAAGAAGAGAGTCTAAAAAGCATAAAACTACATTCCCAGAGATTTTTTTGTGATTAAAGCTCTCTGCACAAGCTACCCTAGAGGAAGCCTAAGCCAAGTACACGTGAGCAACGCGAAGAGGCAGCTGTGTGCAGAGAGGCTGGGTCTTCCAGGGACAGCAGAAGGCACCTTCTGGGGAGGCTGGGATGTGCTTCTGGCATCCAGTTGCAATTTGGTGATGCAACTGATGGCTAAGAAAAAAAAGAGGTGTTTTGCTAGAAGTATCTTCTGGTTGCTTTGCTGGTATAGTAAAATTAAAAATTATCTTTCACCACAATTGGCCAGAATGGATTATATTATGAGCAATTAAAAATGCTAAAGCACTTTCATAAATAACTTCTTGCATTATATCAACTTTCACTTCAACAACCACCAACGGGAGTAATTGGTGTCTCCTTAACATCACATTAAAGACCCTAACCTACTAGATTATTTCACACCTCTACCTATAAAAACCTTGCCCCCTATGCTTATATTTTCTGCTTTAGGCTTTCCGTTTACACCATTTCACTCACTGGACATGCATTTCTATGACAGAAAAATTGCAGTCATCCTTTTACGCACAGAACAATCCCAACCTTTGCATGACCCTTTGACCACCTCAGGCAAGAGTAATTTTTATTTCTCATTTCCACTAAACAGAGAGGATATAGAATATCGTCACAGTACATATTTTCTATTTAGAGTCTTACATTCTTGATAATTTCTTCCTGTATCTGTTTATGGGCTTTATCTCTTTAATCTTAAATCTGAGGAGCTTTAACTGTATTGTAGGTAATAACCACCATACTGCTAATTTATTGAGCACCTACTAATTGCAGAGCAGTTGTTGTAGTACTTTTCACTTCTGAACCCTGAAACAACCACGTGAAACAAGTTCTGAAAAGTGATAAAAGGCTGTCCAGGGTCATGCAGTTCATGAGAGAAGCAGGAGAGCTAAGGTAGATAGCACACTGTATCCTTTTCAAAGTCTAATACAGGACGTTCCACAAAAACTGTGTTCAACAGACACTTTATTCAACCACCGGCAGAGTAATCAGTAAACTGTTTTTCCTAAGGAACATTTCTCCAACACTTACTATTTATCATGTTCTATGCTGAGCATTGTTTTTTTTAACTCACTCAGCACCACATGATTTAGGTAAAAGTATCCCACAAGAATCACAGAGTTGGTACATGGTAATTCTGGGATCTGACCCCAAGCATCTGATTCTAGAATGTAGACACAATACAATGGAGCAAGCATTTCTGTTCTTGGATACTAAGGTTTGACTGGGGGGCAATTCAATGAAATGTTTCATGGAAAGTGTTTTACTTGCAAGCACAGTAATAACATTATTACTATTTATATCATAACACATTTTCTTTATTATAAGACCTATCATGATTACTGGGACAATTTAAAAGTACTGATTTTCAGGAGAGAGACACAGCCAAGCAACTGAAAATTTCAAAGGAAGAAAGAGAGAGGGACAGGAAGAGGAGGATGAACTTGGGGGAAAATAATCGCAAAGGATGAGAGGATGTCACCTGATAGGCCAGCCCTCCCCCTACCAGCCCATATGTATTTAATGAAGAAAATTACTAATTAATCTCTCTTGTTAAATTTCCTTGCTGAGTAAGATACTTTTTTTGACTCACTCTTATTTAACTTACTAGTAGTATGCAAATTTGTAGTTCATTCATTAGCCATTTGTTTTTTTATAAGACATTTTCCCTTGTGCAATTATCACTATATTAAATTTGGCAAATGTGGATAACTTTGTTTTTGGAACTCATACATAACTTACTTCAAATCAACTGATTTACTAGTTATGGCAGGGAACTTAGGATGTCAGCTCTAGTTCAGCCCAAATTTATCATCCCTTTTATGAGTCTTTCCCTATTCCTTTTGTTATTCATCAAAGAACAGACAAGATGATCACTCATAGAAAACAACAAATACACCCACATTCCAAGTGCATGTGTATGCAGATGTATCTTAGGAGCGAACATGCAGTGCAGTAATACAGGCTGATTCCCCGTGGCAGCTGAGCAGGCGCTATACAGGACGGGTCTGCACTGGGACCGGAGTCCACCTTTGTGCTGTTGCATCAAAAAGACAGTATGTTTCGTTTGTATACATGCAGGCTTTCTAGTTCTTTTTTTAAAAAAAATATTTGCTCTTTCCAAAAAACCGCTCATCACTTTGCAAGTCTGTTTCAGAACATTTCAACTTTATTTATTAAATTTCAAATTAAGTAACCATCTAGAAAAATGGAAATTCTCTGCAATTAGTTTTGTGATAAAGTGTGAAACTTGCTCCTACACATTTTGCTAATTATGATATGAGCAAAAGTCATAGTCTAGTGAAAACTGATTGGTTTTCATGCCTTGACAGTTGACAAGATACATAAAGTCTCGGCAAAGTGCTGAATTCCTTCTGAAGAAAATTTCACACTTTGTGTACATTTCAAAACAGTCTGCTGCTATTTCTGAAAGCTATTAAGACTCCATTTTCTTCTGATTGTAACAGTTCAAGTTATTAATAAACCTTAACACTACTCAGAATGACTATTTTCTGATGAATTAAGAGCGAAATGATTTTGATCATACACAATGGTTTCATAAATTGCAGGAGGTTGACATAGCTTTGTTTTTCTGTAAATATTTCAATCATAGATCTTTAAGTTAGGTCCTAACTGTTGAAACATGATACTGTTCATGTGAGAAGTACTTAGCGGGAACACAAAACCCTGAGATATTATCTCAGCACTGCTGCAGAAACATGGATATAGAGCGTCCTATAAATGGACATCCTAAGGGGTTCTGCGCTTGTGGGGGTCACAGCAGTGCTAGTTAGGCAGAAATCAACACTGATTCTAAACATTCTTTTCCTACTTCCTAGACGGAGTTTGGAGTCAAAAGCATTTTGGGGTTCATCTGGTCCACGTCCACACCACCCACAATCTGATGGCAACACTATGCAACGCCCACAGTCAATGAGAGAGATTGTGGCCATTCACATACCAGGAACTCCTGGTTCTTAAGAATATAAGGGAAAGATGAGTGGATTAGGAAGATATGAGATATACACACAGTGGAATACCACTCAGCTATTAAAAAAAACAAAGTCATCCCATTTGCAGTCACATGGATAGAACCGAGGGGATTATGCAAAATGAAATAAATCCAAAAGGGCCAAAAGGACTACATCTGACCTGAGCTCCAAATCACGTGTGCTCTTGTGCATATTAATACCTACCTTATGGAGTTTGTGGAGATGAAAAGTGGTAAGAGACGTGGTGGGTCTTGCTCATAATTACTGTTCTACTCCTCTTTGCAATTCATTTCACAGTGGTACCTCACTTTCAAATTTCACTTCATAAACTAAAACACTTCAGCAATCCAGTTACTTACAAAACTAGATTTTAAAATGCTACCTTTTTGACATTTGCAGGTAGTCTTTAAATATCTTTTAATTAATTGACCAATCATATATATACACACACACACAGAGATATTTCATTACTATAACAAAAAAGTTTCTATTCTTTTCTTTTTGAGGTGACATTGGTTTATAATTTTGTCCATGATGCAGGGGTGTAGCGTCACAGCCCTTTGGATGTGCGTTACCACACCACACCCACCAGAGCAAGGCGCTGGAGTCCTCACCATAGTCCACTTGGCTCCCTCCACACTTTGTTCTCTACCCTTTCCTCTCGCCTCTGGTAGCCGCAATTCTAGATTTCTATGATTTATTATAGATTTCTTTTTGTCTAACCCTTTGTTTTGTTTCTCTATATTCCACTTCTAAGTGAAAACATCGTCTTTCTCTTCTTTCTTTTTCTGATTTATTTCATTTTGCATAATCCCCTGTTCTATCCATGTGACTGCAAATGGGATGAGTTTGTTTTTTTTTTAATAGCTGAGTGGTATTCCACTGTGTGTATATCTCATATCTTCCTAATCCACTCATCTGTTGCTGGGACTTTAGGTCAGTTCCCAGACCTTGGCTATTACTGTAACTAGTGTTGCAGTAAACAGGAGCACATGGATCCCTTTGAATTAGTGTTCTTGCATTCTTCAGGTAGGTACCTAGAAGTGGAAAAGCTGGGTCATATGGTGAGTCTATTTTTAGTACTTTGAGAGACTTCCACACTATTCTTCACGGTATTTTTACAGTCCTACCAACAGCATCTGAGTGTTCAAAAAGATACTATTATTGCTAAGTTAAGGTTTTACAATATAAGACAAAATCTGTATCAGTGTTGCTCTAGCCAATTCATTTGTTACAACTTTAGTTGCTATTTTAATTTCTTTTTTAATTGTACTATTGTTATGATTAGAATGCAAGTTAATCCTTCCAATTAGCAAGTATTTTGTGAAGTGACCCAGGCTGACACTCTTTTGCAGTAATAAAAGCCAATGCTCTCTAGAGTGGTACTCAAAACCAGCTAACAGAAATGCACGGAATTGCAGATTGCATTCTATCTAAAGCAGATAGTGTCAGGGACAGTCCTAGGGTCAAACACTGCCTGGAAGAATCCTTAGAGAATTTTCATGGTGTGCCACAGTGCATTTAAGATCAATTGTACAAAGAAGCTGCAAGAACTCTCCAGCTATTTCTGAAGCTTCCCTCCTCATAGTATATGAGAGAGTAAGGAGCAGGAATCCTATCTCCCCCTTAAAGATGTGAGTGATAAGACTGGCTGACTTGCAACCAAAGCTAAGTCTGCAGAGCGAAGAACTGAAATTCTGGAATAATGATACTCAGCCCTGGGACCTACTAATTTACATTCTTTTCCATCACAGTCCCTCCTATTCTTTGAGGAAATAATAATATGTATCAGTATGTGGCTAGCAATTTTTTAAAATTCTGATAATGAAATTTTTGATGAACAAGGGGAACTGACTATTGGAAAATGTTTTCTGCATTTCATGTTCTCCAGAAATAAATTATAAGAGAACTCTTTTTATTTCTCTCAAGGTTCCTAATACAGCTCCAATTCACTTATTTACTTGAAGTTATCTGAAAATTAAACAGATACAAATAAAATATGGCAAAAGTGAATAGGTATGTGTAATGAACACTTTTTATAAAGCCAGAATACAAACTTTTATTAGGCTTAATTAATGAAGAATAGTTATATGTCTATCAATGTCATGATAATCACATTTAATTATTATACTTTTACCTAACAAAAGTAGTTGAAATTAAAGCATTTTTTTAAAAAATACATATGTGATGATGCAGAATTCCAATGAAATTTATAACAATTTTTCATTGAATTGACATATTTTTCTGCTACATTAACTGTGTTTATCATTTCAAATAAGCTGAGATCAGAAATATCACTGTCTGCTTTAAGGGAGCTATTTTCCTATAGAAAAACTCATAGAAGTGACCTTCAGGTGCATATGGGTGACCCAACACCCTGCTTTATTTATTATGCAGAAACTGATGCCTACACGCCATGGTATTAACAGTTCCTTAATCTTATCTAATAGGTTTTGCATTGTTTTTCTTGCATCATCATTTGTTTGGTTGGTTGTTAATTTTTCAATTATACTATTCTAGATACATTTATATAATTATCCCCTAATTCTTCTGAAGTGGGAAAGAGAATAAATGCTAAAATAGAAAAGGGAAAAAGTGATGGGATACAATGTTCAGTCCAGTTGCAGATCAAATATCATGGATATTGGTCTAGAATCATGATCCTTTGTAAAGCAGACAACGCAATGATCAAAACAGGTATCTAGTTCATCAGTATCATGGATCAGCTCAAAAATTATTCATCACAGAATGCAAACTGGCCCAACTACTATGGAAAGCTGTGTGCAGATTCCTCAAACTACTGAAAATGGAGCACCATATGATCCAGTAATTCCACTCCTAGGAATCTACCCAAAGGACGCAAAAACATTAATTTAAAAGGATACCTGCACCCTTGTGTTTACTGTAGCACAACTTACTATAGGTAAGACATGGAAACAACCCAAATGCCCAAAAATAAATGACTAGATCAAGAAGATGTGGCATATTTACATAATGGAATATTATTCAGCAATCCAAGGAGATAAACTCATGCCATTCGCAGAACATGGATAGAGCTGGAAGGGATTATGTTCAGTGAAGTAAGCCAGAAGGAAAAAGAAAAATATTGGATGGTTTCAGTTATAGGAGGGATATAGGGGAACTAAGTAAGGGATAGGGAAAAATAACAATAATAATAAAAACAACATTAGCAGGCACTATAAATCAGAGATACTCTGCAAGGGGGTGGGTAGAAGAATCAAAAGAGGGGAGAGAGAGAACAAGGGACTATGATGATGGCTCATGGGTTAACTGGTGATTTTGGCTTTTTATGGGGAATACATCTGAGAGGAGAAAGCATACAAGCATACCTTCTACAAAAATGAACAATTGTAAAATATAAAAATAAATATTATTCCCCACAATATGTTATGTTGCTGGAAGCAGGCACCACATTTGGCAAGTTCATGACCTAAATCAGCTGTTGGCAGCTGCTTTTCTGCCTGTGCTTTTCAACTACTTTTGTCAGGTAAAGTAAAGTAAGTCCCACATTCCCTTACTTACTCATGCAAACACAGGCAAAAGGAGAAAACACAGACATAAAAACCCAGATTCTGAAGAATTTCCTTCATTATGGTATGGGACAGACAGCAAGATAAGTGACATTTTCCACAAGGTAGCTGCAAGTTTATTCTTTTCAACATACTACTGAGTTCCAACTCACTGATGTGTATCCATATTTTAGATGAAAACTGCTAGTTTTAGAATTTTTTTTACAATGAAATTGTACAAAATTACACAAAAGAGTACAACTGTA
The DNA here is from genome assembly GCA_019455555.1 of Galemys pyrenaicus. Taxonomy (NCBI): domain Eukaryota; kingdom Metazoa; phylum Chordata; class Mammalia; order Eulipotyphla; family Talpidae; genus Galemys; species Galemys pyrenaicus. The sequence goes on along the minus strand of JAGFMF010011655.1, from coordinate 1,162,700 downwards.
CAAAGTATAAAAAGAGGTCAAAGCAATATATAGCGATACTAAATTTATTTTATGAATGAAAGTCCTTCATGATTATTATGAAGTGAATGACAAGAACAACAATGTGTTTTGATAAGTACTAAAATATGACAGTTTTTCTAAAATCAATGGTACCATTTAAATTGTCTTGCATTTTGTTTTATATCGAGAGAAAAAAGGAATCAGGATCCACTGAAATAACTTAAAATGGTCAGTGATTAACAGGTCATCTTGCTATCTTAGAATCCTCTCCATTAGAATAATTTAATTTTTACCGGGTGGAGAGGCACTAAAGTAATTCAAATTATCATTGGGTAGAAGGGTACAAAGAACCTTACGAGGTATTCTAAACATTCTATAAATCTTAATTTGTATGACAATCACATAACATGTATTGACTGTTGAACTATACATGCCTTAATAAAACATGCCATGCCTTAATAATAAAATAATGACTCAAAATGCCTAAAAAAGTAATAGAAATTTTTGTTTCAAAGTTAATTAATATGTGTGCTTTAGTAATGTACTTGGTGCAGTTTTACATGCATGGACATCTGCAGATATGAATGAGAAAAGAGGTAATACAAGGTGACAACCTTTATGACCAATGATATGTAATTAACAGAGTGATAATAGGAAACAGCAACAGTCAACATTTATTGAGGTTTTATTATATTCTAGGCACTGAGTCAAGTTCTTACGTTTTCCATCTCAAGAACTGCATGTACAGGAAGGTCACAACTATGAACAGAAATGTTTATCTGACCCTGAATAAGATAATTTAGTAATATAAATGAACATGTCTGAAGTGTGCAAGTCTGTAAAAGTATTGATGAGAAGCTCACTTGCATGTGATTGTGTTACCACTAGAATTTTAAAAATAGTGAACATCCACTAAAATTAACAGAGTAGAACACACAGTACCTCAAGAAACCTTTAAAAAAATCTTTCCTGTATATTGGAATAGTCTCAAAAAATTACACATACATAGACATGAACACCTAAGAAGCCATTTTAGTAAAGAAATTAAAAAATATTTGTATCAGGAACTTTCTCTCATATATGTGTGTGCATACACACATGTACATATGTATACCCACATACATGCATATACCTATCTATTTCCCACTTGACAGACTGTCAGCTCTGCCTCTCCTGTTGTCTGATGATGTTCAATTTACTTAAGGATAACACTGAAACCATTCTTAGGTTCTCTTTTCCGGATGAAGCAATTTCAAACACTTTAACTCTTCTAAGCTGTCACTGTATAATTCTGACCTTTGCACCAATTTGAACCCCCCATATTCTTCTTTGAAATATCATGCAAGGATCCTGAAGAAATGTTTCCATTAAACTGTCCTACACAGCGTTGACCATCTTATAAAATTATAAATCTTTAGATTAGAAAATCTATTACATTGCCTACTCACTCCGTACTCTGTACTGTACAATGTGTATATTTGTACTTTCTGCCTCCCAGCTAGGATCAGATTATTACTGCTTTGCTCTATTTGTTTATAATTGCTATTAAATTATATGGCTCTGGTATATACTGGGTCTTTATAAAGTGTATTTTCAATGTATAAAAGACCCATTAATTGCTATCTACATGTATTTATCCAGGTAATTATCAATAAGCAGTTTATATATAAACCTGTATGTATATACACATACATACATACACACATACCTATTATATAATGAGGGCAAAGGCAGTGGTTTACAAGGATCAGATTTGCTAAAAAGGAAGTATTGATGATTTTTCCCTCCTAAATTGGAAAGACATTTGAGAATATCTTGAATCTCTTTTATTACGGTGATAAAAATGGTTTGCCTGACCCAAGCAGACCTATCACAATGACTGGTGATTTCTTGGCATCTCTTCGATGGTCCATGATTGTAAGCTTCCAGAAAAGATAGCAGAAATTACTGCAATATATGAAATAAGTTTAATGCACTCAAGAAAATTTTCTTTGAATACAAAATATCCTAGTAGGGAGAAAATGAAATGTTGGCATGTTAAAGATGATACTGTCGACTTATCTTCTCTGGAAAGCCTGGTATGGTACGTAATACATGGCAGATGTCCAACAAGCATGAAGTGAATGAAGTAGAAAAATGAAGCAATTTCCTCCTGATGTCTGTCAAGATGTGGAAAGATACAGACACTCAGAGTGATAGAGTAGGAGTATCTGAAAGAACCTCTCATGTTTATTTAAAATTTTGATTTTATAATTTTAGTTCTGTGCAAAACAAAGAAGTACCTCTGTATTCTGGGGGCACTTTATAAGCACAGAAATCTGGAAAATACTTAAGAGACCTTTGTATCTCTAAATGATGAGATAGGAAGGTTAGAGAGTCATATATGACAAGGTTATTCCTAAAGTAAAGCTGCTTAGTTATGCATTGGAATGAATCAAGACCAAGCTTGTATTCTTGGTTTAAAGTTTTCAAATTCTCAATTCATGTTTGAAGGTGACAGATCAAATGAAAGAAGGAAAATTTCAAAGTTTGTGTGGATACGACAATATATAAATGATTTACCTAGGATGGAAATGGAGAGGAGATTAAAAAAAATGGCTCTGGTATATACTGAGTCTTAATAAAGTGTATTTTGAATATATAAAAAAACCCATAATTGCTATCTACATGTATTTATCCAGATAATTATCAAATAAGCAGGTTTATATATAAAGCTTTATGCATGTACACATACATACATACATACACACACATGCACACACACATATAACGGGGTAGACAAAAAATCTGGAATTAAAGGTTTTATTTCCAGACACAATTCTGTTTTGTAACTGTCTCCAAGTCTCCTTATCCTCTGGGTATATCTCTGGTCTAGACATATTCTGGCTGTCATCTAACTTCTCTCGCCTTCTTCATGTGCATTTTCATTGTTTGTTTTCTCAAAATCTGGTGTTCTCAATCCTCATGACTTTTTCCTATTATCCTGCTACAACCAAGTTTAACATCCTTTTTACAACTCAACGAAATCTTTACTGACTCTGGTCCATTTTTATGCTAACTGGATAGATTTCTCATTTTTTAATTTTCCTGGAATCTCATAGAGACAGGCTATTGTGGAAAATCACTCATTTTCCTTTTCTTGACCCATCTATTATCCCTTTCACAAGTTATCTCTTTCTATCTAGATCAGATTTTTCCATACAGCAAAAGGTTCTTCATAAAAATGAATCCTTTAATTTTTTTTCACTTGATGCATGTAAGTGAATATATTCAATGAGATTCACGTGGGTGGGAATAGGCTATAAAGAAAAGGAAAATTATGGTCATAACTCATAAATAAGAAGAGTTTCTACAGCATTTGACTGAAAACAGAAGAGAATATGTCCTGGTAAATTGGGTTAATTTCAAATATATTACAGTGTAGTTCTCCACCATGTGTACTCTTTTTGACTATATTAATAAATGAAATGTGATGAATAGTTCTGGGAACTTGTAGTGCAACTTATTAATATTTCAACATTATCACAGAGTATCTTTGTCAACACACATCAAAAATGCATGAGAAATGACTACCTATACTCAGTAGTTACATCCATTAAGAATATATATGAAATTTATAAATGGTGTACATAAATTTGCAATGTGACTACAGGTAAACATATAGCAAGAAAAAAGCTCTGTGAAGACCTCACATGGAAAAGGGCATCAAACAATTAAAAGCAAAAGCAAATACTTACAATAGGTCTGCAGTATAATGTAGTACCACACGTAAAACCTTCACATTTAAAATGATATCTTACCTACAAATACTTCATTTTGTAAACAATCTAAAAGTAGCAAAATAGTCACTCTCAGGCTCATTCATGATAAAATTTTGGAATCCTTAATAACTAAAATCAAACTATTTAGTTTTGTAAAGTTTGATTTCTATCTATTGTTAAACTAGTCACTGAAAAGCAATATTCACATTAGACTGAGGCATGCCAGTTTAAAAATAAGTCAGCGCTCAGCCAATAATACAAAGTGATTAGGAAAGTTAAAAAAAAACAGTCCATATATATCAATAATATACCAGAAGACATTTAATTCAGCTGGGCGGGGGAGGAGGGAGAGGTCAAATAGATTGTTTTGCATTATGCACAGGGTATAAAATGCTCAACCTGGAGATGAGAAAGATAAATCACTCTCAAGACAGCACAATTTGTGCAGCAGCTTTCATATATGCTACCTTTTCTTTTTTATAATGAAATATTCTGAGAATAAGTTCTCAACTAGAACTATAGTTGCATTTTTAGGGACAAAAGTACTCAGTGGGTGCCGGAAGACTGACCCACTACTAGATTTCAAGAACCCAGGCCATAAAGGATAAAATAAATAATGTTTGGAAAGAAGAAAACTGCTTTGCTTCCTTTTTTATTTTTGGCTTTTGTCAGTTTTTGATTTTTGCTTTTATCAATGATGTGTCTGTGGGTTCCCTTAGAAATAGAGACTGTTTACAGTAGCAGAGAGGGAAGAGTATGAGGAGGTAAAAAGAGTTATCCTGACTGTCTCTGTAGGGACGTGATGCTTGGATAATGAGTCGGCCTCTACGGAAGTTATCTAGGAGTTTCTGTGTGACAGCAAGGAATTCTAAGTAGTGTTTTCTTCTTGGTCAGTGAGTTTGTTCGTGTATTCATTCCAGCATGTTCCTGCCTCAGGCTTTTTGGACTCGTTATTCCCTCTGCATGGAAAGTTATCCCTTTAGATATCCTTGGGACTTGAACTCATACTAATTCCTCTCTCTTAAGACAACCCTATGAATTATTTTGCCCAAATGCCTTACATGAAATAGTAAGTCCTGTTCACGACTTCCTCTCTGTATACTACTTCTCTTCACCCGGCTGCATTACCTTCTTCAGAAATACTAATGCTTATGGTCTTTCTCCACCCCTTCCTCTTGAATATAATAAGGATGAGATCAGTGACTTTGTCTATTTCATCCAAAGCTAGTATTCTAAAAAGTGCCTGCCAGGTACTGAGCTAACTCTGGAGACAGAAGGAAAGTGAGGGTGTGTTATGTGCCCTCTGTGTAGTTCGACATAAGGGGACCCCCCCCCCTTTCTCTTTCTGTCTGTCTCTCTCTCACACACACACATACACACACTCTCATATATACACAAGGGCCGTGTGTGTATATACACATCCTTGTAGGTATAGTGCTTAATCTACACAACCACCCCCAGCTTCCTTGAGACTGAAACTGTGAAACACCATTGATCATACTCCTCCCATTTACAACCCTCAGTGGTTCCCATTGTTCACATGGTTGTTGCATTGTTCCTGATCAGGTTCTCTCCCTACCTCTGCAAGAAGCTTTGTCTCTCATCGTTTCATCACATTCACATTCACCCAAATTAGGAACTGACGACCCTGGCCACATGCCAGTGTTTTATCTGCTTGACTCTGGCTCACATGACTGCCTCTATTCGCTCACTGCAGTTTTTCCCATCTCATGTATTTGATTCTGAGCTTCTCATGGCCAGGTACTATGAATCATTTATCAGTATCCCCGGCATGTATCATAGGGTTGAAGAAATGAATGAATTATTCACTGAATGAATACATGACTCAGTTTGATAATTCACAAAACCATTCAAATTTCAAACAGTTGTCCAACCTTGATTACCCTTTTCTGAACTGAAAAAGAGACCAACGCTATCCCAGCAAAGCAGACAGAGGGACTGTGTATGGGTGTACAGTCTCCATCTCGCTATTAAATACTTGGGGACTAAGTTATACTGGGGACTGCAGTCTTTTATTTGTGTTCCTTCACAGTAGGTCAGGAGCTCTTTCTGACTTCCTCCAAAACAGAGCAACCCACACGTGTTGATCAAGGGACTGATGCCTAGTTTTCTACCTGGAAGATTGAATCAAACCTGTCTCTTTGGTAAAATATCGAGGGGGGATTTGAAGGTGTCCAAAACATGATCCCCTTATAAATAAAAATACAACTTATTTTAATGAGATAAGAACCTAGAGCAGACCTAATAGGAAAAAGTGAAATCATTTGACATACTGTGTTCTCTGGCTTTTTTCCAAGCACAATCAATTCAGGCAGGCAGATTTCAATCAGGAGACAAAGGAAGAGGCATGATACAAATATTCTCAAGTCCTTCAGTGATGGGATGCAAAATAAGAAGACATGGTATCATTTCACACTTTGGACAAGCTTTTCCTTTCACAGACTGAGATAAAGCGATTCTAAAAGGGATGCTCATTTTGGGATTTTGGGGGCTTGGGGAAATCAGTAAGTATGTTTTTACTGAAACACACTTGAAACCACTTTTTTCCCCCCAGCAATAAAAATTCCTTTAAATAGCAGTGACATGAAGTTAAGTAAGAACACTCTAATACATTTGTAATTTACTTCTTGGTAATTCATTATATACCTGCAGTTTGCTATGTAACATAGCAGAACTAAAGCTGTCTGTCTGTCTTTGATAAAGTATTTTTAGGCGCACGTGTGCTATCTACAGTGAGTGCCTTTATCTGCAGATAGACAGCCTTTTAGTCAAGCCCTTCAGTATAATCCCTAAGTGTTGTTATGATTTCCTTACCAGCATATATATTTTATATTTGAAAACTAACATGAGTATGATAGAGAAGATTTGCTTCACTTTACAAGATTGAATCATAATCACTGAATTTCAGGAAGGATTGATAGTGCAGCTTATATAAAATATTGGATTTAAGTAAACTTCATATTGGTCCACACCAGGATGGGTTCCATCGACTACCATTATTTTGAACTAAGAATTAATATTAGAGCACCCCAAATTATGTTTCCAGTAGTCGATATAATTTTCCAGAAATGTTTATTTTCAATGTTTCCTTAAATTTAAAATAAAGCTTGTATTTCAAATGTCAGAAAATGAATCTGTTCAGTTACATAAGTGGAATACCTTGTAAAAAAATTCTGAGAGAGCATTTGATTTTCTCCTATGTCAGATTATATTTTAAGAAATAGTAAATTTAAAGATAAAAATATGAAATTCTTTGAAATTCATATGCTTATGAGTTATAGTCTCATAAAAGTTCAAGTCTCAAATAAAACTAGCAAATTCTTAATGGATTTTTTTTTAGCGATTTTAAAGCCACAACTTAGAAGTAGGAACTGCTTTCCTAAAGAATGTGACTTCACCATGATCAAACTTGGACTGAAATATGAGTTCTGCAAATTACCAGTTGTTGGAACTCTGGGTATAGAATAAATTCCTCAGGACCTCATTTCTTTATCTGTAGGATAAAAACATGAGCATAGGGCATATGAAATGAAAGCTGTATGTGTTTCCATGGGCTACCATAAGAATAAGCTCTTAGTAACAGTTCTTTCCTGTATTTCTTCTGGTCTCAGTACTGCTCTTCATGGTAATTTTAAAGACTCTAATGCAATCATACATGAAATGGAGAGAAACAGGAGTGTATTGAAGAAGTTTAGAATAAGAAAAACAAAGACTTAAAAATCCAAATTTAAGATTTCTGACTTCAATGATCTTTCCAGATCAAGAACCATGACGTTTGAACTAGTAACAGAAGGAATTGAAGGAATCAAAGAGGCTTTCTAACTTGCTAATATATCTGTTCTTTTCAAGAGTATTTAAGTGAAAACATACTAAAATAAGGCTCTTCATTTCCAGAAATTCACAAATTACATTTCTTTAAGGGGAGGTTCATCTGAGCAACATAATAAAAGGAGAAGGATTAAAGTGTTTTAATTAGTTTAAATGTAAATGAAAATGAACAGATTAAAAATATCCTTTTCTCAGGTGCAAATATTAGGTAGGCTTATCAAAGCAAAAAGTTATTAATTTTCTTTTTCTTTTTTTTTAAAGATTCATTTTTATGCATACAACAGCTGGGGTACAGGCCAGAGGTGCGGGAGGGGAGAGGATTCACCAGAGACAGAGTGGGGAGCAGAACAGGCAGATCGACTGAAATGTACTGCTGAGAGGAGCAGCCAGCAAGGCAGGAGAGGTCTGCCTCGCCACGTGGGTCCCCTCCCTGGCCTGGGATCGAACTTGCTCTGCTGTGCCGCAATGCTTCACAGTGCGGCACTCAACCCGCTATGCCACCAGAGAGGCCCTAATTTTATTTTTCTTTTGTTCCCTCTGTGAGTTATAATTGAGACGAGAGTGCAGACTGCTCAGTTATAGTTGAGTTCAATGGTAACATGCATTCCCCAGCCCTGCAAAGACTGATGCTGAGAAATGTAGGTCCAATGTAACATCTTTGCCTATCCCCTACACTCTCCTTTTCAACAGTTAGTACTAAGCCTAGGTCCTCATTCTTTCAGATTTTATTCCAGGTGAAGTAGAAATTTTTCTAGGAAGGGCTCTCTTTCAGGTATTATTATTCATTTACACTCTAATTTGGAGGAAGTTGATCATTCTCTATTCTACAACAACATTAACAAATGTGGATTATGAATGTCTGGCATTAGAGGTAAAGAAGAAAAAGGGGTATAGAAATTAGAGGCTGTGGGTAACAGAGCCTAACTTTACCTATTTAAAAAATATCATTGCTTTGCCTAGGGGTAGAGTTAATTATAATAATTTACTCTAATCATGTGCTTGTACTCACTTTTTCCAAACACTTATTTCATAATTATGCTTGTCAAGTTGTTTAGGGTAATGACCCTATTATACCATTGGGGGGAAAACAGACCAAAACAAAACAGATGTTCTATGAATTGCTGGAAGTTGGCTTTGTCAGAATTACTCAATGCATGGCTTCTGTCTCAGACAGGAACCTCTAAAGTTGAAATAATAAAAGGACAGAACCTGTCAATGGGCCTTTCTTTGGTCAGTGATTCCAAGTATGATCAGTGATTCCAAGTATGAATTTACCAATGCTGAACTGATAAATGACAATCAAGTGAATCAAAGAATCTTGAGATCTATAGTGGCCTCAAATTGTAAGACTAAGAAAAAAGCAGAGAAACAGAGGCATTATGCTACCTGACTTAAAACTATACACAAATCAATAGTACTACAAAAATACAGTATTGCCAAGAAAAAAAATACATACATGTATCAATGGGATAGAAATGAAAGGTCAAAATCACATCCACAAACATATCAAATTTTAATTTATGATAATACAGTCACAACCATATAATGTGGAGTGGAGAATCTTGTTAATAAATGGTGTTGGGAAAATTGGACAGCCATAAGTAAAAGAATAAAGCTGGATAACTCTCTAACTGCATGCACAAAAATGAATTTCAAATGAATAAAAGATTTGGGTATAAGAACTGCAATGCTAAAATAATACACATTAGGAAATACTGGAGAAGTATCTATGATATCAAAGGTGAAGATGTTTTGGGGGACTAGATCCTCACAGCAAGGAAAATAAAAGACAAAAATAAACAACTGTGATTACTTCAAATTAAAAAAATAACAAGGGGCCTCCCTGGTGGCGCAGTGGGTTAAGCACCGCACTATGAAGCAAACCACAGCCACTGCAGCATGAGTTCGATCCCTGCTGCAGGCCAGGGAGGGGACCCACATGGCCCGGCAGACCTCTCCTGCTGTGCCCGCTGCTCCCCTCAGCAGTGTACTTCTGTTGATCTGCCTGTACTGCTCCCTGCTCTCTGTGGTGAATCCTCTCACCCCCCCACACCTCTGGCCTGTACCCCAGTGCTTGTATGCATAAATAAATAAATCTTAAAAAAAAATAAAAAAATAACAAAATTTTACACAGTGGGAAAAAATATAAATAGATTAAAAAGATCCTACCAGTGGAAAAATGTATTACAAATTACTAGGGATTAATATTTAAGATCTATAAATGCCCATACAATCCAACAACAGAAAAATAAACAAGCCAGTTATAAATGGGCAGCAGATCTGAACAGACAATTCTCCAAAAAGGAAATCCAGAAGGCCAAAAAAGATACATGAAAAAATATTATTGCTTTCAATAAGAAAGATAATGTTTAAAACCATGATGGGATCTCATCTCACCTATGAAAAAGGTACATATTAAAAAAGATCTGGGGCCTCCCTGGTGGTGCAGGGGGTTAAGTACTGCACTATGAAGCATCCACAGCCAGCACGAGTTCTATGCCCAGTCATGGAAGGGACCCACATGGCAAGGCAGAACTCTCCTACCTCGGCCGCCTCTCCCCTCAGCAGTGTATTTCAGTGGATCTGCCTATTCTGCTCCCCACTCTGTCTCTGGTGAATCATCTCACCCCCTGTACCTCTAGCCTGTACCCCAGTTCTTGTATGCACAAATAAATCTTAAAAAAAAATTATTTTGGATAAGCCTATGTACAGCTGTTTTGAAAATTCTCTAGCAAATACATTTGTTCCAAAAAATTTTTTCTCATAATATCAATGTAAGTTTTGAAATATACTTGAGAGGGCTCTGCTAATCATTCCTTTTTAACTTTATCTAATAGGATTTTAGCACTTCCTAGTGTTTACACACATACTCCATCTTAAATGATGGTTAATTAACTATTGATGGGTCCTGGCATTCTAGGGATTCCCAGGTGACAGCACAGTATTTGTTACTAATAATTTAATGAAAACATTTACATGAATAATGAAATTGTATTTCCCTAGATCCACATGCAGCTTTTGCAACAGTAATAAAAACCAGCATGTGCACACTTCCAGAAAATACTGTGATATGACAATGCTTTCAAAAGCAAATCAGAGCGCTCATGTTGAAAATGAAGCTCCAGTTTCTGAGGCTGCTATTAAAAGTTTCACATTAAACTATACTACTGTATTATAAGCACATGATAGTAAAAGCACGAAAATGCTTATGTTTAAGAAGTTAAAATCATTACTTGCTATATAAGCTCCAAATGGTATGAGGCATAATTTATACTTTAGTAATATAGTTTCAAACGTTATGGTCACACACACATAATAAATGTACTACAGTGATGCCAGTAAATCACGCAAATTAAATCAATGATCATCATATAATCACCAAATCAGCAGCCAGGTGGCTCAGCCTGTATTTTAAATACAATCAGCAACCCCTTTGATTCAGTGTCGATGCGTGTTCAACTCAACATTTGTTTTGGAGAAACTAAGTCACTACAATTTCAGTTATTGGCATAAATGACAAAAAATATTTTATAAGAGCATCAATGGAAGAATGTTATTAATGACAAACATTACAAGCACTCTTAGAAGTAGAGATGATTCTGGAGTCAGTAGTCCTAAACTTTCCTTCGTACCATTTATGATATGACTTTGGAGGCGTCATGTCACTTCTGAGCCTTGGCATTTTCATTTGTACAATTAGCATAATGGTACTTGCAACATTTTTACTTCCAAGTTGTTACATACTTATATTACTTACAACACTGTAATTATTACCACTACCACTACTATAGGACTAAATCTACCATTAATTAAAGCCTTCTATGTACCATAACTTTTTGACTAACTTTTTATGTGCCTGTTGCTATATTACAAATTCACAATCATCACATAAAATATTCTGATTTTCTTACTACAGATGAAGAATGATTAAATAACTTGTTGTAAGTCATAGTTATAAAGAGTTTGAACGTGAATTTGAATCCAGATCTTTGCAACTCCAAATTTCATTTAAATTCACTGTATCCCATTTCCTCTAACATAAATATTTGTATATACACATACAACATATTATAATATAGATTATTCATTTACACACACACACACACACACTCTTTAAATTCTAAAAAGCTGTTGTAATTTTTTTGTTTTAACTTCAGGGCCTAACGCATGAAAACAGTGTAATAAGTCAATATTTGGGGAAAATAATTACTATATGGGGGATAGGAAAGATTATTTTAAGCAAACTGTTAATTAGTTTGCAGTAGTGACAGTGGCTATTCAAATCCTTCTCTTCCAGATTATGTTGGTAAAAATTATAATGGAAGAAATGCCCATGAGTTAGCCACAGGTTCAACTCTAGATACAGAACTGACAATGATGGGAAAGCAGTTTTTTGTTTTGTTTTTTTTTAAGAAGAAAGGGCTGAAATTTACCACAATGGAATAAAGATTCCTTTAAAAATTATATGGTGCTGATTTTTCAAACTGGCAACATAATGTCTTCCACTTTAGAATTTCAAAAAAGTTCTTGCGCAATATCCTATCAAAACAATAATACTTGCCATATTTTATTTCTCTAGACTAGTGCACATGAACAGCAACAATAATAAGAGATAGTGACATACAAAAAGAACAATTTTTTGTTCCAGAGTTAAAAGAGAAGGGGGAGGGGGCACTAACATGATGCATGTAAGTCTTATTTTTGAGCAAAACACACATTTTTAACTATGGCAAACACTCCCGCCTTCCCCCTAGCTTCCTCCCAAAGCAGGAGGCTGAAAGGAAAGAGGCTGCCCATGAGGCAGTTCAGAGGCAGACCCACATGTCTGGGGAACAGGAGAAGCTGCTGTTTCCATTATCGACTGAACACCTTGGCAATTCTTATTTCATCCTGAGAACGTGATACTTACTCTTGCACTGCTCTGGCTATGGAAAGGGCCGTAGATCCAGTTTCATTAACGCTATCTAAGGTCACATTTGGCAGGTCATCGTCATCACTGTCACTTTTACTTTGTCTGGGAGATAGGCCTCGGGGGTCCATTTGTGCTGGGGAAAAAAGGCATATATAATGAATTAAAATTAGTGTGCAGAAAATTAACCTTGTCCTGGACCAACATCAAGCACAGAATCATTCTTCTGTGTCTATCACACACACGGAGTTTTCTAGAAATCCCAAGAATTAGCGAAAGTGGCATATTTGATGTTCAGAGCATTCCCAGACTCTTTTCCCTTGTTCATCTGATTTACAAGCCCTCATCCACTCTCAATAGTTTCAGGGTACGATTACAGAACAGAAACTATGAAATGCACAGTATTACTGACTCCTGAGTGGTCAGAAGCTGATTAGGGCTCTCATGAGTTACTGTTCAACCCTCTGGCTGTTGCTTGCTTCTGTTCCCAAAGATCCGACCGTTTCCCTGTTCATTAGCACTTTGGCTGGAAGGTACAGAGCATGAGGGAGAGGAGATTTTATTTGTTTACAGCTCTTATAATAAGCTTAAAGAAGAACAAGATTTACAAGACTCAAATAAAGTTGGAGGTATTTTTCATGTTGCAGTTCCTTACCACTGGCAGTGGACATGTGAGGGCAGAAAAATGACAGCAATTGCAGTGTTTTAAATCTGTATTTATTTGTGCTAGCAAGTGCTCTTTATCTCCATCCTGAATTCATTTCTGAAAAAGGTATTTTCACACAGGATTCTCTTCCCACTGTGAAGCAGCCAAAGCAAGAAAGAGCCCGATGACCCGACCCCCACTGACCGGGACTATCAGATCTTTTAAAATGAGAAGATTACTGTCAACACTGAATATATTAACACATAATTTTTACAATTAGATTTACTTCCACCTCCTTCCCTCTATGAACAGCTTTAGCCACCACCACCTAGGATTTCCATCAACTCTCACCTCAAGCACAAAACAAGCACATCTTTTAAATTAAAAGTACCAACTAGCTACACAATTGCACTGCTAATACATGACCTCAATCCTAGTCAGCTGCAACCAGACTGCCCAGAACACACTTAAAAATCAAGGTTACAGTTACATTAGGGTACATGTATAACTTCCTTTTTTTTCCTTAAAAAAATTTTTTTGGTTACACTATATCTCATATATTAGCTAGAAATGTTAGGTAGAGAAATGCTAATATTTCATCATGCTTTAGCTACAAACAGATCGTTTCTTATGAGCCTACAGTATCGACAGAAAAATATACCTAGAGAGTTTTAACAGATTTTGAACCAAACTTAGTTAGGAAACAACTCAGATCTATTCAACTTAGAGGGCCAGTGTATTGGACAAATGCACTGCCTGTATGTATAAGCATATTTCAATGTACTTCGAACGATCGAAGCGAAGTGCTTGGTAAATGCTGAATTAAAGAGAAAACAATTCAAATAATTTCAAGTCAGTGACCTCAAATGAGGGCAATTTATCCCCTGTCCCTGCCATCAGCATTTGTAATGTCTGTAAGACATTCTGATTTGTTACAACTTTTGGGAAGGGAGACAAGGCTGATGTGCAGTGGGACAGAAGCCAAGGACCTGCTAGATAGCCAGTACATAGGATTGTCAGTCCCACACAACAAAGAAAGAACAAGTCAACAGTATTTGGGTTGAGAATCTTTGATATAGAAATTTAAGAGTTTGGAGCTCTGAATATATAACATGACTTTCCACTGCAGAGCTATGTTCTAATGTCAAAGATACTAACGAAGAAATGAAACAAAGAAATGTAGTTGTATACTGGATTTTTCATATTTTCTGGCTCTGTCCTCAAAGCAGACAATTAGTTGTCAGATGACTCACATTCATAATTTCCACAAAGACAGCATTCACTTTTTCAAGTGCCAAGAATTATGCACTGGCAATCATTAAGATATTGGGGGAGGGGTAGTACCACATGTGGTGGGACAAAAAGAATCCTTCCCATCTGATCTCAAGATTACCTGGAAGATGAAAGTAAGCAGCTCCACAGCCACCTGCTAACAGAGGGCCACTACAACAGTCAGTCAGTCCAAAGCACTGAAGGCATCATGTTACTTCAGATTACAATGGTGCAGGCAACAGAAACTGGCTCAGGCTAATTATATTAAAGAGAATGTACTGGGAAGATATTGAGCAGCTCACTGAATGGAAGGTACAAGATGAACAAATAGTACTTAAGCAGCACAGGATCCAGGGCATGATACAGGTATTTCAACCAGGAATTCAAAGACAGTTTCTTTTTTGGGGTAATCTTGTTACAGAATGATTCATTCAGCAGTCATTCATAACTATTCAAATTCAGCCAAGAAAATGAGTATCAGATCTAGCTAGGCTTCCAAATCACATATTGTGTGGTGCTACATAGCCTGTAAATGTCAACAATTTAACATTTAAAGTTGTTGAAACATCATGCACTAAGACTCTTTTGCCAAGATACTAAGTTAACAAATAGCTAAACAGAAGAGAATATTCTAGTGACTGCTTTCTGTCCAAGACAACTAGAACTTTATAGGTAAGTAATGCAACTTAAGGACGATCCAGGCAGTTAACCAATAAGCAATCTGGCCCTGAAAGACAAAGTGTAGCTGCATGACCGATTCCAGATAACTGGGATGAGAGCTGATCATCTAAATTATGTTTTTATATCTTTACGAAAGTTTAAAATATGTTAAATATGATATATTTTCGATGTGCTTTTCAGGAACATTATAATTGAGAATTTCTTTCCAATATTTTCAATAAATATTATGAACTACATCTGTTACCATCATGTTGGAACTCTTTTTACCCATACCTTCAGCCAAGTTGAGAAAGTAATTAGAAAGGCTTTCTAAAATCTGCATTGCTGATTAGGTCAGATGATTAGCTTATCTACATACTTGCATAATTCCACTCTATTTTTATTAAGTGTGGGCTGGATCCATCTACCCTAGTTAACCTTCATGAGTCTTTTGAGTTTCTCAAGCCATTGAGCAAAGACTGAATTGCTAGGGTGCCCATACCTATTATTTGGGTAACAAAAACAAAACTGTATCTACTTTCTTAAGAGAACAGCAGATGACATATAAGTATCTGAAAATAATTTACATTTGAAATTTTGATCCTCTCAAATGAAAAAGAGGATCCAACTATTTTGGCTATTCTAGCTCCCTGCTGATGGCAGTGTCATGCGTTTGAGTTGGAGCTATCATGGAACTCTGTGAGCTTCACTGCAATGTGACAAATACCTGGGAAGAAAACTCCAGAACTCAGTACCTAAAGTTGAAATTATTTACTCTTTAAAATACCACCTAAGGGAAGTTGCTATTATTAATGTCCCGTAACAAATCATGACTCCTTGTATCCAGACCATGGCCTGCACTGACTGGATTTGGCTATTCGGCTTGATGTGATATATGTGTCCTTAGCCAGTGTGACTCAAGTAGAGGCTTGAACAGCACTTGTACATTGGGTTTCCTCTCTCTTGCTGGTTTGGAACCCAGCCACTCTGTGAAGAAGCCTAGAAGAACCGAGAAGAGACAGGCTGTTTGGCTGGCAGCTACCCCAGCTATGTCCATGAGCCACTACAGAACATTGCTCATATCCTTACCATAGATGACTTCAGTTCACATGAGCGGGTACATGAGACCAGCCTGAGAATTGTCTGGCTAACCCCAGCCCAAATTTCTGACTTGCAGAACTGTAAGGATAAACTGATGTTATTTTAATCTACTAAATAATGGGATGACTTGTGACACAGTAATACAAAGTCAGTGTTAGATATTACTTTCCTAGCTCCTTCTAGAGATTTCCTGACAAGAATGCCAACAATCTGTGGCTAAAATTAGAGCCAACCCATCACACATCTCTCCATTCTCCTCCCAAAAGATTACCTGGCATTACATGGCATCAACTCAGGTGGGATATTAATTTTAAAAGAGGAAAATAAATAAAAGCTATACACTGTATTTTATATTATTCACCTCTCAATCTAAAATATTCAAAATTAACAGGTATTTGGTTATTAGAAACATGTTCTCTGATCTTTAACCATGCCTCAGGCAGGATTCTATTAAAAGGAGCCATCTGGTAGGCAATACTGACCCTGAGAAAGAATCCTTTCTCCCCCTATTCTCAAGCGCAACACTGAGTTGACAGGAAGCTTATCTGGTGGTTCCTCCTAAGTATGTGGCTATTCAATCTGTATTTCCTATGTTTGCTTCTTTACAACTAACTTGGGACATTTAAACTTTATTCTCCTTCCACATAATAATGGCTTAACACAGTCAGAGAGACATCAGGGTTCACTCCAAGACCTCCCCCAACCCCCATCTAAGCTCGATCAAAATATTAAAGGCTCTTCTAAGTTCCTTAGAAATCAACTATTTCATTCAGTTATTTTTAAAGGAAGTTTTTCCATAAATCACCATATTCAGGGTATACAATATAATAACCTATGAACATGCTCTGAAACTTACAGGCTAATATTTTCAAAGGAGAGTGAATCACAGAAAGAATTATTCAGTGCCCTTCACCCCCACCCATCGATGTTGGCGGGAGCGAAGCACACACAGATGGAGGGTGTGAGGCAGTCAGCCGGGCAGGCCAGCCTTTCTTTAACCCTCTTTCAGCCATTGACAGGCTGCCCGCCACCTGCAGATGCCCTCATTGTTCACCCTGCCAAGCCCGAAGCATGTCCCAGTTAAAGAAATTAAGGCTTCTGGGAGTGCTGCCCTTTCTACTAGAAAGAAGGGTTTCAGGAGGTGAGGCGGGTGGGGGGGGTGTAGAATTCATAGCATCACGGGGTAGCAGAGTCCTCCTCCAGTACATTTTAGGCAGGAATTGCTCCTCCAAAAAAAGACAGTCTCAGGTTTTCTTTAGGAAAAGACACAGTTTTGGGTTCAGAGAACATGGGTGTGACTTGTGACTCTGTCACTTGCTGCCCCCTGACCTAGGACAATTGATTTTCCACCTCAAATCTTCAGTTTCTTCCTCTGCTGTTGCTGTTGTGAGGAATGAGATAATATATGCAAAGCATTCAGTAACTTGCCTGACACTTAGTCAATCATCATTTTGTTTTACCATGACAGTGAATTTAGTGCTTCTTCAACTCAACTACCTCTTATGTAACCCTATTTCTAAATCCCTCACCACCTCCTGGACGAATTCAAATTAGGCAGCTTTCTTTATAAATGTAACTAAACTGAAAATACCATCACAGGAGTTGGATACTATGGAAAGTTAGTACTTGTCTTGATTTAAACATTCATTTATGCGTTCAGTCAACAGGTATTTTTTGGGTACCTCTGAGGGACCTACCACACACTCTCCCAGGTGCTGGCAAGGGCACAGCACAGGGCAATAAAAATCCCTGCTTTCACACTGTGAGTCAGGCAATAACAACCAAAAAGAAAAAGACAGACTCTGTCAGGTAATGATAAGTGCCTGGGAGTAAAATAAAACTGGTGAGGTGGACGTAGGGGGTTCTTAGGCTACTGGAGAAATCTGGAGAAGATGCTCATGTGAGCTATCATGGAGATGATTCTGAGACAGAATCTGAGAAGCTGAGGGAGGTGTGCAGGGTTGTTTTTTCTTTTTTAGGGAGTGTAGAAGGTGGACTTTCCAGGTACAGCAAAAGTGCAAACACTGAGGTGAAATGAGCTGTATTTTATGTGCCTCCGGACATGCAGGAAGGCTACAGTTACAGCTAAGAGGGAAAACAAAGCAGATGGGGACAGAGGAGACCAGATAGAGTGTGGAAGGCTTGGGCAACCAATGAAAGATAACTGTTAAGTTTTGTTCTGGGTAGAACGGGAAACCACTGAGGGACACTGAGCAGAAGAATGGCATGATCTGAATTATCATTTGATGAGGGTTTCCCTGGCAATATGAGCTTAGAGCACAGGGGGATCCAGCTGGACATCCAAGCATGAGTCATCAGTGACACTAATATTAATATTCTCTAAAAACTGCACTAGCTTTTTTTGCTTCGGTCACCTCAGGCTGGCTGCACGTACAGTAGTCAATTAAAACCCAGGTCTATTAGCTGAAGGGCTGTGAAGCATGTTTTTTGTAATATATTTGTACAACTGATATTCTGACCTCATTGAGTTTCAGAACAGCATTTGTGCAAATATAGCCTGATTTTTCTAGCATGTCAAGGTAGATGATGAGAGAAAAATTCATGAGAACATCAGATGAACTCAAAGTCTGGTGAACTCTAAGATGAAAAGTAGTTCTTTAGGGTCTCACTCTACTTACCATGTTTCAACTGTGCTATTTCTCACTTTCTTTACTTTTGCTTCTCTAATGAGGACTTTATGCTCCGGTGTAGCAAGTGTGGTAGTATATACAACCCAATGAAGAATTAAAATTTTCATCGATTATGTAAATCCTGTAATGTTGG
This sequence comes from Galemys pyrenaicus, assembly GCA_019455555.1. Classification (NCBI taxonomy): domain Eukaryota; kingdom Metazoa; phylum Chordata; class Mammalia; order Eulipotyphla; family Talpidae; genus Galemys; species Galemys pyrenaicus. The sequence goes on along the minus strand of JAGFMF010011655.1, from coordinate 1,143,718 downwards.
TACTATGTAGAAAAATACACAATTTATCCATTTCCCCCAACTTCTATCTGCAGACTTGACAGTATAATGGTTTCTCCTCCCATTATATTAAAAACAAACAAACAAACAAACAAAAAAAAAACAAACCCTTCATTTATGTTGCTTAGTCATCACCATATTTATTCCCAGTCTCTTCTTTAAACTCTTTTCTCTACTGGTTTCACGGATGGGCCGACTAAGGCCTATGGGTCTTGCCACCTGTTTTTGTAAATAAGGTTTTATTAAGCCATACTCAATTATATTTTCTTTGGTTACTTTAGTGCTACCATGGCGGAGTGGAGTATTTGTTGTAGAAACCACGTGTTTTGCCATAAAATACCATCTGGATCTTTAGAGAAAGCATTTCCTGAAGCTTCATTTGTCTCATAGGTCTCCTGGTTCTCTCTCTCTCATAGTACCAGTACCTTCTCTATCACCTCTTCTGACATATATCTAAATGCTAGTTTTCTCTTTAAATTTCTACTAACCACATTACTTCCAAGTAATTTTCTACAGCCAAAATTTCTTCAATTTCAATTCCTACCTCAGAAGAAATGAATATCAAATCTGTGTTCACATCTTATAACCTTTCCCCTAAACCTTAGTCTCATAGTTTCAGCATCCTAATCTACCTGAACATCAAAAAGTCATTTTAAACTCAATACTATCTTTCATATTTCAATTTGATCAACCATTTTTCTGGTCACTCAGGTTTAAAACTATCATTCACTTTATTTATCTTCCTCAGTAAATCATCTACTAATTGCCATTTTATGTGGCAACATTTTTCTGACACCCAGAACAGATAAGGACATCACACACACACAAAAAACCTACAGAACAACCCTGATGAATATAGATCCAAAAACCTCAAAATAATTACAGCATACTGAATGCAATAATAAATTAAAAGGATCACACATTATGAGCAACTAGGATTTAGTCCAGAGATGCAAGTAAAATTCAGCATCCACAAACCAATGTAATTAGCCACATTGAGAGAAGAAAAATACTGTATGATCATGTCAATAACCTGTACATAAGACTTGAAACCATAAAATGTATAGAAAAAAATACAGGCAGATCAGTTCATGACCCTGACTTCAGGGATATCTTTGGGGACTCAACTTCAATGACAACAGAAACAAAAGCCAAAACAAACAAATGAGACTAGATCAAACTAAAAAGCTTCTACACAGCTAAGCAAACTATCATTAAAATGGAAATCAACTTTACTGAAAGGGAGAAAATATTTGCACACCACTCATCTGAAAAGGGAATAATGTCCAAGATATACAAAGAACACATACAACTCAACAGTAAGAAAACAAAAAGCCCAATTAAAAAATGGGTAGATGAGCTAAATAAACATTTCTCCCAGGAAGACACAGCGATGTTCAACATGCACATGAAAAAAAAAATACTCATTATCACTTATCATCAAGGAAATGCAAATCAAAACCACAAGATGCCATCTCACATCTGTGATAATGGCCCATATCAAAAAGACCAGAAAAACAAGTGTTGGTGAAGATGGAGAGAGAAAGGAACCTTTATGCAGTGTTGGCAGGACTAGACACTGGTGTTAATCCTATGGAAAACAGTATGGAGGTCTCATCAATTTTAAACATAGGTTTACTATATGATCCTGCAATGCCTCGCCTTGATCAATCACTAATTGAAGGGATATGTGTACACCTAAGTTCACTGTAGTACTATTTACAGTAGTCAAGGTATGGAAATACCCTAAATGTCCAATGACCATAAAGTACGGTGAGAAGTTATCTCTTGTTATCTTGTTTACTTATTGAGATCATGTCTATTATACTCCCTTATATACAGTAAAACATAGTATTTACTGATGATAATGGCAATAAATGTATGTCTCTATTTGAGATGAACACAATGGTTCCCCATTGGTAAAAGTTTCTCCAACGTAATTATAATTATAAGAGTGCATTTCATCATTTACTTTAAAATTTTTATTCTTGCTTATATTCGAACATTAACTTTTTTGGGGGGATAGTCATAATCACTCTGTAAAGTCTTAGATAATAAATTTTGTTTCAATAGGTCATGGGATGATATGCAAATGAAAATGTTTATAATTCTAATCCACTTTTTAGCCAGGTTATGTTTAACAGAATTTTCTTTCAAAAAAATCATTTAAAATGATGTTTAGGATTTCAAAACATGCTTTTCATTTTTTATGCCACTAAGTTACTGTTTGGAAACTGTAATGAAAGAATTCAATCATTTAAATACAGCTTAAAAATTAATGTTTGTTGAGATTATCACAACAGCAACTAGAGTTTTATTTTTCTAGAGTCATGACTAAAACTACTTCTCTTACTTGCAAAATGAAAATGAATTTAAAAGACAATTTATAATTGTCTTGTGTTCACTAAAGAATGTCTTTTAGCACAAAAGACTTTTGTGATTGAGTTCATAAAATTTTCTACTAATAAGTGGGCTTTTACACTGTGCTTGGGAACCTTATGTAACTCTCCAGAGTCGGCCACCAGTCCTGAACTCTAGCAGCTTTCGAGATATCACTACACCACTATTTCCCGTATCTTTCCATTTGATAAATTCATTATAACTGCTCAAAACTCAAGCCAACCAGTTCCAATTGATTTATTCAAACCTGAATCCACTTTAGTCAGAGATGATATAAAATACTTAATAACAAAGTAATTTTGTGGTGAGTACATACAGAGAATAATGAGAGCGCCAAACTCATTTCATCGGTATTGCACAGAGATGATGATTTTAGGCGTTAATCCATGGTCTTTTTATTCACTTCTCTTATTTCACTTAGTTGGTCTTTTGCTCTATTTGCATTTTCAGGTTCATGGACTGGGTGGAAATGAATCTCTTGAGAAATAGATTGAGATCTGCTGTAATAATTTTAAGTACCCACTGAATCATGATTCTTCTTGTAGGTGTTTCAGATACAAGAATACTTAAGAACAGGAAGAAAATTTACCTCAGACTTAATAGCTCTGCTTCTGTGTCAGCTGTGCTATGTACAGTTAGTAGGCATGAAAATAACTTACCAGGTAAAGGTAAGTTGCTGCTGGTTTTAATGTAAAACATTTTAAAAAGGGACAACTTGGCATGTACAAGCACTGTGGCACTCTTAGAAACAGTGTGACTATTCTCCACCTCTCTTCACAAAGTTTGCTCTCTGGGTCTTATTTTAGATTATATTTAAACCCACAAGATGAAATGTCCCAGTATTTGAGTTATTGAATTCATGGTCTTATATATTTTTAAAAATGGTATTACAGTTTTTGCTCTCATTTTATTGGTGAGATACACCCACACACAGCCTTTCTGCCCAACAATTCACAAGTGTTACAGTACGGTACGGTTACAAGCAGACAGCATACAGCACTGTAAGATGAAACCTGAACTGGCTCCCGATGTATGGGGCACTATTTAGATCCTGAGCAAAACATACTCACGCCACAGCAGACTTCTGGAATGCTGTGAAAAGTAGAAACTTTAGATGTTAGGTCCATGAATACTATAGTGTGTTAAAAATCACAGAATGACACATCTTTTTGAGGGCAAGATGGGGTGCCAACTCTTGTCTTTTCAGGGCATTGTTTGACATTGTCCTATCTTGGGGAGAATAACTATCAAAAAATAACCAATACATGTCTTTGTGCCAAAGAGCCAGTATTTCACATTTTTTCATCTGTTAAGGGTTAAAGGATCAGTTGCTCACGTCCTCATATTAAGCAAACTCCAGAGGAAAATTTGCTCTGTAAAACTGGGTGAAAGATGTTTTCTATACCAATTCAGTGTATGGCATGTTTTTATACAAAAGGACAATTCTATTGGTTTCCATCAGTCCACAGAAACCATACGTTCTTTTGACAACTCTGCTAACCCTCCTTTCCCTGAGATAATGTACCTCCCAGTCTCTGAGTATGCTGGAGAAATCCCTGCCCACCATCTTAAAATGGAATCTTGACTCTCTTTGACTTTAGTTGTGACCACTGCTTTTGTTTTGTTTTCCTTTATTTATATATATATTTGGCATCAATTGTGGTCCCCATTTTCCACCACCATGTCTTCGGTGCACCTTCACCTCAGTCACTGATCTGTTCAGTCTCCTTCCTGAGCCCAGGGGCATAAGCTTCTCACATGGTTAGTGAAGAGTCCATGGGAGGAAACGACTCCAGAAATAACTCTTTAAGAAAAGGGTCTCAGTTGTGATTCTACCCAGAGTTATTAAAACACAATAAACGTACGTGGAGAACACAACTATCTTATAGGCTATATGGGGAGAGGTCACGAAAGGCACCCTAGTCTTCTCTGCTATCCTAACTTTAACTGGATTTACACTAACGGTTTTATACAAGTCCACTTGGTTTTGTGAGAAGAGACAGTTCCTGAAGAAGTTAAGAGCTATGATGAAGAATGAAGCGGTCTTGGGATTTCCTAGGCAAATGTCTTGCAGGTTGTGTAGTGCTTAGTTAATAGATTTAGGTGGTAAACAAATACAAAAGTTTGATATTGCTTTCTTTGGATTATAGTAATAGAAAATAAGACCCAGTGAAAAAGCTTATAGCCTATAAGCTTTATGTTTAGATAACTTCTACACTGTTTCATACTCTAATAATACACATTCTGAACATCTTCAATCTGATTTCCTTAACCCAAAGGTGCTGTGTTAATTCAGCATTGGGTATGAGCTGTCCTTGAGGCCACGCAGACATGTGAGAGGTCTGGATGGCTCATCACAAGGCATGGGTGTTCACAGCTAACAAGAGCTCTTCCTATGTGTCCCCCAAATGTGCATATACCATCAAATAGGCTGTTAGAACCAAACCAACTCTTAAGTATTTGTATTCCCATTTCTCTTTTATTAGTCCAAATCACGAAAATTGATTCTTTCCATTATCCTTTCTATCCATCCATTCTGGATATATAGTTCTTTAACATATAGTGTTTGTTTTCTCACAAACTTGCTCTAAAACTGAGATGTTATTTAAAGCTTTTTCCATGTGTCATGTCATTTTTAACAAACTCTAAATATTCATATAATAACCACCTACTTTTTTCTCCTACATGGTTAAAAGAACTCACCATTTATAGTATTTTTTTCAGATCGTTTAAAAAAGTAAAGTATTAAAGAACTGGTTCTGTACTTTTTTCCTCTTCTACAGCATCTTGGTGGATATCCACCCCATGCAACTTCTTCTGCTCTATCTATATTTACATCAATGAACAACAACCACGTTAGGCTTGTTTTTTAAAAAACTGCATAGAATGACATTCCACAATTTGTTTATTTTCATTTACTATTACATGAGATTTATTTATCCTATTTTATTTTTGTAGAGTATTCCATTTTCTAAGTGGACCACTATTATCTAGTCTCATGGTGATAGAAAATTAAGTGGTTCATAATGTTCATTGTTACAAATGTTTTTCAGGTGTCCTCATTGTATGTATCCACTAACACATTTAAGGGGTATACAATATAATCAGTTCTAGTGTATACTGTCAAATTGTTCTCCAAAGTGGCTAGTCAGCTTACACCCACATTGATGTATGAACATTCCCCCATATTATTAAAATAAGAGGTACCAAAATTAGATTTTCCACTTTTTTAAAAAATAATTTCATATCCTCTATTCACAAGGACTTAGCATGCTACCACTAAGCAATCAAAGTCCCACCTTCTCTATGTCCTTTTTCATTATATACCTGAATTTTAGTTCATGTTTTGTTGTCAAGAGTTAATTAAAATTTATCACCAGTTAATTATATTTTAAAAATGAGTCCTGAGATAACCTTCATTTTTCAGGTGCTTTTTTCTTCATTCAAAATTATATTCTTTAGTTCTTTCCGCAAATCTATACAGGTGATAAGCTCCATACTGTGTCTGAAAAATTTTTAATATTACTATCAAATTTAACTTAGCTGATAAGAGAATTCTAGGATGTTTCAGTCTTTTGAAGAGACTACTGCATTGCTTTCTAGAATTTTTTGTTGTCAACCTTCTTTGTCATCTTTAACAAGCTTTTGAGATTTTCTTTATGACTCATGCTTGACGATGTCACTGCTGTGTCTAGATGTGGATTATGTGGATTTATTTTCACTGACTTGTCTGTCCATATTCTAAGATTCATGATTCATGACTTCCCTTAATTTACAAAATTCCCAGGTATTTCTCTGAACATAGCTTCTGTGTCTGTTACATTCTGTCTATTATCTTAAAGAAATCCCTCTAGATAAATTTGGAAACATTCCAATTCACAGCTCTTGATTTCTTTCTGTATTTCAACTTTTCCCATATGCACTGTTTTCTGAGCAAAATGTTCAGTACCACCTTTCAACTCATATTTTTTCATTGAACTTCTTTAACATGTTCCTTCCTGTTGCCCAAACAAGAAAGATCCTAGATTTATTTTTTCCTTTATCCTTGACATCCATTTGAACAATAACCTCATCCATCGGATTTCTAGTCATATTACCACTATACAGGTCTTTAGGAATTCTCAGCTGGCTTTCTTAAAAATAGCCTTCTAACTTTTGCTCTCTTCCTCTGTTTTCACTATACTCAGTCCTGTACACAGAGGTTTGAACGCAACCATATTACCCACCTACTTACAAGCTTTCTGTATCTCCCTGAAGCATTAGGAAACAGTGACTCCTTAGCCTGGCACAGAATGCCTATAGTAACCAGATCTGTGAATACCCATGCAGCTTCACAGTCATCCCATAAACACCCTTCATTTGACCTGTCCTCCAGGAGACACTGTACTCTTTCACCTTTCTAGGACTTAGCATTTTATTTAATTGCATTTCATTCTTCAGATCTACATGGGTAATGCCAAGTAACACATTCTTCTGAGAAATACTCTTCTCCTAAAGACAAAAGCACCCTTCCGAAACCGAACCCAGTAGTACTCTTTCTTTGGGATCTCTCTCAGTGGGTCTACACTGACATGCATTACACAACTCTACTCACTATAGTTTGTCTTCTTTACCCACTTGACCCTGAGCTTCTTATGAGTAGTGTCTGTGCAGTGCACATATAGTTAAGTCATAACTGTATATCAATCAAATGAGTAAGTAAATAGAAAGGAGTATACTGGACAATTATTGGGTAAGACAAAGTGTTATATGAATGGAGATTTCTGGCAAATTTCATTTGGCCTTGTTAAAATAAGCAAGCAAGAAAATAAATAGTGCTATAATCATGGTATTCATTTAAGTAATAACTAGGACGTCTTCTTCCCACTTAGTTGGTACAACAGTAAATAAAATTAGATAAGCTTATTATAAATTAACTGATTTCATTTAGTTTATAAAATACAACAGGTTCTAAGTCTCATAATTTTTTAATATGAATACATCTATAACTATATATGAGTGTATAAGGGTGGGCTCACATATATATTTAGCAGTGTTTATATTTATATGCATGCATAAAGTACAGTGCCAAGCTCTTCCTCAGCATCTTCTAACGTTTCCACATTCCAGAATATCGTTGCATTATGAACTTTACAAGCTTACTCTCCAACTGAATGGTAACAAGAGGGCTGATATTCCTTATATGTTTTTCTGGAGTCAGGAATATAATAAATAATATTAACAAGTAGAGTCAGTCTATGTTGGCTCATGCATGCTATTTTTAAAGACAATTTGCTATTCTGATTATCATGATAAAAATATAAAACCCAGTACACTGAAACTTGGGTGTAAGCCATTCAGTGGCTTATTCGGGCTTGTAAACTGTAAAAGTTGCAAACTCCCACTTAAATCAAATTATACAGAATTACATAGTTAAAAAACTAATTCAAGTTATAGTTGAAAGGGGATTTAGTTTTAAGTATGAGGGACTTATTATGACAATTAACTGAAAATGATCACCATTGGTCAAGAAAGGAAAGAAGTGGATATTAATAGTTGTCTTATTTGCAAGGTGGATAATGAGATAATAAAACACACAATTGGAGGTTATAGTATCTTGATTACTGTAGATTATACCAATGGGCACCACAATGCCACTAAGCAGTGCATCGACAACTAGTGCTCATTTGTTAGATGATAAATGGATGATGGTACATTATAACCGTGACACAGAGACTGGATGAAAATACCACTTACACCTATCATGATACCCATCAACTCTGGACAGCAGACAAGCTACTCTACTCTTTGATTAACTTAATAAAATAGTAAGAGCACTACAAAAAAGTGGAAGAGATACTATGTGAGACGCCAAAGAGAAACAAAACAAAAATTAGAGAATGACAGATCTTAGTACAAAGTTATTCTCTGTAACCAAATACACATTTGATGGAATTTATTTTCCAATTCTGAAGAAGGCATTTCTGAACATCTGCTATACAAGCCAGGATAATTCTAAACTGTAATGTTATAATGATTATTCGCTATTAGCTAGTGCTCAGAATTTTATTGAACTCATTAATCTAAGAAAAATAAATATAATTATAACAGTAATAATAAATGCTGGCTGTATTTTCATTTTGCGGTTTTCCCTTGTGTTTTTCTGAAAACAACCACTACCAGAATTAAACAAGATAAAACAGCATGTCTGTGTTGTGTATGTCCATCTAACCGAGAGTGCTCGAGAGTGCTCGAGGCAGGGCCCAGATATGTCCACAAATGACACAGATGTCTATCTTTGAAACTCAGTGAAGCACACTTTGACAAAATTCCCTGCACCTAAAATGTTAACCTACAGCTTGAGGCTGTTGTTTTTAATGCTACCATGTTGATGAAATGGAAATACACAGTATATACCATAATGTCAATGTTTAGTAACAAGGGATTACTTTATGCAACATGTATATATTATATAAGATATCTACTAGTTATCTCTCTATAAATTTCAAAATTTGAAAATAGGCAAAATGACTTAAAAAGGCAATGTACTAATTTGAAGAAATATGGAATTAGGCTATTTTAAAATGACAAATTCTCTAGAAAACTAAGGTATATCATATCCCTTTTAAGCGCCAAGCCCAAGTATAGTAAATGGTTTGTGTATTAAAAAGTTTTAATTTTATTTAAAGTTATACTATTAGGCTGTGGTTTTATAAGGTACAGAAGAAGTTACACAAGCCTCAATTTTCTTATCTGTGAGAGACAGGCGATAATATTTATATACTGATTATTTTAAGACAAAGATAATGTATGCAAAGCACAAAGAACATATAGGTATTCAATGCAGGTTAATTATTTAAATGATTTTTAATAAATATCTTTGTAAGATTTATTACATACCTTGTTGCCTAATTCAAATAGACTGATTATAATTTAACCTGTCTTTCATTACGAATGGTCATTATTTCAAAAGCAATTATTACGCTGTAATAAAGTATTATCTCCAAGGACTAAAGAGCTGTGTAAGCCTATTTACTCCAATCCCAAAAGGGCTTACTGTGATTTTTCCAAGTTCTTATTTTAATAATTATTTTGACACCTTCTTTGTTGCAGCCACTTTAGCCCTTAGCCCTTTAGTGTACCTAAGATAAAGGCTGTTTCCTAATTTGGGTAGGGGGTTAATGTTTGAGAATCTCAGGGGGTGCCAGGCATCTGTAGATTGCTGATGCAAAGACACCAGATTTTCTTTAACTAAGTAAAAACTGAAATGCTACAATTATTTATGGCTCTTGGGAACACATAAAACATCTATTGAGATAACATTTTAGGGAACCCAAGTAACAAACATTAAGCACGGAGAAAAAGTACGCTCACCCATTTCCTTTACTATTTTTTATTCACTCTCTTCTTTCTATTCACAAGTGGAAAATCATATTCACAAAGATTCCAAGAAGTATATCTATACTATGACTTAACAGGTTTTCTCTTTCAGAGAAGGATATCAGATGCTCTCCTTTAAGTAATTCACAGTATGTGTCATGTATGTAATATATGTTCTCTGTCCTATGCGACATTCATTTGGTGCCTTATAGCTTATATGCAATTCAGCAAAACTATATACTGTCCTCACTGCTCGCTCTTTTCCTGTGGAATATTTCTACTTCTGCTCGAAGTAGCAGGTAATATGCTTATTACTTTTCACCTCAAATGACACCTATTTTATCTTCATTTTAACATATGACCTCCTCCAGAGTTTAATTCATGTTCTTTGGGGATTTGCAGCCTGGCTCTTTAGAAGGTTCCTCTGTTTTAAAGGGCTCTGTGTTTACAGAGGACTGACTTAACCATCCACTCCTGTGATCACACAACAATGATTAAGGAGCCCTTGGATTCAACACAATAAGATTAAAAAAATGCAAACACAGAATTCACAGCTCCTTCTAACCACAGAAAGATTTGAAACAATTCATTCAGACAAAGCTGTTTTGGATTTCTGCTTGGGTTTGCTTAATATACCTTTAAGATTAGAGAGTTGAAGGAGGAAACCAAATCTTTGTTTTATGGCTGCAACAAATGGACCCACCGCGGTAAAGATGTCATTTATTCTTTCTCACAAAGAGACATGCACTGCACAGTGCAAATAAAAGAAGCGTTTTCCTTCTATTTAGGGTTTGTTAGATGAAATTTATGTTTTTAAGATGCAGTGCAAATACCAAAAACTGATTGTACTGTTATCAGCTTTTAAATCAAAACAGCTTGCTAGCTGGTAAGGACAGGAGAACGGGTCGATTTATTTCATAAAACTTTATGTACAAAGAGACAGTGTCTATGAGCTTAATGGAGAGACTATAGAGTCTGGAGGGGTAATTTTTATTACAGTTTATAGTGGGATTATCCATACTCCACAGTTTTTAGATTTTATTGAGATTTTATGGTACTGTGATGCTTTCATAGTTACTGCAGTGAGGTAGGAGGTATAATTTGTTTCATTCTGACTGAGAAATGAAATTGGCATTACTATTATATCTGAGAAACCCAGCAGACTCAATTAATTAACTGGACCCAATCAAAGTCATTTATCCTAGTTTCACAGGTAAAACACTTTACCTGTGAGTAAAAGAATAAATAAGAATAGACTATAGTTTTCATATAGTAATGTCTTTTCATTAAGATTGTTTAGAATCCATAAAAATATTTTTCATCCACAGGGTCTCAACTCCATAAACTATCAAAACTTAAGTTATATCAAGAATCCATAATATACCACCAAATATTATTTTTTTCCAAACATTATTCTTTAATATTAATTACTATGAAATAAAACAAACCAAAGGAATAGCCGAAACAGTATATTCGAGAACACCAAAGAATTACTTGGTGACCTAGTGACATAAAATAGTAGCAGCTTTGGGAATGTTTTTCATTTATTCTAGAAATATCACTTACTGGGATAAGTAAGGAGGCAAAGATATTACTATAGTATAATATAATTATATGCCATCGATTATATTATCCTATGGTATATCATACATTAATATATTTGAGTGACATATATTAAACCAAGAGAAGATTATTACATATATATATAAGTTTATATACATATGAAAACATTGCCCTACAATTTAGCATATACTTTTCAGAAAAGAAGCTACTTAACCCCAGATTATTTTTGTGGGGGGTGGGGGGCTGGAAAGGCCTTCTAGGACAAGAAACATGGAAAAGAGAAAGAGCTGTTGTCATGAAAAGCCATGGAAATATTGTCTGAGAAAACAGGATACATATTTGGTGGGGTGGCAACAAATTGGGGTGAAGGGGTGGTAGGAATCAGACTATGAGGATGTGAGGATCCCTGCTGGTTATCACTTGATATTGTTGCTTTGTCTACTTGACCATGTTAGGAAGGTTCCTTTATGGCCAGGGTTTAGAACAGTCTGACGACACCGACACAGCATTCCTAAGCATCTAATCTAAAACACTGCACCTGCAGCAAGCAACAGTAATTCACTCATCTCTTCTTTCAATAAATATTGAATGAGCATTTACTAGTGTCAGACACAATGTGATGTTTTGAGGAAAGAGTAGCTATTGAAGTTTAGATGAACTTTGGGAGACCCCAAACTATTTTATCTTAAGAATGAAGATTTAATCAATACATAACACATAATATAAGCAACTGCCATTTTTGTCAACCATGAAGCTTAACTTTACCATAGTCATACAAGTCCTGCTAGATACTTCTCTTTCTAGAGCATGGAGAAACCAATGTTACGGGATTATCTCTCTAATTCTGCTCTATTTCTACTGAACTTCTCCAAAGTCCCAATCTAATGAGAAAATAAGTCCTTCTGATGAATTTTCCAACGGTTACTCCCAATTACTCAGTTTCACCAAATTCAATTTTGTCTTCTTGAGAAGCTTTTGTCTGCTATGACATATTCTCCATTTTCACTTATAATCTTCTCTTTGACACTCAATAAAACTTACTGATCAAGTAGCACGGTAGTTGCATAATCATGCTTATTCACAACATATTTACCTAACAAACACAATCCATAACTACAAAAACAAAAATCTCAGCTCAGATACACAGAAAGCAGTAATATGTCAGTTAAACAGAAATCACGTACAAATGTACAAGATGTGAAGCAGGAGAAATGGATAGAAGTGACTCTGACTTCCCGATCCAAGTACAATTTAGGTGTTTTTATTTAGTTTCATATATTTGAGCTCTAGAAAAAAAGTAAATACAAATAGGTAAGTTAGGTTTCAAATTCAGGCTCACAGTTAACTTAAAAGGGGCAAGAGAAATGAAATAAGGGATCAGGTGGAAAAAAAAGTAACTATAATAAAGTAAAAATGAAAATCATCAGCCAACTATAGATCAGAGACATTCTTTAGGGGAGGAAGAGGGAGAAGGATCAGAACAGGGGTGGGAAGAACACAAGGGACTATGGTGGCGGTACATGGGTGAATTGGTGGTGGGAATTTCATGGGGAAATCATACATTGTTAAAATATGAAGGATGATGTAATAAATATACATTAAAAATAAAATAAATTAAAAACATAAAATGTTAAAAAAAAAAGAGGGGGGCAATTCACCACATACCATTATAGCACCTCTCCCACTCTGTCATCGCTTTAAAATTCAACCACTAGGTGGCAGTGCAAAGACCATCTTTTAATAAAATCACTTAGGTCCATGATACATCATCTCTGAGATAGGTAATTTGGTGAGATGTGGAAGAGAAAGATGAATCAAGAGTCAGCAAAAGGTAGAATGGTGAGGGGTGGAGGAATGTAGAGATTGACAGCTAGGAAAAGGAAAAAGGGAAATGGAGTGAGGGGACAGAGAAAAAAAAGCAGAACCAAGGAAGGTATTTTGAGAAAGGAGAAGAGAGAAGGGCTTGAATTAAAGGTTACAGAACTCCACTGTAGTCTCTTAAGCGTTTTTGGGCAATGGTCACAACAATCAGACATTTTTCAACATAAGTTATCTCTCTCTCACACATGCACACACACACACACACATACACAGTACTATACCTGCATGCATGTCAGTAGGATCCTGAAGAAAAGTTTTATGATATAATCCTTACTTAAGTGATACTCTTAGATATTTTTAATCTACTCCAGTCTATTCAATTTCCTTCTTACTAATTATGAGCTACTAAATTGATTTCAGGATTTACTGAAAGGAAAATGACAGGTTATATAATACTGCTTTAGAATATGGTAAACTATAGCTGCCTTTTAAGAAGAGTTATTTAAAAATTTGTCACAGTTGGGAGTAGGAGACATTCCTGGTCATATAATTGGTCTATAAAACATTTGTTGAATAAATGAACTAATTAATAGGAAATATGTGAAGCCACCTGGTCATGAAAAACACACACAACTGGCTGATGATCAAAGCAGTATTTCCTGCACATAAAAGTGGCTGAAGAAAATCTCAGGTATGTGATTATTACTTGGTAAATTGGAATCCCTTATTTATTAGATAGACAAAGATCAATTTATTCCTTCCTAAAGAACACAAAGCAGAATATGAGTTAATCAAAGTCTCCATTAACAGCAGGAAAGAGAGATGAAAAAGCTCAGAAAACAGTAATAGTTTGGTACAGAAAAAGAATTATTGAGGGGAATTTAAAAAACAAACAAACAAACAAACAAAAAAAACCCAAAAACCAAAAACCCAGGAACAGAAACCACAGCCAGGGAGTTGTAAATAATTAAAAAGCCAATTTAAAATAGTGCCAGGCAGGATTTTAAGAGCAAGTTTCCCTCTTGGATCTTATACACTTCTTTCTTTCATTTGTTCCTATCTGGTCTGAACAGTCATTAGCTAAAATGCTCATTTGCTAAATAGATACATACAGATATATGAATATCCACCTGACGCCTGAAGATTTCTTATAATAACTATATATGTCCAAACATCAAAATAATTCCATAAATACCTGCAATCTAATATGTAAAATATTACTTTCCTTGTAGCATAACAGCACCTGTACTTTTGAAATGAGCTTTATGTATAAATAGAACATTTATTTCAGGATAGAAAAAACTTGTTTTTAAAGACTGAATCTATAAAGTTAATGAAAGGTATTTCAAATTTCAAATATGTAATGTTCAATGTATTAAATATCAGAGGAAACTTTCAGATGTGGTGACAATGAATGTAGAAACTACATAAGAATACTATATTGATGAAACATCACACTTAACCATGTATTTATTTAAACAGAAAAAAGACCTTATTATTATAGGGAAAAACTGTCCTAACAACTTAAAATAGTGTGCTAGCATTAACTTTATAGTACAGTACCAAGTTCATTTTGCTAAACTCATGCCTTTCTTACTTTAATAAATGGCTTTGTCTCTTGTATATACACTCACTTAAATAAAATATACCTCTGAGTGAGTTATCGTCTCTCAATTACATCCCCTCTTACATTCATACTTATTTCCTTTTCTCTTCATTTACCTTTCGTACTTTTATGTAGTATTAAGTATGTGTGTGGGGATGGGGAAGCCAATTAAACTCACTCCTTTGCTAATTCTCTTTGAACAATATAATCTGTCTCATCTCAGAGGCAGTTATTATCAAGTCTTAGAATAACCCAGCTAATGCCAGATGAAGAAGAATTGATAGGCTATAGGTATTTCATATTAATCAAGAGTGTAAGAAACCAATTTTTGAGTGGAGTCTATTCAATGACTCTGTATGCCCAGAAGTGGAAACAATGCAAATACGGTTCTATGCCATGTGAAAATCAGGTAAAAACAAATAAAAATGACTATATTTGTGTAAGATAGAATATTCTGAACTATATAAAATTCAGTTTTCCATAAACTTTGGCTCACTATTTAACAGGTTCCTGCCTTTATTTTCTTATAACAGTATGAACAATCAAATTCTATCAAAGTCTATATTTAACAATAAAAAAAAAGTCAAAACACTCCTGGTCCCACTTCCTAGTAAGCAACATGAACAAATACAGAACATTAGTAACTAATGTTCTTTGCAAGAAATTCAAATTTCAAATTAAAATATGAATCTGTACCAAGTAGTTCTTATACTCAAGCATCAGCAGAAGAACAAATTCAGTCATGGAAACTGTGATAGTTCAATCACTCAAGAAGCAAAGGCTACTATACAAAGGGTAGCTCAGCTGCCCTGAACTATTCTGGTCCTATGGACAGATGACACCAGGAATCCACTGTATGGTGAGTTACAAGAGGACAGTTGTGTGTAAGGTAGCTAGAAGGAGCAAGCCCATCATAAAATAAACCATGACCTGAAATAAGACATTGTTAACAGCAATAAGAGGGGGAGCTGAAAACAGAAGCAAACTGGTGAAACAAAGAGATCTGAAATGAATTTCTTGGAAGCAAAACTACAGTTGAATTCTATGGTCAGCCCCAAAACCAGCTTTGCAGCAATCACTGCAAAGGCCATATTTCCCTTCACAAAAATAAATGCCACAGGACTAAAAATACACTTGTGGCTTCTTCCTGTAGGTTGCTGAGAAAAGCAACAGCCTGTAGGAAGAAAACGGGGTGTGAGTATTTCAAATTTGCCCACGGCCACATCCTTTGAAACTCCTGAATGAGTGCTATGAAAATAAGGTATATTTTTGGAGGATTCTTCACTTCATCTAAATATAATGAGGAAACAACACCCCTTTAAGAGATGGCCCTAAAGAAATTACATGCCCTAATGGGGTTGGTTTCTTAGCAGCTTTAACCAGACATTTTGGGAGCAGAGTACTATGTACTTCAGGATTTAATTGCATAATTGTTTTAAGTCAGGAGCAATACCCCTATAACCTAAAATAAGTTATTTTTCAAGTATGACACTATTGCAAAAAAGTCTAAAGCAATAAATATTTTATAAAATTCTGGTAGCACGGATACTGAAATTGCACAGTGCTGAAGGAGAATGTGGCTGCATAGGAAACTGGGGTTCAGACCTCTCTAGGCAATCTGTTACAGGACAGTCACAGAGCTAGCTGCTGGGTTTGGGTGACTAAGAAGGGGACAATAATGGGGCATGGGGGAGAAATAACAGACCACCTACATAAACTAAAAACAAGTGGGGCAGTTGTAAGGGAAGAAAACCTGGTAGCCACCAGTCAGTCGTGGCCCTCGCTTGAGTCTCCTTCCTGGGCATCAAGGGAATACATATCTGTTCCTTTAGCTACATGGAAAAAGGACCAGTTTAGGAAAAAGGACCATTTAGGAGGAAAGCGATAAGCCTATTTATTTTAGTTCTTCATCTGTATTTTCATAGGATGGTTAAGAGATTGTGTTATTTTAAGTATTTTGAATTTTCTAAAATATAATCTCAATACTCAGAGTAAAAAATGTCTAAAATGACAAGTGCAAATTATTTGGGGTTTAATGTATTGTTTTGAAATTATACTATATATTCCACTGGGCAATGGATAAGAAATGTCTGATCTTACATCGATATTAACTCGGGTATCACTTTTATAATTCGCATTGGTACCAAGCATTTACTTAACTTTTACTTATCTACTTTTCCTTGTCAATCCAAGATTATCTTCTGTTTGTGCATTTCCTTTCATTTTCTACTCTTTATCTTTTTCCTGAAAAATGACCATCTAAAAAAGTGCCTTTAGAATTTACAGTAATTACTGCAAGATGCAGGTTACGTTCACTGTGTAAGAAGAACAAGCAATGCAATTAAGGAATTTGCTTCTATAATTTTTCCCTTTCCAGAATTATTCATTTTCAATTCTCTACTGAATTACTCTTAACAACACACAAATAAGCTATACTAACATTCTGTTAATAAAACCTCTCTTTTGAGAACCTAAGTGCATCTTAAGCTATCATTTCATTTCTTTATGTTACTTTCTAGTAAAACTACCATAGAGAGTTGCTTAGATCCCCTCTATTTACCTTCCATTTGAACATGAACTGCACTCAGTCCTTTTCCGTACCTCTCCCATGGCATTGACTTGCCAGTGTCACCAACAAACTCTCATCAAACAATGAATAGTCAGTCCTCCTTTTATTTGACCACATGGCACCATCTAATACAATTGCGGATGACCTCTTTAAAATACCCTATCACTTGCAATTTTAACATTATTTCTCTTACTTCACTAGCACACCAAAAGGCAAGTAGAAGACTCCTAAACCCCCCTATTCTTGCATCAAAGGAGCAATGAACCAAGAATAGCTTTGCTTGTCATCTGTTATGATCTTTAATGTTTTTGTACTATTTAATATCTGCTAAAAAGTGCAAAATACAATCTCCTGGAAAATCTACCAAAAACTTCTATAGGCTGGACTGAAATTATTTTATGAGAACAAATAATCTTTTTAAGGTATTATGTATAAATGTCTCAGGTTGAACTGTATCAAAAGGGCCAGGCAAGTCCACTGGCTACTCCTGCTACGTAGAAAGCACGCCCACTCAGCCTCACTACTTTGGGGGTCAAACTCTCACTCTGTCATTCTAGTATTAAGAGAAATATCTTTTCTGAGAGACCTTCTCTGAAACCCCCCCCTTGCACAACTCTAGGTGGAAATATTAATTCAAGGCCCAGCTGAAATTCAGTGCTCTAGCTAACAACTCACCAGTCCTTTAGACCAATGGTCTATAAAGACTTGGATGGGCTGAAATTTATCTTCGTTAAATTAGAAAGCATTTCACATCACTGTGTGTCAGTGAAGCATACCCACATGGAAGTTTCATCCAACCACATCCCCAAATCCTAACCATCCTTCTGAACATCTCAGTAAAACATTTCTTCCAACCATGTATAACACCCTCCATGAAATTACTTTTGTCAATTACTTCATTCTCTGTCTGCTATTATAATTAAATCCTCTCCCCTGGGCAAATCCATGGCTTGTCTATGTTTTAATTCAACTCTGTTCACAATTATCAGTTAATTGTGTGATCTTTTTATTTCATGCCATTATCTTCCAGTAGTCGGAAGTATTCTGAGATAGAAACAGCATCTGTCTTGTTTCACACTGGATCCCTGGTTCCCATAAAATGCCTGATAATATGATAGATGTTCAGCAAATACTTGAATGGGCAAATGACTCACTTCACATAATGAGCTACCTTAGACATGAATGTGGACATTCACAATCTTTTGTATACTGTGACATATGAGGTAATCTATTCCTCTACTAGAGAACAGATATGTTATACCAACTTTAAAAGTCACTAGTCAGTGCAATCATTTACATCTATATGAGTTAGTTTTGTATTTTTATTATTAGCATTTTAAATATCCAACTTCCCTGTCATATTTCTTTTTGCTCAACCATACCAGATATACAAGTCCTAGGTGGAAATGGAATAGAGGCACCTTTTATCACTCAGCCATTTCATTGCTGGCTCAGTGCCCAGCTGCAAACATGCAAAAATAAAGACTTGAGGAATCACTGAAATACCCTTTCCTTTATTCATGCAGTGAAGCAGGCAGGCCTCCTCCATTAGACACTTTTACCATCATCTAATTAATCAATTAAATCATAAAGTAACATATAAAATGCTATAGCAATTATTTCTAGAATACAGTGACTATAAAAACTTAACACAAACTAATCAAAATAGAAAATATGGGATGTTTCCAGACAATTTTTCATACCAAACTTTCATCTTTATAATTTGTTATAATAACAACTTCACTTACATACGTGTATTTTTTTCCAGGTATTATTGGTTTACAATTTTGTGTAGGTTCACACCTTTTCAGATGTTATGTGCAATTAACAACTTGGAAAAGAATTTTCACATGAACTTCTTGAGAAGTTTTCATTTTTAAATGAAATAAGTTTTTCTCTCTCCAAATTCAGTTTTTACAAGACAGAGAAAAAACTGTCTGAACATTGTTCTTTGAGGTATTTTGGCAGGATATAATAAGAATCAATAATTATAAAAAATTGCTGCTAGACATTTATCTATAAGCTCTTACTCAATCTTTTCAATAATCTTCATATTATTAGCCCTATTTTATTCCTTGAGAAAATGAAGATTAGTGTGATGAAAGAACTTCCCCATGTCTAAAGCAGTAAGTGAGAAAACTAGGCTTTTAGTTTAGACATTCTTGACCCCAAATCTCATACTTTCAATGTCTATATAAGTCTAATGGTTTACAACTATGTAACTTCCTATTCTTGATATGAGAAAACTACTTAGTAAGAAACATCACATGAAACTAACAAAAATACTCATGTGGAGAACAAATGATCACCTGAATATTAACAAAGTTCTCCTGCAAAGATAAAGTTCCCAGAAAGTTTAATTTTGTCAATATAAAGTTTAGGTTAAATACTTTAATTAAAAATAAGCTCACCCATAAAGTGATGGCAAAAAAGCAATATTTCTTGTTTCCTAAATAAATCCAAATTGTGAAAAAATAAGTCAGGAACAGCATTAAAATCTTAACCAGTCAACTTCACAGTTAGAGTAGTATTTCCCTTAAGTAGTAATCATGAAAAAGATTGGATTCTATAGAGTATACACATGTATATGTGTGTATATATATAATGTAAAATATGAGATTATATTTTTGCTATTAATTCATAATTCTTAGAAAATTTATAAACACATATGTAGATTAGAAAATACCTAATGTGATCTTCAATATTATTCAAACAAATTAGCTTATTTTTCTTGTATTATTAATATCAAAGAGGATTAAGTTAAGTTAAAATCCCTTTTAATCTGAATACATATATATATATATATATGTCTTTTGTCTTCAAAGTTTAGAAATAGTGATGGATAAAGACTTTTGGTGTATTGCCTTTTGCTTTACTGTATCAAATAATTAAAATGTGATCTGTGAAGGCATAAAGTACTGATAACTTAATATCAAAGAGGATTCAGTTAAGTTCAGTTAAGTTAAAATCCAACTAAGGGCTTCCCGATTCTCCTTCTTCTCCAAATTTTTCATGAGGAAGATGGTGGGGCTAGTTCCTGGACGTTGCAATAGCGCAACATAGTGAGGTAATCAGGTAACAACAGTCTTCCTCCATTTGCAATCGCCAGTCTGATTGCTGTGAATAGTGACTCTTTTCACTTGGTAAAACTGGGAAGGTGAAATTTATTTTATGTGCTATGAAAAAATTCACTGCAGATACAACAGTACCTTGCCAAAGGTGAATGCACAATTTTTTTTGTATTTGTTTGCAAATATTTCTGTAAGTTCACAACCAAATTTTAATTCTGTGTATTGAATCCTACCTCATATTGGAACCAAAACAACCATGAATGACTAGCATTTTGTGAGAAGGCAGTGCTTTATGTGTTCATAGATCACATTTTAATTATTTGATACAGTAAAGCAAAAAGCAATACATCAAAAGTCTTAATCCATCACTGTTTCTAAACTTTGAAGATAAAAGACATATATATGTATTCAGATTAAAAGGGAATGGCCAATGATTTAGGCATTTCACATTTGTGTGGAAGGGTAGCTAAATTTTTAGATGCATGAGAAGGGAAAAAAATTGATGCTAATAAGATTCCTTCTAGTAAACAATGGGAAAAAATAAGAATATAGAAAAAGAAAAAAACTCCAAAGTCAGCTCCATAACTATCATATGTAGTTAAGTAGCTAAGTATTATTCATATAGTCACGTAACAAAGTATCTTTGCATCTTGTAAACCCTAGAAAGGTATAAAGGTATACAAGAATCATTGTTATTTAAAATGATAGTACTTAATCTTCTATGAAGATAAACTACTTAATAACTGGTAGCCGAATGTCTAACTTCAGAATTATGTTAATGGCAACTTAATTGACAAAAGTGAGCAATCATAACCCAAGTCCTGCAAATTCATGGCATTATTATGACTGTCATTTAAATAAGCTCCAGTCTGGACAAACAACAGAATAAACAGTGATTCACTTTTTTAAAAATGTCATAATGGTTATTTTTTTTATGAGGGATTTATGCATTTTTATTTCACAAGCAGTTACACCAACTACAGATTGTCCTTCTCACTTAACTTAGGGAGGTAAGCATCTTTGTGCAAATTCAGATATTTGAATTCTGACATTAAATGACATGATACATAACAATATATCAATAGAGTAAAAAATACTGAAGAATATACCAATATTTTCTTTAGTTCTTACTAAACTGTGAACTACTCAGTGGCTGATCAGCTATGTCTCTGTGTTCTCTTTGGATGTAGTATGCTGTACACAGTTGAGGATATAGTATGTTTGTATACAGTGACGTTATCTGTAGGGTTGCAATAAATCAAGGCTTCACTCGTCTCGCTTACCTTTGCCATGGCTTCTCCCATCCTCCAGAAGCGGCACTACAATAGTGTTGTTCACATTTCCGGGTGACCGCACAGCTGTGTAGACAACAGGCACCGACTGGACCACCACAGGGATGCGGTGAACATGACTCAGTTTGTTAGACTGTAAATTCATGGGACTTGAAGGCGGTACAGGGTGGATAATGTGCAAAAATTGCTGGCCTCCCACACCAGATGCAGAGGCAACAAGGGGCCCTGGAGTTAATACTGTTGACGAAGAGGATGCTGAAGAAACCGATGTTATAACAGTTGGGGATGACGCTGGACGACTAGAAGACGATGAAGACGTTGAAGTTGAAGAAGGTGAGGAGGCAGATGCTGTCATGGAAACTGGGGAGGATGAAACAGCTGTGGGAGATGTCCTGGCTTTGTTGATTGACAAGTCCACTGGCTCAGTTTGTGTTTGGAAGTGATCTACAGATAATGCATCCTCCAGGGGCTCCCCTTTCACATTATTTAGCAACAGGGGAACAGCTTCCATATCGGGGTAGTTGTGGACGTTTGGAGACTGTAGGGAGAAAAATGGAACACATGTTGATCTGTTAATCACACATTTAAAAGATGCTTGACTTATTAGTTGAATGTTTATTAATTTTTCTCATATTGCTATGGGGCATTAATACATTCTTCAAATATTTGAAAGATGGCACTGCTACAGCCATCATGATGAATGTTGACCATGCAAAAGTATAAAACAGAGTAAGACAAGACCACTGCCAGAGAGACATTTTCATCCTCCTAGGAGAGGCAGACATATATTGCTAAAAACCAATGAAATGTGTGCTCGATGGTGGAGGAAAAGGCCAAAAAGCATCTAAAAATGAAGTTATTTTACATAAATCTTCTAAAAGACAAATTCAGATTGCAAAGTACTATTTACTTAAAACTGTATAAAAACAACCCATTTAATTAAAAACATTCATTTTCATGGTTTGACTTATCACTACCTTTATGCATCTGGTGTCCCCAATTATAGGTCAATGGGACTTTCGGATAACTTAAAATATAGTTTACCACTTCTAAAATTCTAGAGTTTCATGATTCTCATCCTGATTCAAACACTATTGTACTCTAGAGGCAGATCACCTGATAACAATAACTGGGAAAACTCACTGGGACATTTCAACTTCCATACCTGCTGCAGCAAGAGCTTCCACATACTTCTCATGAAGCATTAGAAAGAGCACGAAGTTCTCCAACCTCCCACACCCAATTACTAGATTATTCAGTACAAATCCTTTCTAACAACTGAATTTGTAAAAAATTTGTAAAAAAGTAACTGAATTTGTAAAAAATTTGTAAAAAAGTAACTTTTTATCCATGTACAAAATTACTACAACAGATAATTTGAGATATTATTTTAGGAAAACCTGTTTTGGAAATTTAATTTGTCTAATTTGTTTAAGATAAAAATAAAAAATTTGCCCATGTTCACCTTTATCCTTTTTAAGTTTTAATGAGAAAGACTAATAATAATAATAATTATTATTATAAAGACTCTAAGATTCTAGCAAGACCGACATATTGTTACTGCACATGAATATAATTGATCCTTATACTTATTTACTCTTAAATTCAACAAATATTTATAGAATGCCTTCCTCCAAGGCCCCAAATGGCCCATGAATTCCATTAGCATGTGTCAGTATAGCCTGACCAGAAAGAATTAGATTACAACAGATTTTGGTTACATTAAATTTGACCAGGTTATCAAAGACAGTGTTCTGTTTTATCAAGATCAAAAACTTTTTTCAGCTTTATTATGGTATCAGAACAACAATGCCTAAAATTATATTAAATTGGCTCATTTCCTTCTTTGTTTAATAAAAGATTTTGGATTGCTATTCCTCCAAACTTGAACATACGCTTAAAGGAACAAAATATGTTGCCTTAAAACCTTTCTTTATAGAGTATAAATTATAGCTCCATTCAAAGCATACAATAGGCAGTAGTGCAAAAGCATTTTATTCAGGAACAATGAGAAAAGAAAGGAAATAAGTCAACAATGGTACCAGATTAACTAAAAAGGAAAATGGGTTGATGTTTTATTGTTCTAAGCTAACATTGTTACTTACCCACAAAAAGACATGAATTTGACAAAATAAAATATGAATTATCCAAAATATCTATTGCACGTTAGATTGTTGTGCTAAAATTGAGAAATAAGTTTTTGAATCTTCTCAGACATTAAGAAGCAAAAGGAAAAAAAACAAACACCATAATCTGAACTACTTTTATAAAAAGCTGTTAGCATTATCTATTGTAACTAGAGCATTATGTCAATTTGTTCCTAGCATTTTCATTTAATCTCTTTGTAAAACAATGTAAGATGGCCCTTATTAGATAATTCTTACTAGGATGTTATACCTATAAAAAAAAATCATTGAATCTGTTTTCATTTTAAAATATAACAATACCTTTGTCAGTAAAATACAGAACTTGTCATTAAATACATATGATCAGACACTGCTTAACATCAAATAATGTCAATTTTTCTCTTTTTGCTCTATTAGATATAGTCAACAATTTTGGAAATAATGATTATTTCTACCATGTATTTTTCTCCTCCTTACTATCCACTGAGAACAAGATTCTCACATAGTTTTTGTCACTGCAGAAACATATCGCTGAAGATTATGACAATATGGGAATTGGTCAATATGGAAGTCATTTGTAAGGAGATGGATTCTGAGGCCTCAAGTTTCACTGAGATTTGCAAATTCATTTCTCTAGATTAAGAATATAAACCCACATTTTGTAGGTATTAATTGATCTCTTACTAGGGAAATTAGTTTTGCAACAGAAGAGTCATACTTCTCTTACAATTCTTGCTATATGTATCAGAAAGCTATGAAAACCAAATATTGAGAGCTAGGTGCTTGCAGACACTTCAGAAATATATATTGATTGACTTTGCATGAGTTCAAAACAAAAAATAGAAAGTGATCATGAAAAATGGAAGGATAAATCAAATCTTTGGACCAAAGACATGTCTCATGTGAATCCCTGAGCATATTCTGCATGAATTTACAAACATAAACATCACAGAGGCAATGCTGGTTTCTTTTTCTGTATGTAGCAGCTAAAATGTAGTTTGTCCAAATAATACTTCACCATATAAAGAGAGCAATAGTCACATTACATTTTCATCTGTTTACAGTTTTGACATAATATTATACCCTTGTAGCTCATACTCTTTGCTTTATAGCCTATTGTGGTTATTAGAGAAAGAAAATTTGATTTGGATACAAAAGGCTTGAATTCATGAACTACCTTGTCACTTATTAGCTGTAAAATCTGACATCATCATTCAAATTCTCTAGGTCTGATTTTATCCATCTAAAAATGTACTATTAATTCCAAGTTAATATTTGGAATATATGGGATAACATTAATTCTTCTACATTAGTTCTCATTCTCAGACTGTAGAAAATTTTTGACTTTTACATAATTTTAAAGAAACATTTTATCTTAAAATATATTAGAGAGTCGACACTAACTTTTCTCTGTAATTTACCTTAATTTGAGTGGCTCATAGGCTGATCATGTAGCAGTTATGGAACATATTTTAATTGATGGCTCTGATTTATTAATCCCACAATACAAGTAATCTATTTGACATACTGAATACTTTATACCAATTATGACAACCAATATATAAATATGTATATTGTTTCTTGTGTCAGTAGAAAATTAGTTTACACAAGTTTCACTGTCATTGAATATGTACTTCTAATGCAAGCTGCTTAAAGAAACTTACTGTGCACTTTCTGTGAAAAGGAATTAAAATAAATCTATGATCCCATATCCTGTAATCATGAGCGTCTAAATAATACGGCATTACTTTAAATGCAAGTGCCTTTTAGTTAAAGAGTTAAATTCCTTTTTTACATGAAGTGGACACTAGGAACATGTCTCAGTTTTCATGCCTTGGTTTGCCTCATTAGTAAATGAAATTTTAACAATATGAGCACCATGTTTAAAAGCAAGCAACCTGGGGGACTCCCTCCCTGGTAGTGCAGTGGGTTGAATGCTGCACTGTTAAGCATCTGCTGCACAGCAGCGCGAGTTCGATCCCCAGCAAGGGAGGAGACCCACATGGCGCGGCTGACCTCTCCTGCCTCTCCCGCTGCTCCCCTCAGCAGTGGATTTCAGTAGATCTGTCTGTTCTACTCCCTGCTCTATCTCTGGTGACTCCTCTCACCTTCCACGACTCTGGCCTGTACCCCAGCTCTTGTATGCATAAATAAATTTTAAAAATCTTTAAAAAATAAAAAAAATAAAAGCAAGCAACCTTTAACTCTGACCATTTGTGCTCTCAGTTTAAAAGTTATTGAAAATCCACTGTGAATAGAACATGTACCTCACTTTCCTCCCAATTGTCTATTTCTCTAAGCTAGAACACCTACTATTTTTTTAAGTTTTCTCTACCATGAATCTGGATGGTCGTCATTGACTTTGCTTTCAGCCCAGGGATTTGTTCCTCTTTACTCAACATGTTCAAGGACAAACTCTTAAATACAAAAGTCATAAATATGTGAATTTATAAAAGTGAAGGAAATTAAAGCTAAAGCAAAATATAGCAAGAAGACACAAATTATAGTTCTTTTGAAAATACAGATGACAGAACAAAAGGAAAACAGCAGAAATACCCTAGAGTGACAATCTGGAACTTGGTTTCAAAGTTTTGAAAGAGTTATCTACTGCATGTAAGGGGGAAATGAATAAATATTAAATTTAACTGTTTTATATCAACATTGCAAATATTTGAGAAATAATTGATTCCTTAAGAAAATTCAGAACATATGCATAACACAATGGATTCTTGTGCTTTTCAAATTTATATTTTTATGCTGTCACATTTGAATTGAACACATACATTTAAATGTCCTAAATTTTCTATATTTCCTACTTATATTTTTCTCTGACCAATTTATCTCCCAGGACTTTTAGGAATCATACTATTTACCTAAAGTAATTAGAATCTATTCTAACAGTTGACAGCATATCTGAATGTCTGGTTAGGCACATATGTGATGTGAAGCTGAAGCAGTATAAGGTAAGGAGGATTCTCTTATGGAGTACCAGGGATAGAGGGATTCTGTTTATACATGCCTCAGAGTGAACAGACTAAAAAACATGTTTGGACATGAATACATTTTATAGGTTCTAAGTAAAATGCATGTATTTAGCAAAGAAACATAGATGATAATTAGAAAAGTCAAGAGTATACAGATAGTAAGAATGACTGGTGATTACCAGGACATTGATGGAAGAAAAAGGAGAGATGAGTAAGTGAAGCCAGGGGATTTTTAAGGCTGTAAACTCTCCTGTATATTACTGCAATGTTGGATACACATCACTCTCCGTTTGTCAAAACCCTAGAGAACTGTAACACACAAAAAGTGAACCATAATGTAAATGATGGACTATACTCAACAATGCCTTGATATAGGTTCATTAAAACAGTAAGTGTCATAAGTGGACTACACTAATGTAAGAGGAAACTGGGCAGGGCTGGGTGAGTAGTGAATGAAATTCTTAGGTGCAATTAGTCAAATCATTATGCGGGTCTAAATCTGCAATATAAAGATAAAGCTTACTAATTAAAAAGTTAAAGTGAATTTAATATTAATAGTGTTGGTGAGATGTTATATCATCTATTATTCCGTCTGATTTTTTATAATATTGACCAACTATTACAGTAACACTTGTAAGTTTTCTATAAATGACACTGTTAAAAGCTTTTCTACTGCTTGATTAGAATTATCTTTTGGTTTGAAAAATAAATTATTATTTTTCAGTTATTCAGTTAAACCATTAATTAAACTTTCACTATACTTACGAGGAAAATGTGTCCTGTAGACTTTTAGGGATAAAAGTTTATTTGAGTCTTCTTCACCCTTGGCCATGGCTAAGGGAAATGTGCCATGCTAGTTACATATTTAAAAATATGCGATTATATTTATCATTCTAAAACAGATTAATCATCTCTGCTACCAGATGGACCCTGCTTTTGATTTCACAAGGTGCTCACCATAAACTGTAATTTTTATAATAAGATCACATAGAAGTGCATTATATCAAATTTCAGAGAAAAGAAAACTTGACCTCAGAGTGGGTGTAACAGCCAAATAATACATTTGGAAACTCTAACACACTGTAAACACATGAAGCAAAAGTGTAATCTTTTTATGTAAAGGGAGGCATATTTACAAAATGTGGGTTTTACTTTTTGGATAATTAAAAGCAAGCAAGAAGCCAATAGAAGTCTCTATATGCATCTCTTTTCATAGAAAAGAGAGATCAAGAACTAGGCCAAAAGAAGAAACACATGGCATAGAGAAATCTTTTCCCCCACATATCTCTGGAATTGGATGTAGTTGCAGTGGAGAAGGATGACAAGTAGAAAATCAGATGTGTTAAAGTGCCCTGAAAATTTCTCAGGAGCGATGGATTTCATTCCATTTCAGCTCAACACAAAAATCAGTAAAAGAGCTTCATGTAAACCAGCATTTGACTTAGGATTTGGTGGTAAATGGGTTTAGATGCAGGCAGGCTAGCCTGCAGATGCAAAGGAAGAAGCTGCCTTGAGGTTTAGTTTTTTAATAGTACCCTTTTTTAAAACTGACACTGACACCAGACACACACAGGTCTACATAGTAAACAAATTTATGTGAGAATGAAATGTACAAATCAATCTATTGATCTTACCCATTAAGACAGGCATAGGAGCAAAATGAGAGTAGGGGTGGCTGGAACATCAGGGATGAAAAGGCTGGAACTTGGGGGATGCCAAAGGGCAGAACAGGAAAGCAGAAAGGGGGACAGTGATGTGTTGAAAGAGATTCCTTGCCTGTCTAATAAGAGTTCAGGTGAGACAGCATGATAGGGACTGAAATCTCAGTTCGGTACTCCTCTTGAAATAAGGAATATTTTATTTATTTTTTTAAAGATTTATTTATTTATGCATACAAGCACTGGGGTATAGTCTAGAGGTGTGGGGGGGCTGAGAGGATTCACCACAGAGAGCTGGGAGCAGAACAGGCAGATCAACTGAAGTGAACTGCTGAGGGAAGCAGCAGGCACAGCAGGAGAGGTCTGCTGTGCCATGTGGGTCCCCTCCCTGGCCGGCAGCAGGGATCGAACTTGTGCTGCAGTGACTGCGGTTTGCTTCATAGTGCGTTGCTTAACCCACTGTGCCACCAGGGAGGCCCGAAATAAGGAATATTTTAAAATAAGAAATGAGGGGGCCTCCCTGGTGGCGCAATGGGTAAAGCAACACATCGAAGCAAACAGCAAACCACAACCACTGCAGCACGAGTTTGATCCCTACTGCCTACTGTGTGTGTGTGTGTGTGACCCATATGGCACAACCAGCATCTCCTGCCTCTCCCACTCTCCCTTCAGCAGTGTATTTCAGTCAATCTGCCTGTTCTGTTTCCCACTCTGTCTCTGGTGGATCCTCCCACCACCCCCCACCACACCTCTGGCCTGTACTCCAGTGCTCGTATGCATAAATAATAAATCTTAAAAAATAAAATAAAATAAAAAATAAAGATTTTTAAAACTTACAATAATGCTAACAAGAATGTAGCATTGACATTTGTTGAAATGACATTTTATTTTGCTCAGAATAGCAGTGTATGGACACACTGTCAGGAAAGCTTAAGAGACATAAAGTAGCTAAAAGCCAATAACATTTTAAAGCAGACTGGACACTGTCAGCCCCTTCTCTTCTTCCCTTTCTCCCCTCTCCACACATTAGACAGAGAGGAAGTGACCTTATATTCAGGGCCCCTTCACAGATTATCCCTTACTACTCTATTTTGAAAACAAAATATATGGAAATGACATCCTCAACCAATACTTATTTTCAGAAATCATCAAAAATACTGTGCTTTTCTAAAAAGTGAAGGAAAGTTAACACAGATTTAGTAAAAATTTCCGCAAATGACTGATGCCACAATTTCAAGGGTTGTCACAGTGAAGAAGTGCTCAAAAGACAGTCATTCTGTAAGGAAGATGACATATACACCTACAATCTCAAGGTCACACAAATGTATAAGCAGGTGAGAGGCAACCTCCTCACAGATTTAAACAGTGGTGTATCTTGAGCAAATGAGACTGCGTGTTCCAGAAAATTCTACTGGATGGCTTTAAAAGCTGCTCTAGTGAAGACACAGACACTGAAGTATGCTGAATAAAATAATATAAAGTATGAGTTTGGAAATTGTTTTATATTTTAACTGTGCAGTATTTTATATGAAATGTGATTGTGAATTTGGTTTGCAATTGAATATATTAAAATACTATAACACTAAAAGCTAAATTGCCTCCAAGATTGTATGATCAGGATTTTTATAAAATTTTTCTCTAGGATAAACAGGGGATAATGTAATGTAGGGCCTTCCATGTAGACACACGGCAATTTCAGATTTTTACAAAGATATATACACTAATATTTAACTTTGCTGTACTTACAGAAATAAAAATTAGAAATAACAATGTGGTCATAAGAACACAATAAAGTTTAGAAAATGACACAGACCCTCATTCTGAACTGGAATCATCTTTGGAACATTTTAAAATTATGTAGCCCAGAGAGGTAGTGGGTCCAAGATAAAAAAGCAGGTACCAGGAGTTTAAAAAGCATCACATATGATTCCAATGATGAGTCATGGTAGAAGATTATCTAAATATTAAGTTTAAAAATGTTAGCATATAAAATATGAGCTTACTTTTGCCCACCCCAACATTTTAATTTATGTATTAATTTAATTTATGTATTTTAATTTAATGTATTAAGAAAAACAGAACTATTCTCAGATGTTAATGTTTTCCCATTTGGTGCATTTTATGGGTTAGCCATATTTCCTTTTTGCCTAAATTTTCATATTTTCTGCAATGAATGTGTGCTATTTTTTAAAAAGTAAAAAATCTATTTTCAAAAGAAAAAATAAGTAGTATATTAAGATGTATTTCAAAGAAAAAAATTTTTTAAAAAGCTCTTTTAAATTTTCTTAACCTGGGTTTTGTGTTTCTAGAATCTAGTGGAACAATAATGTTACCAGAATGAAATTATTAAGCTGGTTATTCCACATAAACTTATCCTATATATTTCTATATATTATATTCCCATATAATTTGGAATTAAAGAAAGGAGTCAAATATAATTGATAACAGGTATAAAATTTTAATAATCCAGTGGGTTTGAAATTCATTATATGCTTCCAGAAGATTTGCCACCATAATTATATTTATTTTTGCAGGCACATGTTAAAATTCATTTGTATATCTTGAGCATGAGCAATTTGACAGCAGAAGGGTGGGACCCAGATACTAGCTGGCTGACAACAGGAAGTTAATGTGCTCTTAGCAATTCTTTTCCTGTAGATAATCAAAAGAAAGATAATCACGAAGTGATCATGAAATTGCACATCAGATTTATTAAACATCTTAAATGGTGAATTTAATAGGATATATTCAGCACTATAGCAGAGGTGTGAATGGTATGAAGAGAACTGGATTTGTGCCCTGGCTTTGACCTAGTACTATAACCACATGCAAATTGCTCATCTTTCTAAACTTCAGTTCCTTAAGAAATGGGGTGAATATTTGAACCCACATTTGAAAAGAGTTCTGAAGATTATTGAATATATAGTAGGTGGCACAAAATATTAACGTTGGTTCCAGTAGTTATTTTATGTGGTGGCTAGTCTTTATTTTTTTTACTCTAGTACTAAAACTGGAGATTGCCACATCTGATAATTTGTGTTCGTTTAGCTTTCATAAGGTAATGCAGCATTTGACCAGAATCACAAACATACCATTGGGTTAAATGTTAAAATTTGTTTGCAATCAGCTGCAGCAAAAGACAGGGACAATTTTTAATACAATTATCAAAACTAACTGAAAAATCCTAGAGATGCACAATTTCTTTAACTCCTTATGGCTTTCAGAATTCAAACCTTTAATTATGGAGGGGAGGTTTAGAGGTGAATCTACATACTCAAAACAGTTATTTCTGCACTAAAACCAATGACCATTAACAGCATAACAAATAAAGACTATAAGTATCTGCCCATCAGTTTGGTCCAGTTCTTATTTATTTTTTTAAAAAGATTTATTTATTTATGCATACAAGAGCTGGGGTACAAGCCAGAGGCACATGAGCCAATCTACAGAAATACACTGCTGAGGGGAGCAGCAGGCACAGCAGGAGAGGTCTGTGGGTCATTTCCCTGGCTTGGGATTGAACTCATGCTGCAGTGGCTGCAGAAACCCCATGGTGCTGCGCTCAAGCCCTTCCACCACCAGGGAGGCCCTCGTCCAGTTATTAATTGTAAATGAGTTTTTAATAAATGTTTATTTTTTATAACTTTTAAGAATCGCAGAATTACAGGTACGAGACTGGGAAAATAGGTTAAATAAAATGATACCAATAGTATCAATTTTAAAGCTTCTTATTAATAAAATACTGTGCTATGCATAAAATACTGTGCTATGGCATTATAGGGTAAGAAGCTGAAGAACAGAGAAATCCTTCTCTTGGTTTGCATAAAATGATCCTGCATAACTTCTCATCAGTGCAACTCTAAACAGTTATTCATAGTTTAAACAAATCCTTTTTAAATTTAAAAAGGATATGACAGATGCACTGATTTGTGGAGAGTAGAGAGGTGACATTCAGATGGCACTGCCTCTTTGTCCTTGCATTTCAATTAGGAATTAATTTCTTTCATAGCTGTACTCTACTGATGAGCTGGTTTTTTAGATTTGAGTTTTAATAAGCTAGTAAATTTTTTGACTGGTTAGTAGGTAAGCTAGAACATAAGCAATGTGACAGGAAAAAAGGGCTAGGTTCAGAGAGACAAAACAATGATTTACACTGTTGTCTTCCTACAAATACATACACATTATACCAGATTATAAAGTCTTCAACATATCATTGAAAGGTAACACTTTGATGTATATTTGTAAAAGACTGGACAGGGTTCATACCATTCACTGATACATGAATATTCTTATTTCAACAGTGGAAAACATTACTATCAATACAAGATATCCAACCAGAAATACTTTAAAGAGTACAGAAGTTAGTAAAAGTACTAACCTATGGTAGGTAACACAAAATCTGGGAAAAACCATTAACAAAATGACATTTATCCTAAAAAGTTTATTAATAACAGGGAAATGATATAAGAAAAGTTCTTGATTTATAGAGAAAGCATGGAAGGGTAACAGAAAAACAGCCTTGAACAAAGGGAAAAAAAGTAGTTTAAGATGGTATATTTAAATGTACATGTAGAAGACTGCAAGTAAGATTCTAGTTTAATGTTTTTAAATTTTTTACAGTTTAGATTCTTTTAATAACTTGAAAGTGGCAAGTCAAGAACATAAGAGTATAAAAGTTTAAATTAGAAAATGAGAACATAAGAAGGCTAATAGGGACAAGGAAAAGTAAACTGTAAGTTAACATAATTACAACAAACTTGCCATTTCATTATGACAAAATGACTTCCCCAACAGAAATATGTACCTAATACTCTATTTGTATCTATCTAAAAAGTAGTCCTCAAAAAGGAAAAAAAAAAGAAAACAAACCAAAAAATACTAAAATGAAAAATAGACAAACACATAAGCATTTTAGCTTATATCCAAGGGAAAAAAATAGTAAGGAATAGAAAATGGAAAAAAAGCACAATTAATAAATTTACTTTAGTTTACCTATTTAGAACAATGTACTTGATACCCAAGAAACAGTGCTTCTGAAGTACTCGATTTATCAGAAAATGACCACTGGGTGAGCAGAGAAGTAAATTTCAACAAATCCAAATAGTGGAAAGCGTTTATCATAGATTCTCTGATCACAGTGTAATTAGGTATCAACTATAAAAAGATGACTAGAAAATTCCTAAATACTTCAAAATTATGCAATGAAGAAAATCAATATTAAATAAAGTATAGGAAGAAAATAAACATAACAGAATAAATGGAAAACAAATACACAAGCAAGAATCTTAGCATACTTGTTATTTAAACAAAGAAATGAAATTTTAAAACTCACAACAAGACTGACAAAGAAAAGAGAAGGTTATCATCAGGCAGATCAGGATTGAGGAACCTACACACATTAAAAATTGAATAAGGGCTTCCCTGGTGGCGCAGTGGGTTAAGCAACGCACTATGAAGCAAATCGCAGCCACTGTAGCACGAGTTTGATCCCTGCTGCCAGCCAGGGAAGGGACCCACATGGCGCAGCGGACTTCTCCTGCTGTGCCCACTGCTCCCCTCAGCAGTGTACTTCAGTTGATCTGCCTGTTCTGCTCCCAGCTCTCTGTGGTGAATCCTCTCACCCCCTACACCTCTAGCCTGTACCCAGTGCTTGTATGCATAAATTAATAAATCTTTTTTAAAAATTAAATAAGATATTAATAGATTTATGCTAGTCAATTTTCAAATAGAGAAAATGTTCAGTACATATATTTTGCCAAAACTGACACACAAAAATATGGAAAACCTGAAGGTTTCTATAACTATTTCAGAAATCAATTTAACCTTTTGACTGAAAACACTCTAAGTCTGGATATACTTCATGAATTATTTCAACACTAAATCTTCCAAAGAACACATTCTATATGTTTTTATAAGACTGGCTACTTTTGTTATCAAAACCTGACAAAATTCAAGATTAGGCAAAAGTATAGTTCATTTTCATTTCCTTATATGTAAAATTTTTTGAGCATTTCCAGATCCACCATATAACCTACTAAAATACCAAATAGGAACATTTTACTTTCAGATAGCTGGGGATACCTGTAGTCATTATTTCTGAAACTGGGTAAAATTGTGAGAACATCCAAATTCCTGTTTCTTTATCTGGGTGGCAGTTATAAGTCTGTGCTCACTTTGTGCAAAGTCTGCAAGTAGCACAATTATCATCTGTACACTTTTCAGTGTGTGTGTTGTGCATCAACATTTTAAGAACGTAAGTGTACTGTAGAAAATGAAGCACTTAGTTTAGACTGCCTCAGGTCAACATATGTCCATTAAAAAACACAATGTGTGAACTGTCTGAAGAATAAAGTTACTGAATTGATGTATTATTATTCAGAGTAATTTTTCTGCTTGTGTCCATAAAAACAATTACAAGAAAAAGAAATACCACACTAAACTCAAGCCAAACTACGCTGACAGCACTTTTGCAATGTCAGAATATGAAAAAGGCCTTTTTTGGAAATCCATTTATGATTATATGGCTATAAACATTATTTCTAAACACACATCTAAAGAATGCATTTCTAATAGTACATTATAAATTCCAACAAACATAACACGGTTTCCATTCACATTTGAAAATGATGCTACCTGGGCCTCCCCTGGTGGCGCAGTGGGTTAAGCAGCACACTATGAAGCAAACCGCAGCCACTGCAGCACGAGTTCGATCCCGGCCAGGGGTGGGGCACCCACATGGTGCAGCAGACCTCTCCTGCTGTGCCCGCTGCTCCCCTCAGCGTGTACTTCAGTCCATCTGCCTGTTCTGCTCCCTGCTCTCTGTGGTGAATCCTCTCACCCCCCACACCTCTGGCCTGTACCCCAGTGCTTGTATGCATAAATAAAAATAAAAATCTTTAAAAAAAAAAAAAGAAAAGAAAATGATGCTACCTGTCTAATCCTCTGTTTAACTTCTTGGTGTCTCACAGACTTTCTATAATTGTTCTGCAACTAGAAGGTAAGAGGTACGCATGTGTGAGATGTGTGCAGCACTTAACACAGTTCTTGGCACCTGTCCTTGCGGGCACTCATTAATAGTCATTAACGGACAGAGGGGACAGTGAGAAACCCCATGGCTAATACCAGGGTCTCGTTCATTGAAAATTACAAAGTCCGGGGCCTCCCTGGTGGCGCAGTGGGTTAAGCGGCGCACTATGAAGCAAACCGCAGTTACTGCAGCACAAGTTCGATCCCTGCTGCCAGCCGGGGAGGGGACCCACATGGTGCGGCGGACCTCTCCTGCTGTGCCCGCTGCTCCCCTCAGCAGTGTACTTCTGTTGATCTGCCTGTTCTGCTCCCTGCTCT
>JAGFMF010011655.1:1090142-1107857 GCA_019455555.1 Galemys pyrenaicus | reverse complement strand
CCCCCCCCCCCCCACACCTCTGGCCTGTACCCCAGTGCTTGTATGCATAAATAAATAAATAAATCTTTAAAAAAAAAAAAAAAGGAAATTACAAAGTCCTCTAAAGAAAATTCACCCCTCCTGGGTCTCCCTGGTGGCCCAGGGTTAAGTACCAGCACTATCCAGCTATCTATCACCAGTCCCTGGAGCAGCAGACCTCTTCTAAATGGATGGATGCCCCCCTCAGCAGTGTATTTCAGTAGATCAGCCTGTTCTGCTCCCCACTCTGTTTCTGGTGAATCCTCTCACCATCACCACCACCCTACCCTCCTGCACCTCTGG
The DNA here is from genome assembly GCA_019455555.1 of Galemys pyrenaicus. Classification (NCBI taxonomy): domain Eukaryota; kingdom Metazoa; phylum Chordata; class Mammalia; order Eulipotyphla; family Talpidae; genus Galemys; species Galemys pyrenaicus. Next base: position 1,107,536 of record JAGFMF010011655.1, on the reverse strand, counting down.
CCTACACCCCAATTCTTTTTTAAAAAAAAAATCTATGCATAAAGAGCTGGGCCAGAGATGTGGGAGGGTGAGAGGATTCATCAGAGAAGGAGTGGGGGGGGGGGCAGAACAGGCAGAATGATGGAAATACACTACTGAGGTGAGCAGTGAGCCAGACAGCAGAGGTCTGCTGTGCCACGTGGATCTGTTCCTTGGCTGGAATCTAACTCATGCTGCAGTAGATGAGGACAGCTTCATAGTGCTGAGACTTAACCCCTGTGCCACCAGGTAGGTCTTATACCCTAATTTTTGTATGCCTATGTAAATAAAAATAAATCTTTTTTTAAAAAATTGATCTCTCTTATAGAAGTCTATTCTTCGATGAAGCAAGTATTGACATTTTTTCTCTGCCAATGGCTAACTTTTCTTTTACAATGCAAAAATCAAAACCTCCCCAGTTTAGTCACACAGATTCTTTTGAGGCAACTAGATGATTCCTGACTCATTTATATGATGCAAAATCACCAGTTAGATCACTCATTTATTTTGAACAAAAGTAATTTTTTTTTCTTGCTCCTGACAGCACTTTAAAAAGTCAGCTTTCTGAAGCCCACCCCTCCACTGGTACATCCCAAATTTGTTTTCTTACATTTACAGATTTCATTATAAATCCCATTCTCCCCAGGCTGCTATAATTTTGACATCACCGATCAGTTTTTACTTTCTCAGAACCTAGTTACAGCATCATTAGTTTCATCTCATCATTTCCTTTCTATCTGGAAAAAAAGTGAAAAAATTTTAAAAACTACAGCTAATCAACGATTTACCAGATGCCCCAAAACTATATTCCAACAGTATTTCATCTATCATTCAAACAACTTACATATCTTACTGATTTTCATAACATTGTAAAATACATGTCACCACAAATCCAGTTCCATTCTAACCTTATGACTTTTCAAACATTTCCTATTTTGAAATCCATAGCTTGCTTTTGGCTTTGTTGTAAAGTACTTAAAGTTGTACTGGGAGAGGGAGTTGGTGGCCTTAAATATATTCTTAAAGTGATACTTTCTACTCATGCCATAGGGGTCCATCAGCTTTATGATATCCATAATGCCAGAATGCTTGCTTCACAACTCTGATGAGGTTAAAGTAGAGAAGAGCAAAAGATTTAAGTGGAAATTAGTGCAAAGGGATGATCATTGAGAATAAAATTAGCAACAGTGAGTATTTCCTTCTAAACCTTGCAACTCTTTGTCCTTCAAATGTACCTTTTATCCCTCTCTCAACGAGGCCATCTTTCTACTCTCTAGACATTGTTTTTTAACCTGTCTTAATGATTTCCTTGACTTTTCTATCACCATCATACCAGAGGGAGTTTCTTTCAGGGATGGGGCGGGGTACCATATGTAGCATTTTACACAATACAAAAACAAGTACAAAGCAGAGCACTGGGCTAGACAGACAGCAAGTTGTTCCTTAATACCTCAGGTTGTTCCTTAGCCTTCACCACCACTGTTTAGTTACATCTCCCTGAGGCATAGGGCTGGAACGTCAAAGTCTCATCTATTAAGGTTCTAGATTTTGCCAGTGAGATTGTTTCATATAAGTGTTAGAAGTCAGTATTGAGGGCTTCCCTGGTGGCGCAGCGGGTTGAGCACTGCACTATGAAGCATCCCCCGCAGAGCAGTGCCAGTTCTATTCCCGGCCAGGGACGGGACCCACATGGCGCAGCAGACCTCTCCTGCCTCACCTGCTGCTCCCCTCAGCAGTGTGTTTTGGTTGATCTGCCTGTTCTGCTCCTCAGTCTGTCTCTGGTGAATCCTCTCACTTCCTGCGCCTCTGGCCTGTACCCCAGCTCTTATATGCATAAATAAATAAATCTTTAAAAAAAGAAGTCAGTATCGAGATGGGGGTGATTCTTTTACTGGTTCAAGATGCTAATGTGTGTGAGAGGCAGCTGGGGACGCAGCAGGAATAGCCATAGCAGCAGCTTCTCACCCGCGCTTCACAGCCACACTGAGAGGTTGACTTCCATCTCTCTGTCTTCAACGATTGCAGAAACACCTAACTTTCTATATTAAACTCCCATTACTGGTTCCTGTTTTATATGCTGACATGACTGTGAGGAGACTGGGAAAAAGAAACTATAGAAAAGAAATGTAAAGAGGCAAAGGAAGCAAAATCCTAGCGACCCATCACCAAGCATGTGTGTTCAGGGTTCTTTAACACAGTGTAGATGGAGGTCCAGTTTCATACCTGCCCTTCCATCCCTCCCTTTCACTGTTGCAAAGTACAGGTAGTTTCCTTATGTTCTTCACACTTCTGAGCCATTCACACACTTGGCTAACTTCTTTTGCAATTCAAAATCAGAAGCAAGAAAAGAAGTTACTTTGGTTCAAAGTAACGGGTACAGCTAAATGAGTGATTTAATTGGGTGATTGTGCATCATATGAATGACTCAGAAATGATCCATTTATCTCAAAAGAATATGTGTGGCTAAACTTGAAACCTTCTGATTTTGAATTGCAAAAGGAAAGTTTAGCCAAGTGTGAGAATGGCCCACAAGTGTGAAGAACATAAGGAAATTTCCTGCAGTTTGAAACAGAAAAAAAACTGTTCATACACTCAGAGTGTGTGAACAGAAGTACACAATCTTTCCCTACCACATTTCTGGAACCTTCCCTTTTTCCTAACTCCTAGACATCTTTATGATGCAGTCTGGATGCTCCTTTTCCAAGCTAATTAGGAGCTTCTTCTGGACCCCACAATATATGGTGTGGACCCAATACTTCTAATTATCATGTGACATTAAACTAATCTTCCTGTGTCTGTGTCTCTCTTGGAAGACCATGAGCTGCTTCAAGTGTGGGACTGTATTTGCTAAGTATTTGCAAAAAGACTACATGAGAAAATGCTTCTAATTTTATCATTACATCATGTGTTTCAAGAGATAAACTTTATCAGTTGGGGGAAAAATACACTCCCTATTTGATACCACACAGATTACATTTTTGCAAGGTTCATATTTTGAAAAGAATAGGAAACCCAGTTTTTCAAGAGCAGCTTTTTACTTTACTTATAGGCTGTTTCTCTATGCACGATTAGGCCCTGTGCCCAAAAGAAAAAGATTCTGTCACACTGCTCCTGGTGAGTGATGAGGATTTTACTCTACATTTTCATTTATGTTCACTTATAACCATTCACACTACATATTTATCCCAAATTTTAATTTCTATACCTATGTCACCTGTCTGCACCCTGTGTAAAACCAATTCAGTGGTGAAAGTTTCTTGTTTGGGTTTTCATATCCCTTTTAGGATGAATGACTGCTATGCATAAAAAACAGAGATGGAAATAAATCAAATTATGAATTTTGTTCAGTATTCTGAATACTCAAGAGTTCGCAGATGCTTAGTTTATGGGGATTACCAAGAATCATCCTGCTTCTCCTTTGGACAGGGCATTAGACAGATGAGCAATGGTCCCTGCCGAACTGGGAGGGGGCGATAATGAGATCGGGCCCCCAGGAAAAGCCTGAACCAGTGTCCAAGAGAGAGCAGAGCATGGAGATTAGCCTTCTTGATTAGCACAAGTTACACCAAACCTGGGAACACTGAAAAGTGAGGGGCCATGACTGGATTATGAGCTTTGTTAATGCAGACTTCAGTTGTCCAGGGTCCAAATCCTTCCTGACTCATCAATCACTGTTCTATCTGTTGTTAAATAGTTTTAATATCTCACATGCCTAAGACAGCTTTCTATATAGGTATGAGAGGGGTAAGTGGAATGAGAAAGGAGGTAATTTAAATAACATTTGATAAATTTGGAATGCTCTTGAAAGCAGTCACGTTTTTTAGGAACAGAGGTAAGTACAGTTGTGAGAACTTAAGATAGTAGAAGAAATGAATGAAACTTCATTGCAGTGATGTTTATTTCCTTCTCTGACACACAGCCCAAAACTTGGATTTTTTTTTTTTATTATTATTGAATGAATGAAATATGGTTGTTGCTGCAATGTGTGTCTCTTCATCTTACTTGCTTCCTTCTCTGTGGCATCTCTCCTCTGGTCACTGAGTGAATCTACCATATTCACTTAGGTTTTAAGCCTAAAGCAAGGATTTGCGTTATGTCAAATTTACATGTCTGTGTGAGCATTGTGTATGCACATATGTAATAACAAATGTAAGTTGATCCACATTAAAAATCAAAGGTGAAAACTAATCACATAATTTAACCATAGAACATTTTAATGAATTCAGCAACTGATCTAAATGAGTGATTCCATTAGCCTTGGCTATTTGATAAAAGCCTGTTAAAGCAATCTAATCAATGATCAATTTGACCTGTTTTGTCTCATCTCTGATTCCCTGTTAAATGAATACTTCAATAGTAGAAAAATCACTTCAGTATATTCAACCTCTAAAAATAAACAAAAAGGAGATATGAGCCAAGAGAATTGTCAAATACTGAGAAGACAGACTTCCTGAAGCTCTACTAAATATTGTTTGAGAAATCTACCATTTTATCATTAGTCTACCTTGAAATACACTGCAATTTTCAAAGAACTGTTAGCTCAATTTGCTATTGCTTTACTCTTGGTATGGCTGTGTCTTTACTGTCTAGAAAAAACATGCAGTCACATGACTTAAAAGCAACTTTTGTAGTAAAGATCTAACCAATATTATATTTTGGAGTCAAAGTACTGAGAAATTAATTATTAATACCCACTTTATTATTCTTTCCTTATGTCCATATTTACTTTTGTGGATCTATCTTTCTGAACTATATAAACTTCTGCTCAGCTTAAATCTTTAGAGAACTACTTTATTAAAAAAATAATAAGACATGAACCTGACTGTGTTGTGTTTCTGCTCCCAAGTAAAATATATGAAAAGATTTAATACTCTGTTCTCAGAGGAAAGAAGACATGTAGAGTTATGAAACAACCATAGTGTATATTTATAATGTGCTTCAAAATAACTAAAAATAAGTCCCACTGATGATGTATTTGAAAATCCTACTATATGGTGTTTTAATTATGAAGGTATTCAGAATTCGAAATGTGAACAGTCAACATATGGTACCACTCAAAAAAGGCATTGAAGCAAATAATCCATTAACGATGCAAATGACTACAAGTGACTTAGAAGCAGCAAGTCAGGGAAACAGAGGCTACTGGGGCAATGAAAAGGCTTGGATGAGCTTGTTGACGAGGATTCTGCTGTGACAGAGTGCAGTCTTCCGGAGCTGTGCACTACTTATTAAAGAAGTAGCAGTTCTGAATTTTTATTAGTGGGCTTTCTCAACTATGATGATTTCAGATAAGGTATTTATAGACTGTCTGTATATCTGACCTTGGGACTATTTTATGGACACTAGATATATTGCTTTTTATGAGGAAAATAGACAGTTCTATAAAGGTAAATCATTCAGATTATCAAATGAGAAAAGGGAGGAGACATCCCCTGTGAGACATTTCATGGCTGTTCAATAAGTTTAAGCAATTATGCACTACAGTAAATTAGAATAGATTATAAATCAATTAGTCAATCTTAGTAGAAGCTGTATAGTCATGCAAAATAAATGATATGGTGCCCTTTTTACAATAAAGTTCAGTCCTGATAAATTCAGTTACTGAGGAAAACGTAGTCATAGAAAAATGTCAGTATATGCTGAATTATAACCCACCCATAAAGGACTTTTACCTTTAGCAGGAAGCACTGACTCACAAAGCAAAGCAGGTATCTGTACAGATCTGGGAAGTAAACAGGCACATCCCATTATACCACCCACTCCCTTGGCAAATGGCTTACCTTGAGTGAAACCATTAACTGCTACCAGTTCAAGTCAGTGGAACTAAGAAAAGTGGAAGAGCTGACTGTAACTTTAGTATCAAGAGTCATTTGAAAGTTTCTTAAAATACTGCTCTTTGATTTGTAGGGTTTTTATTAAATGATAGAACGAAAATGGACTAAATAACATTTAAGTTTGAAAAGGAAACTGGGAGTTAATTTCCTAATGTTTTTCTGTGATTTGTTGATGACATTGTTTATTGCACTGGGCAAAATTCAAAAGTAACTACGAAAAGACTAGAGGCCCTTTACATAATTACATAACTAATATTGATAAAATGGAGAAACTGTGGAAGGCAACAAGTAAACAAAAAGGTACAGGCAATTCTCTTTTTCAATTTATTTAACTTTGGTTCTTTCTCGGTTTTGTTCATTAGACAAAGTCCTTATTTTTGCCCAAAATTTTGCAAGATCACTCACAGAACCTTAGAGAGTGACGGCATGACTTTGTTAACATTTTCTCTCAGTACTTTGAAAATATTACCACACCTTTGCTGATAGTGAGACACTGGTGTCAGGTCTATTGAACTTTATAAAGTGATGTCTTCTCTTCCAATTGGTATGAACTTATCAATGTCTTTATTCATTCATTCATTCATTCATTTAGTTTTCATTGTATAGTTTTCTACCGAGTAATTATATTTTCTATTTTTAACAGTTTTATTTGGTTCTTGATCTCAGTCCAGCCTAGCTCTAGTAATGGCTTTGTCCTCAGGATAATTCAAGTTTATAATTTCATGATATTTTAAGTGTCTGTGTGTAAGTGTGTGCGACTTTGTTGAGTGGTGGGAGGAGTGGTGTGGGCACATGGGAAGGGTGAAGGGACCTGCAGATCCTTATTTATTCTGCCTGTTTCTAGCTGGATGACTTCAAAGTAACTAAGTCTCTATACTTCTGTAAATAGTAGCATTATCTATAGCCAACAATTATCAAATAATTTTCATTAACTATGTTTTTTATTGCACTGTTGTCTTCATTGCTCACTTTTTATTGTACCACAAGAAATACAATTTCCCATAATGCTAAATTATTCCCCCATATTCTGAATAAAGTACAATGTAGTTATAAAATCCTGTTGATCCAACAAATGAAACCTCACCTACCTGATAAATCTGCGTTTAAGAATTGCAGCCCTTACATACAACATTAAAATGACCAAGTAGCTTTCTTTAGGCACAATAATGAAATTCAATCTAAAACCTTGAAAAAAATCCCTACTATTTCTTACTGAGAATGTGTTGTTGACGTATTTTCCCCAAAGAGCTCACTACCATAGATCATTGTTTGATTGATGGATAGAACTAAAAACTTGCTGAGCTCACAACTAAGAATGACAATACTCCTGTGTTTTACTCACTTCTTCTTGGACATCACACAGGGTCTCTAACACCTTATCCTATGCCCTAAAATGTATCAAGAGCTCACAATGTACATATAACCACTTCCTTAATAAAAAATAGTTCTTTGGTCTCTGCTTTCCCAGATGCAGATCATTTTACCCTCTGACAGATATTTATCTAGCTAATAAATCTTTATTAAATGTACTCTAGTTGCTAGTTTTCGGAGTATTTTAGCTGTCATAAAGGATTTCATGATAGAATGGTTATAACTTCACATGAATTTTTCTTTGACCTTCAAACCTGAAAAGGTGTTTTTGGATATCTCCCATGAACCTTAGACTCCTGGATCTAAGAGATACATTGTTATTTATTATCTAGATCATAAGCCTTATACTGATTTTATACCTAGTTTTGAGTTAGAGCTGAACTCAAATTTAACTTAATTATGTACACTACAACTGTAATTCACAACTTCAAATTACATTCTATCTGGATCATCACATAAATTCACACAGTGGCTAACAAAATTAGGCAATCCTTTTTCATTTTCCAATAGAGGCAAATACATATAGAATTTAACCTTGGAAATTTGATGCTTCTTATAAGAATAGACTTTCTCATTTGTATATGCTATGGAAACTGTTTTAAGTGGGCAAAATGAAAGAGGAATGAAGAAGACGGTGCAAATCTTCTATAAATTATTTTTAAAATACTTCAGCCATTAATAAATGCAGGATTGTTCTACGCCATATGCTTCTCACAATTCCTCAACTGAAGTCTTTAGTTATTTCTTCATGTGAACCATGGTACTCAACTATTTTGTAATACAACCTTTACATCAATTCTAACTTTTTTTTTTTTAAAGATTTTATTTATTTACCATACAAGAGCTGAGGTACAGGCCAGAGGTGCAGAGGCGAGAAGATTCACCAGAGACAGAGTAGGGAGCAGAACAAGCCAACTGACTGAGGGGAGCAGTGGGCTAGGAAGGAGAGGTCTGTTGCGCCATGTGGGTCCTGTCTCTGGCCCAGGATTAACTTGCACTGCAGTGGCTGCAGAAGCCCCACTGCACAGTGCTCAACCTCAGCACTGGGGAGGTTGAATTGGGGAAGACCCCAATTCTAACTTTCAAAGGAGATTTACTAACAAAATGACCGAGAGTGTAAGGAGCTGGAGAGTGACATGCAAGAAAGTTCTTTTAAGATTGAGCTTTCATAGAAGGCCTATATCTTTTCAAGTAAAGTGAGACTTGATCTGAAGCCTGGATAAAATAAGGAGGGTATCTTCCTGAAGAAGGTTTCAGACAGAGAAACTATGTGTACCTCGAGCAGGCAATATGCTGGAGATATAGAGTGATTCCAGGGAGGCCAGCAGAGGCCGAGCAGAAAACACAGGTGGAAATGAAATTACACAGGGGATGAGAAAGGAATCAGTCATGTAAGGACTTCTTAGGAGATGGCAAAATTTTATTTTCTGTTTATTTTTAAAAGTTTTTTTTTTTTTGTATAGAAGAACTGGGGTATAGACCAGAGGTGCAGGGAGTGAGAGGATTCACCAGAGACAGAATGGGGAGCAGAGAAGGCAGATCGACTGAAATACACTGCTGAGGGATGCAGTGGGTAAGGCAGGAGAGGTTTGCTGCGCCATGTGGGTCAGTTCAGGGGATCAAACTCAGGCTGCAGCAATGCTAGCACTGACATTTAACTCCTAAGTCACCAGGGAGGCCCCAAAAGAAAAGTCTTTGACTAGAGGTGTTGTGGGATCTGATTTATGGTTTTTTTTTTTTTTTAAATCATTGTGATTGTGAATGGGAAACAGAAGAACTTCCCACAGGTTATAAGAAAAACCCGAACAACTGAGAATGACAATTAAGACACGTTAACACAGAGGCAAGATCTCCATCCTTCAGGTTTTCTGATGTCCTGGAGTACTTGACAAGTCAGCAAATACTGCACTGCCCTTCATATCTTTTCATTCCTGCTTGCGTTAATTCTTAGGCCCAAATTATCCTTTCTTTCCCATTGTTTGGTAAACTCCTACTTATCCTTCAAGGTCCAGTGTAAATGTCACCACTCATTAAGTCAGCCAGTATGAGCCTCTAATAGTCATTGTTTCTTCTTCTCTTCTAACCCAGCACTGTGAATGTGACACAAGCTTCAAATCAAGAGTCAAACAGAACAAAAGACAGGAAGGTAATGAGACACCATAGGAACTAACATTACAGACATCTATATGGGGATATATGTGGCTTCGTAATAGAAAGCAAAATATCAGGCATTAAAATATAATAAGACTACAATGCCTAGAAAATATGAAGAAACGTTTTTAAGATAAAAGAAGTATGTAGAAGTTTCCCATATTCTATGGCCCTAGCTATGGCAATCAATCCCATGGAGATATTAACAAAAGCGATGAGAAAATTACTCAAGGCAGCGAAGGGCCGTGATGTGACTGCCACATCCACGCTGGGGCTCCGGCAAACCGGAGCCTTTGGCCAAATCCAACATGAAAATTAATTTTTTTTCTTATATCATCGTTCATTTCTGCACAGTGTTTGATTTCTCTCCTCACATGTAGTTCCAAAGTTCTCCAGCTACCATAGCAGGAACTATCATCGTATTTCCTCATGCTCATTCATCCCTCCTTTGTTTTGACCCTCCTCCTTCCGTCTCATCTGCTGGATGCCTCAGACCTGTGATCAGCTTGCTGGTTTTCTCTTATAATTGACCTTTTATTCGGTTTCTCTATATTCCACATATAAGTGAAACCATTCAATAGTTTTCTTTTCCTTTCTGTTTTATTTCATTCAGCATAATCCCTTCCAGCTCCATCCAGGCTGCCGCAAATGGCATGAGTTTGTCTTTGGTTGCTCAGAGTATTCCATTGTGTCCATATTTCACAACTTTTTGATCCATGACAATACTTTTTAAACTGTGTGCTGGAACAATCATGCCTACTCACATATTGCCTGTGGCTACTTCTGCAAGAAAACGTAAGTTAACAATGGTTAACTTCTACACTGATACACTGCTACAGAGTTAACTCACTGCTCGCTACCAAGCGTGGGGTTCACATAACCTAAAATATTTACAATCTGGTCTGTCACAGAAAGAGGTTGCTGACCCTGCTCTACTCAACTTCCCCAGAAATTCCATAAATGCTCGAGGTTATCAATAAATTGGACCCCTGAGGTTCTCAGGGACTGTCTGTGCTACCCTGTCTGCTCAAAGTGCTGCCCAGCTAGGCCCACCTCACCCATAAGACATAGCACAGGCTGCCTCACAACATGCTCCGAAATTCCTCGTGAGCAGTTTTCTCAGCCCCGCACCATCTCATGCATATCTGGGACTTCACACAGCCTCTGGATTTTAATAATTTACATCCCTGCCACTCCAATTAAACATCAAGTCACTGACAACAGGAAACATTCTGTGGACTTTGCATTTCTTCATCAAATGAACAAACATTAAACTTTTCAACATGTATAGTTGGCACTGGAGCCAGACGGAGAGAGAGTTAAATGAGTCAGAAGGAAATTCAAATTTAGCTCACTGTCTCGTTCTGCTAGTCAGCATGGTAAATTGATCACATGCCATAAGTTTCAGAAAATATAACTAAAAGATTATGTCTATAAAGTGTAATGTGCAGGGGCTTTGGTCCATATGAGGAGTTGCCTCCAATCTGCGATAGCCGCTCTTCAGTCACTTCCACAGCAGCTTCCAGATGCCTCCAGCTATGACTCACCCATTCCCTTCCTAATTTGTTGCTTCAAAACTACTTTTAGAACTCAAACAAACATGGTAAAGTCAGTGTCTAAACTTAGAATACATAGACTTTCAAGAATCTGAAGGATTTTTCTTTCACAGGTGCATGAACGGGAGTGTTCTTCCAGAGATAACTTTCCTAAATACCTTCTTCTTGGCTACATTCTAAAATGGATGTTTTTCTAGAATTGGACACCTAGTATGATGAACTGAACTATTCTAAAATGGAAAACAGCACTTTGGGCTTTTAAAAAACATATTTTAAAAGAGCTTTTATATTTGAAACAATAGACAATTTTTTTGCAAGCAGATGTTATGTTGAAAGATAAAATATGCACCCACTCTTAAGGCAAGCCTGATAACCTAAAGGTTTAATATCTAGTATAGATTAGAACTCTTTTATGTACCAATTTACAACCATTAATTCCTGAACATGTTCTCTCAAGATAACAAAAGTCAAATTTCAGGAGTCATTTCCAAGTCAAAATTAAACAAAAATTAATGATACACAGTTTTAAATCAGGGAAAACTAATTGACTTTTATAAGATAGATTTATAAATCATTATTTACAAAGCTATAGATTTTATGTTTGCAATTTGGGTTCCACACAGTCTTTAGATGCTATTTTAAATACTTTTTCTGCCAAATTTCCTAAAAGCTTAAAACATAAAATAAATGCCTGCATTTATTTAGCAAGAAAGCATTGTGTTCTTATAATTAATATGAGGTAAAAATAATTTCAACTCATTTATTCACACACAAAAAAATTAAAGTCTAGTCGAAGTTCTCCAAAATTATAAATCTAGTGAAATACATCACTTAACATAAAAACAGAATAATATAGGTATACTCATAATGTGACAAGACTGAACAAATTGCATTATCTAATCTTTTATGCAGAATTACCATCCCACATGAAAAGTTTCTTAAATACTATTTCTTCTATTGGTATCTTAATAAATTTGGTTCTCATACAAACTTAGTTTTCCTCTGAATATATATTATAAACAATATTTTTTTGTATACCATGGTATTTTTCCTTATGATTTTGTTTTTTAAAAAGCAGACCATGCATGTTGTTTATGGGATTGAAAAATACCTACTACAAAAAAAACCTAATTTACACTGACAAATTGTGAACAATATACATTGGCTTTCCCACTCCAATTCACTGGTTCTGGTCCTGGCACAGTACAAGTTATGAATTTTCTTCTACTTTTTACTTACAGAGGTAGTAGAGGGGTGGAATTAAATTTTAATTCCAGGAACATGGTGTTATGCATCTACATGACATTAATAAAATTCATTATAAAATAAAGTCAAGTAATCAGGTCTTTTTCATCAGTAAGGTGTGAAATAAACAACTTGATTTGTGGCTTTGTCTAAAAAGTGAATGGAGTTGGAAAAAGGCCTGTGGAATGCCGGGCTGCCTCATTTATTTTGCTTTTGCTACATTTTAAAAGACAAATTGAGGGGGTGCTAAGCATGATTACATCAGCAGCAGTTTCTCTCTCCTGTCTTTGCAACAGCTCAGAATTTCTGGTTTCTGCTGCCTACTCCTCCATCCGAGGCATTATAAACACTGAGCACTTGCAGACAAACCTTGGAGTTTGGTGATTTTTTAAAAGATTTCTACATTAAGAGTCTTCCTATCACAGATACCAAATTTAAGCACAGAGTTATTTCAGTGAATGAAACTTAGACCCATGCGTTTCAAATAGAAGTATAACAGAGGATTCCTAATGTTACATGGCACAGGCTTAACAGTGTTAACGTCAGTATCTAGAAATTGCAATGTTTTTTCATGTAGACTCCTAACAGAGGATTCCTAATATTACATAAAATATGCTTTCAGCACAATTTTCTTATATGAATGGAAATGTACTAATTTTCAATAAAGCATTGAACTCAAACCCTGACTTCTAAAAATTACTGTTCCTTAGTAACCTGGAGCTCCCCCAACCCCCTGTTTTATTAAGATGTAATTGATATATAACACTGTGCTGGTTTAAGGTGAAGGATGTGATGATCTGGTATATATGCATATACCATAAAATGATCTCCATAATAAAATTAGTTAACACCCATTCCCATTTTTTTCTTGTGATGAAATGAATTTTTTATTTTTTTCTTTTCTTACATCACTGTAGTCCCCATAGTTCTCCTGCCACCATATACCCATGAATCATCACCATATTCACTTGTGTTCATCTGTCCCCTATTTTGCCCCTCCCACCTTCCTTTGAGTTATGCCTCATTTTTATGGTCTGTTTGCTCATTTTGACTTTTTCTTGACTTCTTGTTTGGTTTTGCTATATTCCACAAGTAAGTAAGACCATCTAGTATTTACTATTTCCCTTCTAATTTCAAAAAGCTATGATATATTTATACAATGGAATATTACTCAGCAATCAAAAAAGACAAATCCATGCCATTTGTGGTAACACAAATGGGGATGGAAGGGACTGTGATTAAAAACTTTTATGTTCCACTCTCTCAGAAACTCTTTAATATATGATATAGTATAAATAATTATCAGTCGCCACGCCGTATGGACACTACAGTACAGAACTCTTAACTGGAAATTAGCGTATCCTTCCCATCCTCCGCCTCTGTTGAGAAGTTATTTATATCAAGATAGTAGTGTTTGAAGCACTAGATCCAAAGATTAAACCTCAAGTCAGTGTTTTTAATGTTTTGCTATTTTATCTTATAATCATTTTAAAGGAACTGCAAACATTTCAAACAAGAGTAGTAGTACAAATTAATATACATCAACAGAATTAATCATTTACATATTATAAAGCAAATTACTGAAGGATGCAAATATCAGGACCCCATATATAGACTTAGGGAACTTTATCTTTTATTATAGTTTTTGAAATTTATTTTTAAATATATATTTATTACATCATCCTTCATATTCATACAGTATACGGTTTTCCTGCTACTAATTCACCCATGTACCACCATCATAGTCCTTTGTGCTCTTCCCACCCCTGTCTTGATCTTTCTCTATCCTCCTCCCCTACAGAATATCTCTGATCTATAGTTGACAAATGACTTTGATTTTTACTTTATTATAGTTACTCTCCCCACGCATCCCCTATTTGGTTCTTCTACATTCCTTCTATAAGTGAAACCATTCAGTATTTTTCTTTTTCTTTCTGGCTTATTTCACTGAGCATAATCCCTTCCATCTCCATCCATGTTATTCCAAATGTCATGAGTTTATCCCTTTTTTGCTGAGTAATATTCTATTGTGTAAATACACCATGTCTTCTTGATGCAGTCATCTATTTTTGGGCATTTGTGTCATTTCCATAGCTTACCTATTGTAAATGACACTAGCACCTTTGTAACCTGCCTTCTATGAAATGAAAGCAATTATTTCTGTATACAAAATGTATTAATCCAGTGTTTGCAGATGACAGCTAGTAAAGAATACCTTCTCCCAATGGTCCTCCATGGTAACATCAATTTTGCCCTTATTTTATACATTCTAAAGTCTGTTGTTAGCTATTAAATAAAAGATTATGCCTTGCTGCATATTCTTTTAATTAATAAGCAACTTTAATGAGACTAGCAGTTAATTCATTAAGAACTAAAAGTTTATTTGTATGAGAAAAAATGTGTAATTACATCAAAGTTTCAAATGTCTCCTTCTGATGAAAAAGACAAAGCACCAATTCTTATCATAAAAGCCCGAGGAATGTGTGGCATAGTATCCTAGGGACACATTCATTCAAACTGAAACTTGACCTTGCCAAATTGGTAGTTGCCCTACAAAAAGGATAGCATTTTGGTGCAAAGACTACCAGATAGTAAATATTTAGTGACTTTTCTTTTTTTCTAAATTGAAGGGATCTAATGAGAGGCCACAGTAAGATCAAGCACAAATGAAGGTAAACAGGTGATATTGCTGGCTCAAAACTGATTCAGTAGCAATAATACAGTAGTTAATTCAATTGAATCCAAACTGTATGTTTCAATATTTAATTATTTGCAAAGCTCTGAGTCAGGCACTCCAGGGTAAAGCAAATAAGCACTGTTTTCATTTGAGGAGCTTACAGCCCAGTATGAAAAACAGACATGCACACAGTACACAAAATTATAAGGCACGATGAGAAAAAAAGTAGGTGGTTTACCTCAAAAGATAGTTGATAATTAACTCCTTTTTTTAAAAAAAGATTTATTTATTCATGCATACAAGCACTGGGGTACAGGCCAGAGGTGTGGGGGGGTGAGAGGATTCACCACAGAGAGTGGGGAGCAGAACAGGCAGATCAACAGAAGCACACTGCTGAGAGTAGCAGCGGGCACAGCAGGAGAGGTCTGCCACAACATGTGGGTCCCCTCCCTGGCCGGCAGCAGGGATCGAACTCGTGCTACAGTGGCTGAGGTTTGCTTCATAGTGCGTTGCTTAACCCACTGCGCCACCAGGGAGGCCCTAATTAACTCCTTTTTTAATACAATGTTCATTTTTGTTAGAAAAGCTAAATTTAGGGAATGTACTATATCATATATGAGATAAACCACCTTCCTGTTTCACAGGGACACCATTCTACTGCAAAGGAGAAATTCTACTAAAATGAAGGGTCGGTTAACTTAATTTTAAGCAAAATATACTGTACAAAGCATCATCTTTTCTAGAATGCCTTATCCAAAGTAAAATAGTTGAAAAAAACTAGATTCTCTTTAGCTTCTCTTTAGATTCTCTTTAGCTACCCTACTTCATTTCCAAAGGTCTCCTCAATTTATCTATCAGTCTCATTTTTCAAAATTAGATGGAACTTATCAGGAAATAAGGATTGAACAGTACCTACCTCTTGCAGTTGCAAGGTTTAAATGTGTTCATATATCTAAAATACAACAGTGTCTATATTTTTCGCTTCCTTTAACTGGAGGGCATATCAATATCCCTTGTGAATCTGAATATCACTTATCTTCAGACTTGCATAAATACTTCCTACTGACTAAAACTTCCCTGACAACACAAGTCCCTAACAATTGCTTCCTCCACTGTCTGTGACCTCTCATTTAGAGTCAAGAAGAGAAAAGATCAGAGCAGTCTACAGCCTTAACTGTCCTGACCACTTGATTCCTGTTTTCATCTTCACTGCTCTACTGGGCAGTGTTCTCTTTAGATCAGTATTGCTGAATCCAGCCTGAGGCATCTGCTGTGTTCTGGCCACAACTCTCCCTATACAAGAGTTTTTCTTATTTCCATAGGGAGAGGAGTCTGTCAGGCCAGGAAAAGGTGTGTCTAGAGTAAACCCTCAGCCTTCCAGAGCTGCACTGTCCAATAGAACTTTTGGCAATGATGGAAATGTTCCATATTTGCACTGGCCAATATAGTGGTGTGCAGTCTTATATGTCTATTAAACATGTGACATCTGATTAGTGTAATAAGAATTTTTTATTTTATGTGTTTTGAATTAAGTTATACTTCAACTTAAATAGTCCCATTGGGATCAGCGGTCACAATACTGGCCATTGATAATTTTCTGATCAAGAGAACAAATGATCTACTTGCTGCCAATCCTTTATTTACTTCTTTCTTTGCATCTTCGATGTTTCTTTCAACACTGTTGACAATCACTTCTTAAGTACTTGCTGCTTTTGACCTCTGGGACACCACATTTTCCTGGTTTTCTGCCGTGTATCTCTGGCAGTCTTCTTACTTGTCTTTGTCAGCTCCACTGATTGTGATCAAAACTCTATGTGTTAAAATATGTCCATCTTACCCTGTATCGTCTACTATATATACTTTTTTAGATTAACTCAAATGTCAAGATGTCAATCACCATGAAACCTCCATCTCTAAATATAGATTCCACAACCAGTGGCTAATTTGAAATCTTCACATAGTATCTAAACGTAACAAACCTGGAGTCAAACTCTTAATTTATCTGATCTGCAAAAAATCATCTCCTCTTATAGTTTTGCCTATGTCTTTACAGCATCAGCATCTACGTAGTAATTTAAAATAAAACAAAAGGTTATCCTTGATGCTTCTTCTTTCATCAGTCTGAAAATCTAAATCAACAGCAAGAGCTCTCAATTAAATCTCCAAATAATCACAAATTGATTTCCTTTATTTCTGATACTGTAAACCTACTCCAAATCACCACCACCTCTAGTCTTGACAGAAGTCTCCAAAAGTGTATTCCTTCCTCTGCCTACTACACCTCCCTGTAACTCTTCACATAATGAAGCAGCTCTATTTTTAAGTAGATGGTGATAGAAGGGTTTAATGGCACAAGTCACTGGAATCAAGATTTGCAATAAAGGAGAACCTGTAACTACCCAGGTAGTTACAAGTACAAGTACAAGTACAAGTACAAGAAGGGTGATGGGGGCCACCTAACTATGATGTGAGGCAAAGGCCCATCATAGGGGAACTGCCCTGAAAAGTCAGAGGTTCCACAGTTGGCCCCCCTTGGACTCCC
>JAGFMF010011655.1:1001423-1086721 GCA_019455555.1 Galemys pyrenaicus | reverse complement strand
TCCCCTCCCTGGCCGGCAGCAGGGATCGAACTCGTGCTGCAGTGGCTGCGGTTTGCTTCATCGTGTGTTGCTTAACCCACTGCGCCACCGGGGAGGCCCTAGAAACACTTCTAATGCTATATAATAATCTGCATACAGTCAACCATTTCCAACCTGCTTATTTTGGGTGAGGGTCTCTGGTGGCGGGAGCCTGTCCTGACTGGCAAGGCACGAACCAAACCTGGGCAGGCTGCGCTTCCATTGCAGGTCTGTCTGTCTGTCTGTCTGTCTCTCTTTCTTTCTCTCACGCTGGGACGATCTAGACATGCCAATGACCCTAGTGTGCACAACTCTGGAGTGTCAGAGATTGCTGGAGTACGGGTAGAAAACGGAGAAAGAGAATGTACAAATTCCACACGCCCAGGGATTCTCAATTGGGAAACAAATTTTTTTTTCAATCAATGTTGCACCAAAACATGACACTGAATGATACAATGTTATTCAAGGACTTGTTGCATATGCACATACATATAATTAAGCAAATCTCCACTTCATCACCCATCCACCCATCTCCTTTGCAGTTATTTAGCATTTTAGGAATCTCAAGTTCAATGTGCACCAGGGAGCATTGCTAATAATGTCTTGAACACCTAAGGAGGCACAGAGGCAATATAATACCTCTTAACATCTGCGGTGTGGGAAATGTTATGTTTACTGTGCATACGCGAAACGGGACATCTGAAAGGTTAACTTTCTTTTCAGTTCCCAAAATGTAAAATGTAGAATCCAAGCAATTATTCTTTGTTTTTTTCAGTCACCAAGTACTATGATTTTAAAGCCTGGTTGCTTAAGCAAACAGTAACGATGTACAATTTAAACTTTAAAAAAAGTTCACTCTTTTTTCCTAGGTAGCCCTCGTGTATACATAAAGTATACATGCTAATTAACTTGCTTGTTTTCCTCTTGCTAAAAAATCACTATTTAAATATTTGAGTTTTAGAAAACTATATTTCATCCAAGAGTATCAAGTTTCTGAAACACTTTATATAGTTAAAAAGTATCAGGCAGAGTCTCCCTTAGGGCATAAGGGTTAAAATCTCAGGCTATCACTGTATCACTGCCTTCACCTGAGTTCAATTCCCAGCACCAGCCAGGAGCTGACCCACATGGCACAGCAGACCTTTTCAGTCTTGCACCCTGCTCCCTATTCTGCTCCCACTCTGTCTCTGGTTAACCCTCTCATCTCCTCCCCAACCCTGCATCTCTGGCCTACACCCAAGCTCTTGTATGCACAATAAATAAATATTTAAAAAGATAAAAAGTATCAGCAAATAATGTAAAAGGATAAATGAAGCAATAAATTCTAGTTGGGTTGAGAAAGGTGCTATTTTTCATGTAGAATATTGCAAGAGAAAGGGAACTAAATATTACTGAAGGTATCATTCTAATACAAATACATTGCATTTTTTTCAAATAAAAAAGATAAAGAATTAAGATAGTAAATTTCTAAGTCTACATTTAAGTAGTATTTTATGGGATCAAATTAAGAATATCAAGATATGGTTATCTGATTTATTAAATACATATTGACTTCAAATATATTTGAAGCAGAGAGCATCTAAGATTATTAAAGATAGGCTAGTATCTAGTTCATTATCAGATAAATCATGATAAGATTTTATTTGACTCATTCTCATCCAAAAAGCTGTTCTTTATCTTCTTCCTCATGTAAGTGTCAAGGACCATGGACCATGGACTTTACAAGAAAAGTAGAAAAATGCCTTTTTCTACTAAGCATTGAAAGAAAAGCTAGCCTTAAAACAGTTCCATGTTTACTTAAACTTTCTGACTGGAAAGCCCAAATATTCCTCCCATAAAAATGGAAGGAATTTTGATATCAGGATTTCCCCAAAAAGGAAAATAAACTTTTTTATCCCATTAAGTGCTATTATAAAAAGTCACTAATGTACTTTTTTTTTTAAAAGATTTATTTATTTATGCATACAAGAGCTGGGGTACAGGCCAGAGGTGTGGGGGGGGGACGGTGAGAGGATTCACCACAGAGAGCAGGGAGCAGAACAGGCAGATCAACGGAAGTACACTGCTGAGGGGAGCAGCGGGCACAGCAGGAGAGGTCTGCCGCACCATGTGGGTCCCCGCCCTGGCAGGTGGCAGGGATCGAACTCGTGCTGCAGTGGCTGCGGTCTGCTTCATCGTGTGTTGCTTAACCCACTGCGCCACCAGGGAGGCCCAAAAGTCACTAATGTACTTGTATATGGAGTAGTTTTTATATAATTCCACACAATAATGACTGAAGGGAAACAGAAGTTCATTTTCTAGTGAAAGTTTAAATAATAAACACTTTAATAGATTTCAGTCCTACATAATCCAATAATCTGTCATGAAAAGTACTAGCAATTTTATATTTTTAAAGACAATATAAATACCAAAACTGGAAACAAACAAAAACATACACTTTTTTTTCTTTTTTGGAAAGCCTCAAATACCCTTGCAAACATCTCCAAGAATCTGAATTCCAACTTTTGAGCTGAAGTATCAAAAAATGGAATGTATTTTGCTAGTGTATTCAAACATTTCTTTTTACATGAAAAAAGAAAAATTGAAAGGAGAAAACCAGAAACATTTCCAATAGAAAGCAGAAATTATCGTGTTAGGGCATTCAACTTTGTTAGGAGATAGAACATACACAAATACATTTTCATGAGGAAGAGTAAGGTAGGAAAGTTCACAAAAATAAAGTTTGGCAAAAAGATTTACATTTTTACATTAAAAATCAAATGTGATTTAAAATATATTTCCATTTCTTTCAGAAAATGTGGAGTGCCTCTCACACTGTTGCTATTTAAGTACAAAAATCCCACTTGTCTAAAATGACCGAGACATCACCTCCTCTCCTCTGAACAGCTGAATACATTACAGCTGGGACAAATAAAGGTCACACAACTTTTTAAATATTAATGCATGCAGGCACTGAAGTACCTTCACCTTAAAATTGAAACTTAAAAGTGAAATGAAGGTCCAGAAATATCATTTTTAAGAACCATAGGGACTGATTAGTTCTGGACAGGCACATTTTCAAAATAATTATAATCAGAGTTGGTTTGGTAAGAAAAAGTGTCTAAGATAAGCATTTTCCTGCCTTCCTAACTGAAATGGAGTTATTATCTTTTCCTGGGCAGGGCCCACTTCCATATGAATTTTTGTTTTCTTCTGAAGACGGAGATGACATTGCACATGCGGATGAGGAAGACAGAAACCGCTAAACACTACAGCTTTCCTATAACTTATTTCTCAGTAAGTTTCTGTTTGTTAGCCTGAATTTTTGATCATTTCTCTACCTTTTGCACAATGCCAAGTAATCATGAAAAAAATCCTAATTGACATAACATGATCTTCCAACAAAAATTCAAAATATTGAATTATTAAAGTTAAAATATTGACTCATAAGCGAATGTCATGATTTTCCTCACAGTTATCAACCTTCTAAAACATGGCTTCCTCATTGCCTACCACGTGTGGGAAATTTCAATGGCATTTATTCACAGTATTTTATTTCTGTGTTAATACAAGAAGCAACTCTCCATGGAAGAATTTGTATAATAAACCAATTCATTTTAATGGTATGAACATCTGAATTCAAATACCTAGGATTTGGACATTTTAGGAAGGCCTTCCTTATTTTAAAACCTACAAATGCTTGGTCATCATCAGAAATCTCTTTGGAACTGTATTTCATAAATCTGTTTCATTACTTTGGAATATCAGATGAAAATATTATCAGATATTATCTGGGATTATACTAGAATGTAAAGAGAGTGGAACTATTAAGAATTAGTGATCTCACTTTAGGATGAACTCGAAAACTTTAGTACCATCTCCTCAGTAACATATTTGATTCTGAAAAGAACTTTTAGTGAAAATTTCAAAATCAAAGTGCCTGCAAATGTATTTCAGTATATTTGAAAGCCATAGAAATTTCACAGCTACTAGGGCTGTTTGCCTTTTTTAAACTATCCTAGCAGACACAATGTTTAAACAAATGTTTAAATAAAATAGGGACACTATGAAACTATGGCAAAAACAATAAGCCAAATTCTTCTTACTTTGTTTAAAGTTGCCATTTAGTAGGGAAGAAGTCATTGTCCAAAACTGAATGCCCTTAGATAAGTAATCTGACAAATAAACTTGACTACAGTCAAATAATAGAGTGCTATTATGATTAATGGCACAATATGCACTGTTTGAGAAAGAGGTTTCAGTTACTCTAAAACTTGCATATCAGAATTCATTGCAAAATATAATTTGCCTTATTTTAATAATGCACAGACCTCTGTGCAGTTACAGTGGACCATTTATCTTGGTTACATATTTGGGACTGGAGGTGAGAAGGGTGAAACCCTGATCTTCTTTTAATTTCCTTATCACAATATACTGTTTGTGCTAAAGTGAAAAATAAAGAGACCACTGAAGACAACCAGTTTGCTGGAATGTAAACAGCGTTAGACAGTACACAATGTTCAGAAGAGAGAGTTCTGGAAGTAAAATCAAGACCAAAAAACTAGTTGCTTCCATTGTGCTCACTGCTTATCAGTCCCAAAGCTGATTCCTGATGGACTTATTATTTTGAAAAGGCAATCTTCAAAATAATCCATGATGCACCCCTCTGTATCACTCTTTTAATTAGCCCTGGGTCAGAAAAAGATATGTTTTCCAATCTCTTCTGTTATAACTAAATAAACACAATCCAGGTGATCTGATTTAATTATGTGGCTTTATAATTCCACTCCTAGGGATCTATTCAAAGGACACAGAAACACTGATTCAAAAGAGCACCTGTACCCCTATGTTTATCGCAGCACTATTTATAATTGGCAAAACTTGGAAACAACCCAAATGCCCAAAAACAGATGACTGGATCAAGAAGATGTGGTACCTATACACAATGGAATACTATTCAGCAATCAAAAAAGATAAGCTAATGACATTTGCAGCAATATGGATAGAGCTAGAAGCAATTATGTTCACTGAAATAAGTCAGAAGGAGAAAGAAAAATATTGGATGGTTTCACTTTTAGGAGGACTATAAGGGAACCAAATAAGGGATCAAGGAAAAGAACAATAAAATAAAAAATATCACAAAACAAAACAAAAAAACAAAGACAAATCAGAGGCACTTTGTCAGGGGAGGGGAGGGAGAGGGCCTGGGATGAGGGCAGGAAGAGGACAAAGGACTGAGTCGATGGTGCACCAGTAAAATGGTGGTGGGAATACCACAGGGACTACAATTAATGTAAAGTATATATAAACAAAGGGAAAAAATTATTGCACAAAAAGGGAGAAAAGTGTCTTTAGTTGACTGAATACTTAAAATAATTTGATAAATTTATTTTCCTCACCATTCTAGAATATATACAATGAACAATGCTGATGTTTACTCTGTGCCAAATAATTTTCCACATTTTTCAAATAAAGAGACGAACACAAAAGTCTACTTCTGGATCCACTGAAGAAATAGGTGTCATGCTGGCTTTTTAAACAGAGGAAACTTAATACAGGGGACACAGAGTTGAGAAGACCAAAGAGTAATAATGAAGTAACTCAGATTAGTTACAAACAGGCAAAGCCAAAAGCCACTCTCATTCCTAGAAGTGGCAAGACAAAGGAAGGAGATGATGCCCTAAGAATCCAGGGCTGACTCCATGTGAGTAGAGGCTTAGCTGAAGCTGGGTGACAAGACAGAGAGAAAGGGAGGGAGGGAGCATTCTATTGGCTACACTTCTCAACAAGCAGAGGGAATTGGGAAAATAAGAGTTTGCAAGGAAATGATAATGCCAAGAAAACATAAAAATTTAAGGCCTCCATGGTGGCCTACGGGTTAAGTATCAGTGCTATCACACTACCACCATTGAAACCTAGTTTAATCCCCCGCCAGGGAGCTGACGCCTCTCCTTCTTTCCCACTGCTCCCCTCAACAGTGTATTTCAGTAAATGCACCTCCTCTGCTCCCCACTCCATTTCTGGTAAATTCTCTCAGCCACCCACTCCTCTGGCCTAAATCCCAGTTCCTCAATGCATAAATAAATTGTAAAAAAATTAAATGTTAAAAAGGGGCCTCTCTGGGGGACAAGGAACCAAGTCTCAGCACTATAAAGTTATCAGCAGCCACTGCAGCACAAGTTCGATCCCCAATCAGGGAGCTAACCCACATGGTACAGCAGACCACTGCTCCTGTTTCACCTGCTGCTCCCCTTAGCAGTGTACTTCAGTCACTCTGCCTGTTCTGCTCCCCACTCTGTCTCTGGTGAACCCTCTCACACTGACCCCTGGCCCCTGCCCTGCTCCTCTGGCCTACAAACTAGCTTTTGTATCCACAAATAAATAAATCTTTTTTAAAATATTAAATGTATAAAAAAAGAAAATTTCAACAATGATTAATTAGCACTTAAACTTCTCAAAATCTAGAAGACTATTTTTACTTTCTAGCTATCTAAAACACCCCTTTCCCCCTACACACCCTGCATACATGCGCTTATATAAACCTACTCTCAATATCAACAAAGAAAGTCTTATAACAAGTTCAAGCCCGTGACTTAGGGTCTACAAGTGTCTGAGGACTCTCTGTCCTTCCAATCTCAAAGCAAATTCTGTTTTATTTTCTTTAAATGTATCTATATATAACTTATGTTGATATCACGAATGCCTATATACTTTTGTTATTAATGAAGCACAGATTTACTGTTATTTACCTTAGCATCCTCACTAAACTCAAGTCATTTAATTCTAACCACATTTTGTTCTCTAATCTGAGGTAAACAATAACATTACTGGAAATAGCAAAATTTTAATCTAAGCTTACAAGTCTTACTCTTTTTGTGTTCCATGTACATAACAAGATTTTCTAAAATAAAACAATAATTGTGCTACATGTTGCTTATTTTCTAATTTTAATGAAAACTCTTGGTTTTAGTCCATTAAAAACACTATTGACAGACAAAACACATATTCCAATATTAAATAAGCTCATTTTCTAGTATTTTTATTAGGAATAGCTGCTGGATTCTAGCGAATGTCAGAATTTATTGAAGATTATAATCATTTTTATTTAACAATGGATTTCCTTTATATTCATTCTTCTATCTCCTTTTCTTAATCATCCTACATTTCTTGGTTTATATTCAAAACATTCAGCACTATAATAAGTCCAGCCAACAAAAGTATATCTGTCTTCCTCTGTAGTTATTCTACCTATTCGTGAACCACAAAATCAGTCTGAACTATGTGTGTGGTTCTTCAACATTTCCTCATTCCTCACCAGCTTCCTCACTGTTGGCCAGCTAGCTGCTGCTTTGCCACCAAATCTGTGCTTTTATTCAATTTCCAGATTAAGGGCTGCTCTGAATGGCTGAGGTTACTTACAGCCTAACTTCTGTCATAAAGGCATTATATTTTTATAGATCCTGGAACTACTAAGGATTTATAGCACTTTTACTCTCATTATACAGAGAAAATAAGAAACAAGTTCACCAAAAATGCAGAGAGTTAAGTAATTTTTTCCAAAGGTATGCAGAAGTCTTAGGCCAAGGGTATGCTGTAGTCTTAGGCTGAGATCCCAGCCTGTCAATCAAGTATTATCATTCACATATAGTGACGCTTCTTTTCTCTGCTTGGTTTGAGAAATGAAGATTTTCCCATATGAAGTTATATTGAAGACCTGGGACATTAGGAAAATCACTAGAAATTAGGTGCTTTGATCTACACCAGCCATCAGAATATGTTCCCAGTGGGTGTAGTAATGTTGACACTGAAGAGAAAGATAAGACCGTGGGTTAGGAGCAACAGGTCAAAGAGCAGATGACAGTATGGAGGACCTGGGAGAAGTCAGAGGGACACTCCAGGGAGGACTAAATGATAGGGAACAGTAAAAACTGATTTGACTGGAGAGGACAATAAGGTAGTATTGATGTTAGGTTACTAAGCTTTGTTGCCTTAGATCAGAAATTTCACTATAAAGAGCAGGTTGATGGGAAAACAGTATAGGATTCTAAAAATGGGGAAAATACGAAGTGGCTACAACAGAAGATGAATTTTTAGGAATCAGATCCCAAGTATACTTCACATCCCAAAGAAGAAGTCAACATCAAAATCATTTGCTATACAATAAGATTAGCTAATGCCTTGTGGCCATTATAAATCAGATAGGTTATTCTGAACAAACAGTTCGCAACAAACTGATTTTGAGTCTTTGGATGCGAATGGTGAATGGTGTCTGATGAAATGTCACAGTGAGAACTGTGGTGTTTCAAAAGCAAAACAATGTAAAGGAAGGGAATTTATACTTCCTGAATATCTACTAGTTGCTAAATGTATGCCAAGCATGGCTGCTGTGCCCTATGGTCTTTTCTGGGGACCTCTAATCTTGGACCCACACATCATAAAAAGATGATAGGTAAAGTGTGGCATATTCAGCTTAATCCAGGGAGGAGTAGTTAGTATAAAAATCATTATAGCATCATAAACATAAATCTGATCTGAGTTTTCATCTCCATCTAATTTGCTTCTTCCTGAAATTATTTTAATGTCTAATAAAAATTTCTCTAAAAACCAGGCTTTCGTCTTCAGAGTCAGCAACTTTCTTCTCATTTTGTTTGTTATTCTAAAACCTAATAAGTCTTTTTGTTCATGGAACTGCATTAAGACCACAGATATGGACTCTAAATCACTCAAAACTTTGCGGGCTACAACACAATGGCCACCAGTTGATTCTCTCCAAAAGAATGGTAGGTTGGTGTATTTGTATTATGACTTTTACTTTATTATGGCTGTGTTTTATAAAATTAAGCTGCTAATTAAAAAGTTCTTTTTCTAGGCAAAGGCTTTTGTCATATTTCACATCTAGTCTCATAAAGTAACAGGTCTACAAAGCAAATGGTTACTTTTAGGTTCAGTTTGTCTATTTTTGCAATGGTAGTTACATTTATGTACAAACTTAGGTTCTAAATTTGTTTCCCATAGCAAAAATGACATCAAATATTTTCCAGAGTTATGGCAGTGAGAGAGAATATCTAATTTATAGGATATTGCAAACACTTAATAAATCCTTTTTGGGGGGAAGCAGGAAATGCCTCAAATGAAAATTTACTTTGCTACCTCAAACATTACGTCAATAAGAGCAGCATTTCCTTTTTCTCATTTTTGAACAAACAGCTATCATTATGAATTCAGCTTTTCTAGCACAATCTATTTTAAAGGTCAGATATGTCCTGACATCTCAAATACCTATTTGGCATCACCACACTGATGGTTCTTGGGCACTACAGACCCTGCTCATGTAAAACCAACTCCATCATCTTTCTCATCCTAAGAAGACTGGAAAGAAAAGCGAACCTCATTTCAGCTGCTCCTTTTCCTCCCATATGTAAGTGCCATCATCTACCAAAGCTGACCATTTTGTATAATCCCAAATGTCTCTGTAATGTGTCTATTTATCTTCATACCAACTACCCTACCCTGTTCATAACTGTTCACACCTGTTCATATACCAACTATCCTACCCTGTTCCAGGCCACCATCATATCCCTCGAAAATTACTGCACTAGCTGTTCAGTGCCTGCCCCTGCATGCCTCCTGCCCTTTCCAGCTACTCCCAACATACCGAGCATCTTTCTAAAGTATAGCCCTCAGGCCCCTATTTAAAATATTCAATAGTTTTCCAATTTTTTAAAGATAATTTTCTCAGGATCCAGTTTCTGTTTATTTCTGTACATTCATATAAAGCCACTCCTATTGTCCCCACTTGCCCTACAAGCTTTCTATATAAGCTCTATAAGCCCCAGGTTTGCAAGTCTCCATGTTCTCTTTTCGTTTGTGGTCCTTATAAAGATGGTTATCCTCACCAGGGAACATGCTTCTCCCTTATTCCTATCATTGGCCTACCTCTAACACTTTCAGTCATCTACATAATTGTTCATTTCCTCCAGGAGAGAACTTGACTTCTAAAATCTGGATTTAGTGGTCCTTCCTAATTTATAACTCCTATAAAAGTATTTCTCTGCCTCTTACTAAAATTTTTCTCCTCTTTTGTAGGATCTGTGCCCAGAACATGCAAAACTCTTAAAAAAGTTTAAAGACTAAAAATATGTATTAAAAAGTGATCACCAATTTAATAATTTTCAGATCAGTATATATATTCTTTTCTTTGCCTCCTTTCCTCTTTATAAAGAAAATTTTATTGCAGAATACTTGTAGGATGTTTTCTATTGTACTAGATGTGTCTACTAACCTAAAGCTGAAGACAAAGAGAGATAAACCACTTCAATTTAAAGAGAACCATAAATATATTGTGCCAGACAATTCCCTCAGGACTTGCTAAAATGTGGCTAAAAAGCTCTGTGACCAGTACCCATACAACAAGCCTGTCCACTTCTTAGATTCAAGGGAAAACTGAGGGAGTAAAAGGAGAGAAACAAGCAGTCATGTCCTCTGCCTGGGTTGTCAGGGTAGGGAAAGGGGGGAATGAGGTGCTCAAACCAACCTGAGGTAAAAAGAATGAGCGTTCACAATAACTACCCTAAATATGACAATATTTACAAGGAAGGGGAATTTTGTATCACAAACCTTATTCAGATATGCATTTGGATAATATGCTCAATTGATTATGTGTCCTCTCCAAAGACAGGAAAAAAATTGAAGACTGAGAGGTAAAGAGAGGGAAAAGGCGTGGATGCACAGCCTAGGCCTACACTCCCCGCCTTCGGCAGTTCACTGAGGTGAGAGTCTCACAAAGTCAGGGACACTGCAGAAGGCAGCTGGTCCCACAGCTCAAGAAAGGTGGCCAGTCGTGGTGGTGACTGCAGCGTGAAGATACCAGGAGGGAGCCTTCTCGGGTCGGCAACCGAGGGGGCCTGGGCAAGAGTCAGGCATGCCAGCGCCAGATGTCCCTGCCCAGAGAGGAGGCTGGAGGCTGGATGGTGTGCAAACCCCTGGCTAAGGAAACATGGCAGCTTTGATCTGGGGGGTCCTCTGGGAAGGTGCCGTAACTGGACAACACCTCACCACAGACACCACCAGCAACAAAGAACCAGACCAAGCCGGATCAAACTATGGCATGTCTCTCATTATTGCCTTATCTCCTTCCTCCTTCTTCCCTTATGCACAACTATTACAAGAGGAAGAAAATGAACCACAGGCCAACATTAGTGCCTCTCCCCCTTCCCTGAGATGCATTCTATGGTTAGAATAAAGAGGTAAAGTAAAAAAGCAGAATTTACTGCTCTCCTCTGAGCCATTTGCAAGAAAAGAGCTTGGCTATGAGACTGAAGCATGAAAGTGAGCAGAAAGCTTTTCTTCCTTAAGGAACCAAAAATTATTACTTAGTTATGGAAACATTCAAGATGAGATGTCAGTTACAGGATGGAAACCTAACAGACTCAGGAAAGGCATAAAATAATTTCATATCTATATTTTACCATGTTCAGATTAGATCGTGCAATGACGTGATTAGTGTGCAGTAGTTATAAGGGGTGCAGCTCAGACATGAAAGTAACACTATGCAAATGAGGCAGCCATTGCTAGAGTTAGGTCCAGCACCTACTTGGACCTTCACGTACTAAAGACAATTTATTAAAGCCATTTCATAATACTCAACAAAAAACATCATTTTGTTCCTAACCACTTGCCTTTTCAATAAAATTTATTAATTGCTTATCACAACTATCAAAACAAGGTGTTTACAAAAATAAGAAGATATCCTATTCCTTTTAATGCATTTTTTCAATAATGAATTACAAAATGATTCTGAACTTCAGTGAAATTCATTCATTGATGATTTCATATCTTAATGTATTATTACATGGTTTCCAAATAAGGTTGTATTAACTTCATTACTCATGACAAAATCTAAGAATGCAGACTAATAATTCTGAAAGTATTATAGTTTTACATATCATACATAGTGAAATACTGACTTCTGTGACACAAATGATATTTCATTCTTAAAAAAAAGTAAAAAAAATTTGCATGTGCTGTAAAATTATTCAAATTTTAACATGATATTCCTTAGCCAGAACATTGCATTGACTTACTGGATGCATAGCTCATAGCTATAAATGCAGGCACACAAAATACTCTACACATATCCAAATCACAGTGAGATTCTTTTGGCCCATCTGTTTAAATTTTATGCCAAGAACCAAGAAAAATCTTGGAAGTCCTATGTCCTAGTTGTAAAAGCAGAAGATCAGTTCTGAATCACAGGATATTAGCCCTGGAAAACCAATCCAATGACAATTTGATTAATTCAAAAGCCATTTGGATTGACGTGCCTTTCCCCTACAAGAAATAACAAATTTCTCTAAACATAATAACTTCATATACACTAAAATCATTTAAAAGAGACCAATCACTCTTAACCGTGTTTGTGTGCTGCTGTTTACATTGTCTGTTCAAAGGCTTTGACCACATTCAGCAAACATCTTATAATTAATATGGCTTCACCTATGGGGACAAGGAGCACCATAATCTCAGGATCTTAATATCCCTTTGAAATTTATTTCAAAGCTGTGCTAAACAAATCAGTTAGAAAGCTTCAGCCAAGCAGTCCACCCACATCAACAACCTTTCTCTACCTAATGATAATTACAGTCTGTAGAACAGGCAGCCTCTAATAAACAGCATCAACTTTAGAAGACAAATATCTGTAGGGGCCTTTCTGTTGCCATAGAAATATCTTCAGGCCACCTTGTCCTCAGCATGAAACATTACCTTCACATTAACCTGCTATTAAGGTTGTGTGTGTATGTGTGCACATACACGCACACATCTGAGTGTGTGCTGGGTCGGGTTCAGTGTATATATTAGACCAAATTACAGGATAGCTCACCCTGACCTGACGGTTATAAATGATGTGTGGTCCTTAGTTCTAAAACATTCCCCAAAATGGAGAAAACAAATCTTCTCAGTGACAGTAGCCCCTGACTAATGGGTTCTTGTTCCCTTGGCTCAATTGAAAACTTCCATAATGTAGCAGAGCAATAAAGAACAGCAAAGAATTCTCCATATCTCTTTTCTTCATTCTAAGCTCTGAGGTCAGTGGCTTCCTAAAGTAAAGGTCTCATCGGCAGTTGTGAAAAAGGGAAATAAATACCATGCCAACCAAAACATGAAAAACATTTTAAGATAATTAATTGTGGTTGGGAGTCTGGAATACTGTTCTAAATTACTTTAAAGGTTGTTTTTAAAACAATCAAATGAACTTCCCAGAGGCATATTAATGGCTAAAAACTACAAATGTGTTTTATATATCTACCCCTACTTTGAGTTTAAATTTATAAGATATCATTTGAAACTATAGGTACAAAATTGAATTATGTCATCTATAGTCCTTATACTTCAACATATTTAGTTTAAAGGTCATTTAAAAATAAATTCCAAGTAAATATAAAGAAAACTTTAAAAGGAAAAAAAATTACTTAGACTTTTATTGTCCCAGATAGTTATGGTATATCATGGAGCAGCTATGGGGAATGGGAAAAAGGGTATTTAAAACTTAAGATTCAGGTGTTTAAAAAGTAAGAGTGGGTTAATCACACACTATGAAGCCTCTGCAGCACTGCAGCACGAGTTCAATCCCCTACCAGGGAATGACCCACATGGTGCGGCGGACCTCTCCTGCCTCGCCCGCTGCTCCTCTCAGCACTGTGTTTTGGTTGATCTACCTGTTATGTGCCCCACTCTGTCTCTGGTGAGTCTTCTCACCCCCCCACACCTCTGGCCTGTACCCCAGTTCTTGTGTGCATAAATAAATCTTTAAAAAAAAAAAAGTAAGATTCAGAAACAGTAGGAAAGGTATGAATATCTGTGATTCTCAAGGACCTACAGGGAGGTTGCATTCTGCCTCTTAGTCACTTACTAACCTAATTTGTCTCATTCAGGCTGCCAGACATTATAAAGGTTCTTTGACATATGTTCTCTCAATTACTTCTAAAAAAATTTCCATGAGGGGAGGTGAAAGCAGAGTATCACTCCATTTTCACAGGCACAGATTCCAAAGCTCAGCAAATTGGTTTGCCCAAGTTCACAGTCCATGTTCACAAGGCTACAGGAAGTGACAATAATTCTAACTCCACAGTCTGTGTTCTTTCCAGGACTTCATTATAGTCTAACTTAAGGTTTTACTTTAGTTAGCACAACAGTCACGCATTACATACTAAAATGTTCTTTACACAAAGAAATTTCCTCAGCACAGTCGCAATTCATTGTTAAACCAAGAATATCAAAGATTTTCTTCTCTGTATTTTTTAATGTTATACTCAAAGGTGACTACTGGTTTTATAAATAATGCAGTTCCAATTCATTAACAGCCCTATATTATTTTCAATGAGATGCTATAACTAGGACTTATAAAAAGTCCAACACAAGAAGAACCTTAAAATAAATGTTGTCCAGCAATCAGACCCAGAGTTGTTTTCTTTAATACCATTTCTTAAGGAAGATACTAAAGCATCCATCTGTAGAGTCTTCATGAGTTTATCCTAATAAGATACAGCTGCTTTATTCAGATCAGTTCCTCTACACATGCTGCTGAAAAATTATCTTTATACATTTTTAACAAAAACGTTGAACTACAAATTAAGACATTGTACTTTTTTCATCTGTGCTAACAAGAGTTTTTATGTAACATGATCTAAAAGAAAATATCTTCTCATTTGGCTGATGTCTAATTGATACATTAATTTTTAAAGAGATACCATTTTTTTAAAAGAGATACAGTCTGTGTGTGGCATTTGTGTGTGCCAGGACATGCTGAGACAGTGATGAAGTGATCTTCACATCAAGAGATGAGCAATAAACACTAAAATTAACCACAGAGTCTAAAGTCTTATTAATTATGCCATTCCACAAAGACATGAGAAGCCTGTAGGAAGAGCAATAAGAAAATGAGAAAGGATCAATTTGACACAATATTTGAAAATATAATAAAATGATACAAATTTGGTGATTTTTCTAACACATTCAAGTCTCAATATAAAGAAAAAAAGGATTCGTACCTAACATCAAACTTAAGAATAAGATTGCATGATTCTTGGTAAGTTACATTATCCACACAGCCACTAAAGTTAGATACTTCTCTAATTATCAGATCAACTGTATTTTAAGTTGTGTGTGGGAAAGCTTCCCTGCATGTAGGCCCAAATTTAAAAGTCAATCTATAGCTATAGTAGTAAATGTTTAAGAATCTGATCTACAATGAGGAGATCTACCACAGATATGTTTTAATAACAATTATAACACAGGTGATTAAAACCTTCAAATTTACAGCTGATACAGGTAAAGACAAGGTTAAATAAGAAATAACTGATCAGGGCCCTCCCCGGTGGCGCAATGGGTTAAGCAACGCACTATGAAGAAAACCTCAGCCAGGAGTCTGATCCCTGCTGCTGGCCAGGAAGGGGCCCCACATGGCTCAGCAGACATCTCCTGCCACGCCCACTGCTCCCCTCAGCAGTGTGTTTCAGTTAATCTTTCTGTTCTGTTCCCCACTCTGTCTCTGGTGGATCCACTTGCCCCCCACACCTCTGGCCTGTTACCCCAGTTCTTGTATGCATAAATAAATAAATCTTTAAAAAAAAAAAGAAAGAACTAATCAACATAATTTCAATCATGGATTTTGGGGAAAAAACGTGGCTGGTATATTCAGTCATATAAGGGTTCTACATGCTAATTATAACTAGTAAGAGTCATGACAAAAACCTTATACTTCCTCCTAGGACAAATGCAATAAAGATGTTTTCTGGAATGTACAGGTTGATTTATGTAACAATCATTTCCCACAAATCTCTCAAATTCTCTGTTTCCTTGGGTCATTCAGTATATAGAAAATGCAATATTCATTGGAAAAGACAGAATAACATGCTATAAAAATTTATCAACTTCACTAAGAGATGGAAAGGTTATTACTCATGGGTATATTTTTATTACTAACTCAGTTTATTTAATTTTAATTCTACTAGCTCACAGTGATATTTGAATCCAAACAGATCAAAGGCTATAAATCACAAGTCCTAGCTATTTCTAAGAAAATCATGCTATTTCATTTAAGTGATGAGCTTAAAAACTAATATAACTTTATTCTGAATTATTTTATTACAGGGCTATCAAGGGGTTTCAGAGTCTGTGTTTAAGCCTGTATTTACTACTGTACTAACAACACGCTCAATTATAACTTTAACATGTAGGTCTAACTTCGTGGGCAGGAATGGAGGCCCACTTAACAGTGAGGCCCGTGATCAAGTGTGGGCCAAATGACAGTACTAGGAGCTCTCACACCCTTGTCCAGAAGCTTAACTGAAGAGTAGCAGGAATGCACAGGGTTCAGTAGATCAAGATTGGTGATAAGACACAACGATGCTTTAGCAGTGAATAGTCATTCATGCTGATAGCAATTTACACTCAGCAAAAAATAATCCATCACAGGTATGATACTAATTTAAATCTTACAGTTTTCTGAAATGATTCTATTAATTTCCAAAATTGTTTTGTTTGTATTGGCTGTATGAGACCTATTACACAGAATTTTAAGTCTGTAAAATATATATTTAATTAATGCAATATTAGAAACCAAAATAAACATAATTTTGGCCAAGTATTAAAGTTTTTTTTTTTGCCCTTTAGAAAGGGTCCATTCATTATTCATATAGTTGTCTGATATTCAGGGACCTCTGACTTTCAAATGATTGTTTTCCTAGGAAATAAAAGACTTTTGGTCTTTTCTGCCTATCTAAAATCTGAGGCAGCACCAACCTTTTTTAATTCTCATGAGATTCTACTGAAATATGTTATCACTATGATTAACTGTGCCATTGCAAATTAATAACCCAGGAAAGTAACAGCTTTAGAAATACACGATCCAGAGTAAAAATCAACATTCCTGTGCCCAAGCCCCAAAATCTCTACAAGTGTAAGTCCCTATTAAAATATCCCATCTAAAATAATAGCTGAACTTACACTTCATTCTCCTCTATTCATTATACTGTTGCAATACATACATAAAAGCAGGGAACATGCTAAAGTATTACACTAAAAGTGATCCTTCTATAGTTCACTATGGATCTATAATAAAACTTGTGTGTTGTGCAATCCATTTTTATTTAGATTAAACATAAGAAAAATTTTAAATGTTCACAAGGAGGTGTTCTATTCATAAAATTTTTATTTTAAGATGCCACTGTTCTCCAAAACTTAACTAATCTAAAGCTAAACATCTTTCCCCACAAATATTCCTTCTGTGCTTTCTAGATTTTCTTAATTCCTATGTTCTAATCATGAAATCCACCTGCAAAATCACCATTGGAATTGATCATTTCTTTTACCTTCGCTCACTCTGGTTTTGCTTTGAAATGTGTACTGAGTTCCTCTTCCTCATTACATTGTATCAATAACTTAATCTTTTCACTGATCACGCAAGTTAAACAAACTCTTAAGCTATGAGACTGACCTCTAGGTTTTTTGTTCCCAAATGCTCAAAAGACAACAAAAAAATTTTTTCTGCTGACAGATCCTGACA
Source organism: Galemys pyrenaicus (assembly GCA_019455555.1). NCBI lineage: Eukaryota > Metazoa > Chordata > Mammalia > Eulipotyphla > Talpidae > Galemys > Galemys pyrenaicus. The sequence continues at coordinate 1,069,161 of JAGFMF010011655.1, read as the reverse complement.
TATTCATAATTTTGACTTGGGTTACTTTGTAAAACTTGAACTCTAAATTCATATTTTATTAATACTGAAAATTCTCAGTTAACATGTTTTCAAGTATTGACTCACCTGCATTCTCTCTATTCTGTCTGCTTTGGAAAGTCTGACAACAGGTACATTCAACCTCTCAACTTTATGTAGTCCATGTTCTGTTTTCTCTGTATTGTCTTCTTATATATATTTTTCCAATCCACTATCTCTTTTTTTAAGAAAAAGATTGTATTTATTTATGCATACAAGTGTTGGGGTACAGGCCAGAGGCATGGGGTGTGAGAGGAATCACCAGAGACAGAGTGGGGAGCAGAACAGGCAGATCGACTGAAGTACACTGCTGAGGGGAGTTTTCCATTTTTAGAGAGTCCACTTGGTCTTTTCATATATTCCCTGCCATCCCAACAGGCTTCCATGGCTTGTTCAGTTTCATGTCTTATTTCTTCTTTAAACATAAATACACAGTCACTTATTTTATGTATTTGGTAACTCTGATAATCTGACTCCTAAAGTGTCTAAATGTTCAGATTCATGGTTTCAACTAACTCAGAATAACTTGCCTCCTTCTTCAAAACGATTTGATGATAAATGATTGTGACATGCTTGATTCTAATCTATTAAAATCCTAAAAATCTCTATCAGGGATGCTTCAGAGGCTATTTCTATCTGCTTCTGCTGAGCATCAGGGTGCTACTGACCTGGAGATACTGTAGTCCAAATCACATGTCTCAACTGAGTGTATCTCAGATTAAGAACCTGTCTCTTTACTGTCTGCTCTATTCTTGATATGCAAAGAACAGTGCTTACATACCTTTACTCTCAGAGCTTCTTTATAAAGGTAAGGAGAATGGAGGAGACACATGCTTTGGAGATTTTCCACTCTATAATCCTGATGAAACCACCAAAAGTTAGTTATCAAGGATGTTGGACTAAAATTACACATATCACTGGAAGCAAAAGTTCATATTATTTCCTTAAATAGTTAAATCAACCTGTTAATTCTTGCATGAAATATTTGACAACTTATTACTCACTGGAAAATATTACTTCTTCCTACCTGTTATGCAATGATATGCTCATATCTCACATCTACTACAGCTAAGTTGTCTGAAGCTTCCTTCATTCTGAATCAAACCAGTTTCTTCACGATACTTCATTTCCCTCCTGCTCAGTCAATGTTTTCCCTTCAGCATTCTCTAAATCTGGACTTACCTATCTTCTCTGCTCTACTGCTCTAAAATCTGTCAATTTTTTTCCTCAAGATTTATTTTACTTATGCATACAAGAACTGGGATACAGGCAAGAGGCGTGGGAGTAGTGAGAGGATTCACCAAAGTCAGAGTGGGGCACAGAACAGGCAGTTCGACTGAAGTACACTGCTGAGGGGAGCAGCATGTATGGCAGGAGAGGTCTGCTGTGCCATGTGGGTCACCTCCCTGGCTGGGAATCAAACTCGTGCTGCAGTGGCTGCTTTATAGCGTGGTGCTTAATCCCTTGCGCCACCAGGGAGGCCCCAAAAAATCTGCCAAGTCCCTCTTTCCTTATCTTTCTTATTCTAGCATTTACGACTCTACTCTTCTCACCTTGAACAGTCTTTTTAATTCAAAACTTAACACAAAATGATGTTTATCAAAGAATTTCAAACATATAAAAACCCTCATAGGTCATCTATTTCTAGTACAAAATAAAGAAAAAATTAAAAGAATTGTGACATACAGCCAGTCATTCACTATCTACAAGTAGTATTAAACAATAGAACATTTAACAGATCTGAAAAGCAAATTTAATCTTACTTTTAGTACTCATATGCCTGAAAAGACAAAAACCTAAATATACTGGGTAAAATTTTATAATCAAAACATGAATGTAACATTTAATAAACTAAAGCTTCAATTGTTTTGCTATGTCTATTAAGGCAACCTTACTCTGAATCACAAAAGCTTTAATGGAAATATTGAACTATATAGCAATGAATTCCAACTCTAGTCTCTTAATAAAACTTATAATAGTTAAGAAGAGATAAGCTATATGACAGCAGATGAATTTTTTTTAAATATCCATCCTGACTTATTAAAATGAAATGTAACATTAGGAAGCTAATTCAGTTTTTGTTCATAAGGTTATCATAAGATGCTAAGGAGAAAGTAATGACACCACTCTAATAATATAAATTTAGTGGAACTGCCAAGATAATCTTTGAGAATGCAATTCAACACAATGCCCATGCAGCCAGCAGAAAGATTAACAGCCAAACACATTCCTACAGAATGTAGGAATAGAGAAACACAGAAGTGTTTTTAAGTTCACAGAAAAGAAATATTCCTGAAAAGGTGCATATATAGTGAATTTCTATGAACAGGAGGGTATTAGTTCACTTAGTCTAACTGTAGATTTTTTAATGTACTTAAATAGTACACCTAGAATTACAAAACGAAAATATTCAGATAATAAGAACGAGTATGACCACTATAGCAAAACTTATATTCCCTATCCTTTGTAGAGGGAATTTGTATAAAAATACACACTGTGTCCTCGCACTTTCATTCTATAACTCTCCTTTCAAATTAAATAAAATCTTTTAAATAAAATTCTGTTTTGTGGGGCAGAAGCTCTATGTTTGCTCTCATGTTCCTGTTCCTTTTATTCTTGATTTAGGGTATGATGATTTCGGGTAGGATGTGTCCATCATGGGTTGGGATTTTGCTTTTGTTTTTTTGGTTTTTATTGTTTTGTTTTGGTTCCAGGGAAATATCTGCTCAAGACATACTTATGCTCCTCCACAGTAACTCCTGAAAAGTAGTTTCTAAAATAGCTCCTACACAGCACCTCTGAAAAATGCTACCAATTGCTTCCCAAGGAGGCTATTAGAACTACTAATGTTGAGTGCTCTTTTTTAAGTTTGTTGTGTTAAAGATGTGCCTTTTTCTTCATTATATGTCATTGAGAAAATTGTGCATAGGCATTGTGTTGAATTGCATTCTCAAAGATTATCTTGCAGTTCCACTAAATTTATATGTCATTAAGAAAATGACATAACTGTATTATATGTCATTAAGAAAAATCAGCCCCAAATGTAGGTTCCTATAAGGAACAGAGTGGCCCTCCTTAAGCAACTCTAGGGAGAAAATAAAAACTTAATCACTTCTGTGTGGGTAATGTTTTGGGTGGTATGGTATTCCCCCAAAATGATATTTTCAATTCCTAGGTACCCCCAGAATAGAATAGGGTGTTCCAGATGTAATAGGTTAAGAGGAAGTCACACTGGAGCGGGTAGCCCCTGATCTAGTAGGATGGCCGTCCTTAAGAGAGACAGAAACAAAGAAGAATGACATAGGACCTGGCATAACACCGAAGTCTGCTGTCAAATACCAGAAACTAAAGGGCTTGTGTGGAAGATTTCTCCCCTATGGGTTTCAGAGGGAGCATGGCTCTGCCAACACTTTAATTTTGGACATCTGGTCTCCTGAGTTGTGAAAGCAGAAGACCTGGTTGTTTCAAGACTGAAAGGTTCTGTTACTCCATTATGGCAGCTGTAGGTAGCTAACACAGACACTAACTCATCCTCTCCCTTTTGTTCTTGACTGGACCTTTTACCTCTTTAGTGTTTTCCAATTTCAAGGTACATACCCTCACTCACAGCACTTCAGCTCTGTGCTTCCTCTTCTGCTTTTAATATTCTCTCTCTCTTCAATTCATTATCTTTTAAGTCTAGTCTCTTAAGCTACCTTCTCCATGTCCCTTCCCTGATCTCCTCTCAGGCTGGGTTTTGTCCCCCCCCACCCCAGCATACATTTCTATGACACATGACTTCCTTACTAGACTATAAGCACACTCTTCTGTTTTGGGTGTGGGGGCAGATAATTTTCCTCAAATTTTATCAATTTGTCAGTCATTTACATAATATATACATTATTTGGGGGTACATTTTCATACCACCATATGCGCATATGCTTCTCCCACCCTCCAGCAAAGGATCCATGCAAATTTGACTGTCAGTCCTTCGAGTGCAGTGTGACTGTTTCTCATCATTGCACCCCCAGGAGCAAAGGAAATATGAGCTCACGGTATTTGCTGCCGTGGTTCCATTACTACTATCTTGCATTTTTTACATACTTTCCTGTCTTCACACCACCTTTTCTCTTCTTCCCCTATGTGTTATTTAATTATATTTAGAAATTAGCAAGTCATTTTAGGGCTTCCTTCCTCTGAGAAAATCTTCAGGTATAAGTCTGGGAGAAAACAGCTGATGCAGCACTTGACAAACATAGCCCAGTTCCTGGGTCCTGGGGTGGTCCTCAGGGTTGCCACACTTAAATAGCACCTGAGAGTCATAGGCCGCTGTCCACACAGCTTGACTGACTGTCCTGGTGATCAACGGTGAGTCAGATGAGAACCCTTCCTTTCCACTGACATAAGTGACAGAGAATTCTCACCCCTCAGTGTCTCCACATAGATGCTGCTCCTCCCACACAACAACAACAACAACAACAACAACAAAAATAGAAGAGAAAGAGAACTGGATAACTGGATTGGCTGGGTCAGAAGATACAGATGTTAGTAACAATCAAAAGCAGCACATCTGAAGTTAAGGAAAAAAAAACACAACATATATATATATATATATAAAATATATAAACTTTTCAACTTGGAAATAAAATAGTTTTAATTTTTAAATTTATATTTAGAAAGCACTTTTATGTATGAGTATTACCTTCAGTATATTTTCATCTGTTATTGTTTTAACTACATCACTTTTAAACTGCATAATATAAGCAGCATATGTTAAATTTCTAAACATGGTAATATAAACTTATTATAATTGCACTGAAACAGCTTTATAAACATTTTTCTTGTTAAAAGAAAAAAGCAAAAAAAGGAAGAACACAGGCAAGTGTTTTGTGTAAAAGAGACCATTTGCACTGCATATCTATGAATTAAATGAATTTATTTTTAATGTTTGCTGGTCTCTGGCCAGCAGCTCAGCCCTGAATCTTTAAGCTGACGGGCATGCTCTGCCAACATCAATAAAAGGCCCAGGGCACCCTCACTTCCCAGTCTCTAACCTAAACCACTTCACTCTGACCTATTTGAAACTCCATTTGTGACTTTTCTCTGATTTCTGTGCCTGGTCCCTTGAATCTCCCCCATGAGGCCTTTCTCTTGAACCCTGCCCCTCATGATTTTCCAAGGCCTGCCACTTCCAACATACCCAGACTTTTGCCTTGGGGCTACTGTGCCAGGCATCCGGGCAGACACGAGAAGACCCACCCACTTCTTTGGGAACTTCGACCAGGAGCACACGCTATCTGACACAGTGGAGCTATGTTTGCAGTGTCCACTAATTGTGTCCACTGCATTCAGCACACTTAGTGGGTCAATAAACACATTCTGAATGAACGTTTATCTTTAATAAGAAATAGGGTGTCTACAGAGTTATATGATTCAAAAAATCTCTGGCTGCCTTTGACAGTAATCACAGATCTGGAAATTGGAGGATAGCATTATGAAGTTCATCTGTCTTCATGTTCATTCTTCAAAAGGGGGCAATGTAGAAGACCTTGAGAGTTATTCTAGCACATTCTCTCATGAGCTCCCCTGGATCACTTTTGGGATAGCTTTAACTTAGAAATAATTTTGAACTTGCATAAATTTACCAATAGATCCAAAAAGCTCCCATATCCCCTTTTACCTAGATTTCTCACCATTACCCTTTTGAATCTATTTTTAATCCATGATTACTCCTGTTTGCTTAATCATCCATCTCTTTATACATCTTTATCTACCTAAGGGAATGCACACACACATAAGTATATACAGATACGCACATGCATAGTTATAAAAGTGTATGTAAACATGCATTTATTCCTCAATATTTGAGTCCTTTATTTTTAATACCTCAGGACATAATACTAAGAACCAATACATAGCCTCACATAACCATAACCCAATTATCAAAATCAACAAACTATTGCTGATGTAATATTTGTATCTAAACTAGTCAATATCCAAATTTAACTGAATGCTTTCTGTCAAACATTTATATACTATTCTTTTACTCATGGAACCCATCTTTTTTCCATACTTATATTTATAGATTGATACATAAATGCTTTACTATCGCATCATTTTGACAAAACTTTCCTCATCTTTTCCAAAACTCATTCTCTTGAAGTCCTCAACCAGGGCTCAGTGGGTGCTGATGTCCTCGAGTCTTTGTGGGGTAAGGCTATTTTTCAATAGTTCCGACACTTGATGAAGAACTTGTTAAATATAAACATATTTGATTCACACTTTCCTTCCTTGAATTTCTTGAATTGTTCTTTATTTTGTATGTCCCTTTAGACATGTGTGAAACCAGTTTAATTACTTAGTCCTTATAAATTCTTGGTTTTTATTTTGTTTTTGCCTGCAGACTAGAGGTCAGAAAATATTTTCTATGACAGGGTCAGGAAGTAAATATTTTTGGGATTATGGACCACATACTCTGTCACTTATTTTACCTTGTTTTTACAACCCCTTAAATATAGATATAAGAACTGTTCTTAGCTTGTAGTCTATACAAAGACAGGCCATAAAATGTGCTTTTTCCAACCACTGCTATAGATCATGAAGATGTTTTCCTTAAAGTTCACTAGCTTTACTAGCACTATGTGGTGTTGATGATTCCTTGTCAATTTTTTTAGATCTTTGTAAATTCCCTTAAATATGTGCATCCCAGCCTTCTTTTAAGTTTTTTTGGACTATAGTTTTATATATTACTTCTGTTCCACTACTTTGCTTTCTTTTCCAAAGATTCCAATTATCCGTAAGATAGCTCTTCTCTGCCTTCTCCTTTACCAACATTCTGTAAGGACAGTTGATTTTATCTTATTTTTAATCTTATTATTTGCCTGTAATTCTTAAATGCTCTTTATTAACTGTTCCTTTGAATCCACTCTGTCCTGCACACCTTGTAATTTGGTCTTTATTACTTATTTTTTTACCTACTTTTCCATGTAAATTGTGATTTACTTCTTGTTTTCAAAATCTGTTTCCAACTAAAGGTTTGACTTATTTAAGGGTTTCCCCCCCACTACAGTCCCAAATAATGTCTAGGACAATTTAATTCAATTTGTAGTGTTATGTTACGTTTTTTCCTACTTTAAGTTTGGCACTTAAGAGAATTTTCATCAGCTGACAGATTTTGGAGTATCATTTTTTTTCCTTTTTAGAATAGTTCTAATGATGGCTTGTAGTTGTATTTTGTGAAGAAGGGTGGTAGTTTAGACATGCGAATACAGTTTTTAGGTTAAGGATGTCCTCTTCTGTGAGTGTATGAAAAATGTGGTTTCTTTAATAAACAGTTTGTAAGGGGTAATGGACAGTGTTATTGCGTGTTTCCAAATATATTTTGATCTATGTCTTTCAAGAATCCTTTCTTGCTTCTCTATGTTTTAACCAGAAATTACTGAAGTTCAATTTCCATTTCATACTCTAAGTTTTATATTGATGTTGTACAAATTACCAAAAAAGTTCTGACTTAAAACAAGAGTATTTTAGTATTATACTTCTGGAAGTCTGAAGGGCAAATTAAATCATATATGGCTAAAATCAAGGTGTCAGAAGAGTTAGTTCTTTATGGGGAGGCTTCAAGTGAATATCTAAATTTAGTCTCTTCTAGCTCTGGAGACTGCGAGTATTGCTTGGCTTGTGGCCACCTCACTTCAATATCTGTTCCAATCTGTCTACATTTTCCTTCTTTGAAGTACTTTCATCTCACCTGTTTCCCCTTACAAGGGCCTCATGATTTCACTTAAGCCTTACCTAAATAATCCAGGGAAATTTCCCTATCTAAAGATCTATTAACATAATCACATCTGCAAAGTACCTCTGCAGACAGAAAGGTAATACACACTGGTTCCAAGGATTAAAACATGGGTATCTTTGGGGGCCACTATTCAGTCCCATTCCCTCTTCTCCCCAGAGGGTTGCTTGTCCAAGACTGTATGTATCACACAGACATTTAAAAACCTTCTCTATAGTTAATATGTTGACCTACTCAGGGCTTTACTCACTGTTTTTAAATTTAACATTGTCTTTATCTCTGGGGGAATGTTTTCAGCTGAGTTACATCTTCTCTTTTCAGTATATTTCCAAATACTCAGCTCTCTACAAAGTCTTCGGAAGGAATTTAAGAAATACCTTTTCTGGCAACAGGTGTATACCTTTCTACATACAGACAACTTGAAATTGGTAGTGTTCTCTGACAGTCAGTCTATTATGCCTAAAGCATAAAAAGTAGAGTTTAAGGTGTTATCTATTCTTGCTGATCTGCATAAATTATTAGATGATGGTTTGGAGTGATTTCATTGCCATAATTAAGTGAGAGCAATCCTGGGTAAAACAGGCAAATAAACAAAATTCCAATTTAGAGATGAGTTATTTCTTAACAAAAAGGCTCTTAAAAGTTTATAATTTAACATAATGGCTAGTTTTGTATAGTTACAGAAATAGCAACTTGAAAACTACAGATTTACTGAATTCCAGCACTGTATAGATCACAGTCCAGAACTGTCAAACATTTACTAAGTACCTCTGTCTGACTATAGGAGTTACAAAAGATCATCTCATCTACAAGAATCTGTCCTTCCAAAACATCTCAGAGCCCCCAAAATGTAAAACCCCAATAAGAATTCAATGTGATAGTACTGAATGTAGTAGCACTTTAGGCATAATGCCTTATTAAATCAATGTAAATAAACACTGCCAACATCTTTGCCCTCTTTGCCGCCTCTTCTCTGCCTGTAACACAGCAATCATAATATTTAAATAAGAACAGTCTAAGAAGTGTTATAATGAATTAGCCAGAATATGTGAGTTACTTTGTAAATGAAAGCTTAAGTACTGTCTTTTAACTTTGATGTATGAGGTGATGAAGCAGAAGCTTTAGTGACAGACTGTGGTCATATAAATTAATATATTAATATTTAATGAAGAAATAAGAGATGAGGAATTGGGACGTCTGCTTCTTGCATTTAGTATTCTGGGCGGCAAGTGCAAGGACTGACTTTGAGATCTTGTGATGATCAAATTGTTTTCCTTTAATTGTTAACTTCATCTGTCTCCAATTAACAGGTATGGAAACCATTTTCACTTATTTTGAAGGTAGAACATGTACAATGTTATCCCCTGGGTCATTACTGCACCCGGTTGCAATAAATGATGAACCTATCTTTAGATGAAACTCTAAAATTATCTTGCATCCAAATTTGAGTAATAATAACCAAAACATACCGTGTAAGATCCAAAATGAGTTGTGTGCTGAATGTCTGATTTCTGATTGGTCTTTCCTTAGGAAATACTCTATTTTCTTAGTGTCCTCTTTACTTGCTGCAAAATGATTTTTTCAAAATACTAGTAAAATAGTCAATACATAGCATTATTACAAACAGACAGACACATATTAGTAACTCCAGACTGCCTTCCTGGTGCTGTTCCCTCAGTTCAGAATAATTCCTTTTGTTTCTATAACTAATCCTTTCAATATCTAAATCAGTAGTCACTTTAGATTTTTCCATATATTCTATTTGCTCCATGCTCAGAAATCTGTTATTATTTTTTAATTTATTTATGCATACAAGAGCTGGGGTACAGGACACAGTCGCGAGAGGGGAGAGGGGAGACAGAGTGGGGAGCAGAACAGGCAGATCGACTGAAACACACTGCTGAGGGGAGCAGCAGGCGAGGCAGGAGAAAGAGGTCTGCTGAAACATATGGGTCTCCTCACTGGCAGTGGCTCCTTCATAGTATGGTGCTTAATCCCTTGCGCCACCAGGGAAGCCCAGAAATCTGTTATTTTTAAACACTTATGTTTTTATACTGTCCATCTCATTCATTAAATACACATATGATGCAGCAAAGACATATATTCAAGATTCTGGCTTTTGGTTTATACTAAGTACCACGGTGGATTTTGCTACTTATTTGTAGTTATCACAATGATGGGCATTATTTGAAACTGACTTTCTTTAAAGAAGAAAACAATATCTAACCCTCTAGGTTTACCAGAATAGTTAAATAAAATATATATGTAAAGTACTAAATCTAGCAAATAAGTAACAAATACACATTAGCTACTTTTCTTCCTCCTTTAATCTCATCCTGCTGAGTATAAATTCTCTTCCTATCAGAAATTATGTATCATGCACTTGATGTCCCCACAACACAATGCCTTCCTCTAATAGGTGCTTAGAAGGCATTTTTTAAAAGTGAAATTGAATGAAAAATATTAATCAAACAACATCCAATGAGCCTTCCCATTGTGAGGCAGTGGGAGAAGTGAAAAAGACACCATTACCAACCATCGACTCTTTAAGAGCTTAGTCTACTTAAAGGGCAGTTAATCTTTAAGTGCTTAGTTGGCCTAGTTAAACTAGGCTTCATTCACAAGACTGTGAGTGAAAAGAACCAACAAACAGACACAAGTAAATCTGATTTGGCAAATACAGGTATATGTGAGTTAAACTTAAACTTATTTTTCCTTCATTTTTAACTAAATGTATTTCCCTCTGCCATTCTTTTTCCTCCACTCAAATATCTGTTTCCATAACAATATGTTACTACCTTGAGTTCCCCAAACTGGGATGTCTACATTCACTCTACAACTATTGCTACTGTTCTGACTTTTCCGCTGCACCTAGAAAAAGTCAGTGTTCCACTTTATGATATAGATGAACGATGGAAATGTGCACCAACTTAGACACATTTCTCACCTCATCCCACAGTACTGTTTAAAAGTTCCTACATAAGACTATTTTAGGTACATTTTAATACTTGATAGCAAAAATAAATCCCCCAAAATTGTACAGACTCTGATATGAACTATGTATGATTCACACTTGTTCAGCTACAAGTTCTTCACGTAATACAAAGATAACATTTAGAGAGCTACTTGAACAAAAACCAGAAAAACAAATAACTGCCAGTAAAAAAAATTATCTAACAAGGACTTATTTCCTACCCCCTGATCCAAAGTTTGGCAAGACAGAGGATTTCTCTTGCCAGAACCTCAGAATTGTAAAGGGAACCCTAATTGCTATTGAGGTTTTCCACTGATGTGTTCAAAACCCCACTCCTATTAAACTCTTTAATGATGCTTGATTTACTCCTAATTCCACTGTTTTGAGTTGTGCTGCCAACATCCTGAAGATCTGAAACATGCCATTACATCTGAATAGAAGGTCAATTTGACTATTCTGAAAACTTATCAGATTCTGGAGAATACCTGTCAAATGCCAGAAGTTACATTGGAGCCCTGTAATCAAATTGTTTCTAGTCATTCACAGAGTTTGCCTTCTAAGCTGGGAACTAATGAGAGTCCTTCTAACTACTTCAAATGTGCAGCCCAGAGTGAAAGGGGCCCATAATGGCAAAAGATCATTTTGATAAAACCTCAGAGTTGACAAAAGACTAATGAAGTTCTGATGTCCTTCAAGAATTACATTGTAAAACATTCCTGAAAAGTCAACCATTATGGACAACAAAGGAGTTAAGATTATATACTGGAGAAAGGAAATTTCTTCAACAAATGGTGTTTGGGAAACTGAACAGTCACATATTTCAACAGCAGAATGAAACTAGACTACTATCTAACACTATGCACAACATTTAACTCAAAATGGATCAAACACATGGATGTAGGGCCTAAAACCATAAAATACATAGGAGAAAACATACACATAAGCAAAATACTCTATGATGATGGCCTCAATGATATCTTCGGAAATTTATCTGCAATAGCAAGGGAAACAAAAGCAAAAATTAACAAATGGGGCTACATCAAGCTAAAGAGCTTTTGTTCAGTGAAACTATCATTAAAACAAGAAGACCCTGCTGACTGGGAGAAAATAGTTACTGACAAGGGGCTGACGTTTAAGATCTAAGAGAACTCATATAACTAAACAGTAAGAAAACAAATAACACAAAGAAAAAATGGACAGAACAGCTAGATAGGCCATTCTTGAAAGAAGGCACATAGTGCATGAAAAAATGTTCATCATCATTAGCAAAAGGGAAAGTCATATTAAAACCAGAATGAGGTATCATTTCACACCTGTGAGAATGGTCCCTATCAAAAAGACCAGCAACAAGTGCTGTAGAGGGTGTGGGGAAAGGAACCTCATATACTGTTGGTAAGAATGTAGATTTGTCCAACTCCTATGGAGAGTTCTCAAATTAAAACTATGGCGCTACCATATGACCTAACAATCCAATCCTTCTCCTAGGTATTTATTCACAGGATACAAAAGCACCACTAGTGCATTTCTATGATATCAGTGCATTTCTATGTTTACTGCAGCATTACTTATTGTAGCCAAGTATGGAAACAACTTAAGTACCCAAGGACAGATGGGAGATGAAAAAGCAGAACCTATACTGAATGAAATAGTACTCAATTATTAAAAAAAATTAAATTATTTTCATTTGCAATAAAATGGATATTGGAATGAGAGGGGAATAGTCTAAGAGAAGTAAGTCAAAAGGAAAAAAAACAGATCACTGGGTGATTTCACTCATATGAAGAATACAACAACAAAGAAATATAAAAACAAGAACTGAGGCTACAGTTCAAGTCAGGACCCAATGGACAGGGTAGAGTAGTATAGAGATTTCGGTGATGAGTGTAGTTACATCCATCTAACAAGGTGGCAGCCTAGTCCCCTGAATCATAGAGTATTGTACACCAATGCTACTTCAATAACCATCATTAAAAATGTATAAATAAAAGGTCACCCCAGAATTACCATGGCGGAGTTTGACTGCTATAGCAAGTTCTAACACTAACTATACACAAATGACTCATGTATGATCTCTCCAGATTGCAGAGGCAGCCTGCATTTTTTCTGTTGACTGTACTTATCTTGATAAAAAGAAGAGTGTCCTTAAGTTTTCAATCTAGAATAGAGGAGCTAAGAAAAGAAATCCTACCTTTTAAAAGCCCACAACAAAAGAAAAATTGGCAAGAAAGGCTATGTATGCACACTTACACATTAATTTTTCCACCTCTCTCATTTATTGATCCGAGAGTGGGCTAAAGAGACCACCATATTTTCATTGTCTGCATAGTAGAAAAAGTTTCAGTGGTTTTGAGATTAGATGGGCACTTATATAATTCTGAGATTTAATTTTCTCTACTAAAATATTGTTGGAAGAATCAAATGCTAATCAAATATTTGTTAAAGAACATAAAATAGCTGTTAATAAACATTGGTCTCCACTGCCCTGTTAATGTAACAGTTTTCCTAACAAACTCGGGATGGATAGCTTGGTAAATTTTAAAGTAACTCAAGGACTTTATAACTACTTCTCTAGGGACTGAAAAAGCACAAGTATTGAAAATCCATGTTGTACATTTTCTGGATACAACAAATTTCAAAGCTATTTCAGTTATCCTCTATTACCTGCTCTTACCAAGGATGGAGAAATAATCCTTTCTCTTCAGGAGCAAAAGAAATATTAAACCTCTGTTGTCATACCCAGACTTTATAAAGAAAAAGGGAGTTTTCAAATCAGTGAACTTCCTATTATGTGTCTGTAGCAAACAGCATTACATCTTAAATTGCACAAAGTCTCTCTTTTTTTCCCAGGGTAAGTCATACGCTTTGAGCAGTGCAAAGAATCTAAGGGTTTTCCACTACAGTGTGGAGTTGTTCTTTGGTACCTAGTTTCCATTTAAATGAATGAATTTATTGTCTAGGTTCAACTGAATTGCTTTCCAATTATATATGGCATTATCTTCAATAGTAAAGCCTTCCTACTTTGTATACACCGAAAATTATTTGATTCTTATCTGTCTTTGCCTTAAACATTTCATATACAAATCTAAGATCAAAGTTGTCTTTGTTTGCTTTTATTTCCTTCTTCAGTGCAAGGGAAACAAAAGCAAAAATTAACAAATGAGACTACTTCTCCTGGTGTCACTGCATATTGCAAGTGAGCCATAGAACTGAAGAGACAGTTATTATTGCAGCATTAATGGAAAAGAAGATGGCCGACTCGGTACGAGAGATTTGGAGCTCATGTCAGATTTCACCTCACTAATCTTTCCTAAAAAAAAAAAAAAAAAAAAAAAAAAAAAANTTTCAAAAAAAAAAAAAAAAAAAAAAAAAAAAAACAGATACAAAAAGCACTGTGTAGATGATTTCACCAGAACCTAAGAACATTCATGATACAAATTATAAATGCTGTTTTGCAGACAAGGCAAATAGTTCATCAGTTATCCCATATGTCCAAGGCCTATTTATAGGTGAGGGTTGTTCCGAGATGATGAAACAGAGATTCACTTGTCGTGTACTAGAAAAAAAGGTAAATTAGAAAATTAAATGTTATTATTCATATTACTTACACTATTTAGAAGATAAGTTAAAAATACCATTTTGCTTGGTAGTTCAGGCAGAAGCATATAGGTTTTTTTTATATGTACAAGAACTGGGGTACAGGCCAGAGGTGTGGGGGCTGAGAGGATTCACCAGCGTCAGAGTAGGGAACAGAACAGGCAGAACTACTAAAATACACTGTGAGGGGAGCAGTGGGCAAGGCAGAAGAGGTCTGTTGTGCCATGAGGGTCCCCTCCCTGGCCAGGGATGGAGCTCGTGCTGCAGTGGCTGTGGATGCTTCATAGTGAGGTGCTTACCCCCTTGTGCAACCAGGGAGGCCCCCAGAAGCATGTAGTTTTTAAAAACCATGATGATCAAAATGAACATCATTGTTTTCCTTTCCTTTCTCTAAGAACCTCTCTCCTTTCCTATGTCTTCTCCCTCCTTTCTCTGTCCTTTGCTCTGGCTCCCACTATCTGTCTCACCCACATGTGCCTTCACACAGATATTTAGTGAGACATTTTTTTCTCCTATAGTATTTGTGTTGATTTTTATGTTAGCAAGCATTCAGCTTTCACATATACTCATCTCTGATGACTGAGGAGTAACAAAAGCAGATAATCTATGCCCAAGAGAAATTAGTGACTGAGCTTTGGAAAGCGAGACACACTTGTTGGGAACCTGCTTTGTGTACTTACTACCTCAGTTGTCGAGCAAGACTTCAACTAGCCTGCATGTCCTCTGTGAGTTAAGCAATGCACTATGAAGCAAACCGCAGCCACTGCAGCACGAGTTCCATCCCTGCCCAGGGAGGGGACCTATGGCGCAGCAGACCTCTCCTGCCTTACCCGCTGCTCCCCTCAGCAGTATGTTTCAGTCAGTCTGCCTGTTCAGTTCCCGGCTCTGTCTCTGTTGAATCCTCTCACCTCCCTGGACTCTGGCCTGTACCCTAGCTCTTGTATGCATAAATAAATAAATCTTTAAAAAAAAATCTCTTCAGATGATATGCAGAAAAAATTACCCTAGAAAAACCATGTGCTATGAGTCCTGATTGGCCAGGAGAGCCCAGAGTGAATATTAAACCCAAGACCCCTCTGCAGGGCGGCTTTATGTGGCCTTATGTGGCACTCGCTGCCCCGCCATCCTGCTGCCAAGGCTTTCAGAGGACACTTCAGAACTCGACATCGAAGGTTCGCTCCCATCGCGAGTCTCATTCTATATAAAAGATCTTTGGAGACATCATTTAAATGCCAATTTTTATGCTCTCGTAAGTTATGGCACTTATAACATCAATATTTTAAACAGTTCAAGTATTTTTTAACTTCTAAATGAGTCATTCACTCCCTGAGAAGAGAAGAGGTAAAATAAAATGTCAATGACTAAAATGGGAACTACTTCTTCAAAGATCAAGTTAAGTACATTTCTCACCATTCGATGGTAATTGGCTTAGAACTTGACAATACAATGCTGCACCTGACAATGGGAATTCACTGGGCTCCACAGGAATTCAAAGGTTACTGCCTAACGTGGACCCAGCACTATGAGTAGCACACTCACTGTACTTCTTCTGTGATTTCCTCATAATTCTCGCTGAGTTTTAAAGCAATGATTTGTGCCATTCAGAATGTGTTTTCACGCACTGATCAAGTTCAGGTACTAAAACTCTGAACACTTGTACATGTAGACTGCAAGACCCACTGACTCCTCTCCCACGCCCAGTGTATCAATCAGGGCAAACTTCCTGGGGCCATCTACAGCCTTCTATTGCTCCCTGGGAGAAGGAACGCTCAAGAAGCCAGTGCTCCCAGGGCTGGTATTACTTTACTCTCTCAGTGGTTCTCCCAGTGCTGTAAGCAGAATCATCTGGGGAACTGAGTGAACCAAAGGTATTTCTTCCTGGCCCCACATACTGATTCAGTGAGGCTGGGGTAGGAGCGCAGAATACTTTATAGTAATGCTTAAAAAAAAAAAAATCCTGTTGTTGGGGCTTCCCTGGTGACTCAAGGGGTTGAGCGCCGCACTGTGGGGCTTCTGCAGCCACTGAAGCACGAGTTCGATCCCCCCTGGCCAGCAAGGGGACCCACATGGCACAGCAGACCTCTCCTGCCTTGCCCACTGCTCCCCTCAGCAGTGTACTTCAGTCTGTCTGCCTGTTCTGCTCCCTGCTCTGTCTGTGGTGAATCCTCTCACCCCCCCACACCTCTGGCCTGTACCCCAGTGCTTATATACATAAGTAAAATCTTTAAAAACAAAAAAAAATAATAAACCTATGTTGCTCTCCATGTCCCACATTTCTAAGCCCTAAGAATGATATCTCCTCCCACCAAGTCCACTTGGCCTGAAGTGTGACCACTGATGTACGCAACCACATCTTCAATCTCTGGCCAACCCTTGGAAATAATCATCAAACTCTATTGTGTCAAGTGAAAACTTAATTACTCATTTTTCCAGCATGAAAAATGATGATCACAATATTTTTTCTATTTCATCTTCCCATTGAACTGATATGAAAATTACGTTATAATGATTAAGACAGTACTCTGAAGAATGCAAATAATATTCACAGATGTAAAGCAATGCCCGGTACAGCAAGACTGACTCTTTAAATTGTAAAGTACATAAGCACTTTAACAAAGTATAATACCCTAAAATTTGAATGATAACACATAATCTCATGATTTCATGGTCCTTCCATGAATATCTGCTCGAAGTCCCACTCCTCATGTTTTTATAAACAAGTATGTAAATAAATAGAAAAATAAATGATAACCAAAGGTATTATAAAAGATACCTTCTTTCACAAAACCAGTCAGAGCAAATCACTCTAACTCTGAAAGACACAGAATAAATGGTTCAGTTTTAAGCACATGTGTTTCTCTGCTTGCATTAATTACCCAAATAATTGTAGCTACACAGAATCAGGCTAAATTCACTGCACCGCAGTACTGTAGGGCTCCAGTAAAATGAAGGGTCTGTAGAATCACACAGCATTTTAAATCTCTAGCTGAAAACATGACAAAGCACCACTCAAGTAACTCTGCAGTTCCATAAAAATAATGGGCTCAAAGTAATCCCACAGATTATTCCCAAAACGTTACACGGGATTATAATGAAATCATATTAGATAAATGAAATGGCAAAAAGAATTTGAAAGGGTGTGAAGCATGAAACTCAAATGTCTACCCACTTAACTATAACACAGCTTTTATGTGAACAAATATCGATAATTTCAATTTTATCTAAATGAATTCTGAAACAGTTGAACAGTCCTGACAATTCAGTACCCCAGCAAGAAGTGGAGAATGGCACAAATGAGACAATGAGGAAGGGAAGGAAAGAAACCAGTATGTCAGCTAAGAGCGGGAAACAGCCCCAGAGACCATGGATCACCCAAAGAGAACAGTGCTGGGCCAACGCTCTTTTTTCATATTAGAAGTAACAGGGAGCTATTGTGCAAAACAGGAAAAACCTGCTCTCAGAAAGACCAGCCCAATCACCAACAAAGTTTTCCACACTAAGTCCACCTATCCGATAATGTCCTATCATCTATATTTCTTCTCTAAACTTTCACATCAAAATTCAGCTCCATGGGGCCTCCCTGGTGGTGCAGTGGGTTAAGCAACGCACTGTGAAGCAAACTGCAGCCACTGCAGCATGAGTTCAATCCCTGCTGCTGGCCAGGGTGGGGACCCACATGGCCTAGCAGACCTCTCCTGCTGTGCCCACTGCTCCCCTCAGCAGTGTGCTTCTATTGATCTGCCTGTTCTGCTCCCTGCTCTGTCTGTGGTGAATCCTCTCACCCCCCACACCTCTGGCCTGTACCCCAGTGCTTGTGTGCATAAATAAATAAATCTTTAAAAAAAAATTCAGCTCCATTTTCACTAATATCATCAGGCTTGCACTTCCTACTACCAACACTAATTATACCACTCAAGCTCATGATGATTTCTGGGGATCTTATCTGTCCACAGCTCTACTGAAAATCCTTAACTACATACATACTGCAGTTGAAATACACAGGGAGTTAAATCCAGTAGTTGAAGGGTAAGTGTTAGAAGGTCTGCATTACAATCTTACAAATGGCACTGATTATCGCTGGTCTTCAGAAATATGATTTTATTATCATGTTTCCAACTTCTTATGTGAAAAAGAGGTGATGACAATACAATGTACCGTATCTCTACTAAACTGATGCAAACATCAAATGTACAAGAAAGTGCTCTGAATTATTCAAGGATATATACAGATACAACATAGCACTTGTTGACATCATTATTCAGATTATGAACTCTGAGGAGCTAGAGGAAATGCATTTCTAATATCAAAGAAATGCAAGTGTACATTAATCAAATAGGATTCACTACTAATCAATACCCAACACTGTTTCAATAAAGTACTTTTCATAAAACATGATAATAAAATATTAAGAATGGTTATTTAAGATTTGCAAAAATCAATGATGCTTCTTGGTTGAATGATGTTCTTTGATTGTATCACCTAGGATATTTTCAACATTTGTTAAATAACAGCTAGTATCACAGAAAAGCATCGATTTTAGTTCAAACATAACTGGTTGTGACACAGAATCACATACTGAACTGCATGATGTCAAAGAAGTTACTTAACCATTGTTAATTACAACTGTCCTCACTGATAGAGTAGAGATAATTACCAGAAATGTTAGATGAAAAGATAAAAATAACTTGGCACACCCAAGTATCAATAAAGGGTACCCTCCTAGCTATAGTTATTCAGAACTTTAATATTAGTATATTCTCCAAATATTCTCTTAGAGCTCCTTCATGTCATACTATCACCTATCTTGATCCTTAACAAACTACTTCATAAATGCCAGAACTCAAAGTCCAGAAATTAATCCACAAATATATGTGGGTATCCAGCTTATAGCAAAGGAGCCAATAACACATAGTGGAGAAAGGAAAACCTCTCCATAAATGTTGCTGGGAAAACTGGATAGGTACATGCAGAAAAAAGAAACTAGACCACCATCTCAAACCATATACACTTCTGGCCTGCACCCCAGTTCTTCTATGCATAAATAAATAAGTCTTAAAAAAAAATACAGGGGGAAGAGGAAGAGCACAAGGGAATATGGTGAGTGACAACACCTGAGAGGAGAAATCATAAACTGTCCCCAAATTAACAATGATGTAAGAAAAAAAATACTAAAATAAAAATAAATGAATACTAAAAAAATAAAGACTAAAAATACCATAATATCCAGCTATCTCACTGGACATCTACCTGAAGAATACAAAAGCATGGATTTAAAAAGATGGATGCACCCCCTATATCCACTGCAGCATTTACAAGATATGAAAATAACCTAAGTACCCACCGAGGAACGAATGCCTAAAGAAAATGTGGGATAAATAACACAGTGGAATACTACTCAAGCTATAAAAGAAATGAAATAATTTCATTTCTGACAACCTGCATGACCCTTGAGGGTTTTATACTAAGTGAAATAAGTCAGAGGAACAAGTCAAACAACATATGATTTCACTCATATGTGGACTATAAAGAAATAAAGCAAATGAACAAACAAAATTCTTAGGTACAGGGCCTCCCTGGTAGCGCAGCAGGTTGAGCGCTGCACTGTGAAGCATCTGCAGCACAGCAGCATGAGTTCGATCCCTGGCTGGGGAGAAGACCCACATGGTGCAGCAAACCTCTCCTGCCTTACCCACTGCATCCCTCAGCAGTGTATTTCACTTGATTTGCCTGTTCTGCTCCCCACTCTGTCTCTGGTGACTCCTCTCACCTCCCACAACTCTGGCCTGTACCTCAGCTCTTGTATAAGTAAATAAATAAATCTTAAAAAAAAATTCTTAGGTACAGAAAACAGACTGGTAGTTACCAGAGAGGGACGGGGTTGGGACATGGGTGAGATGCCTAAAGGGGGTTAACTGTATGGGGGTGGAAGGAAACTACACTTTTAGAAGTGACTATGATGTATATACACAGATGCCAAATTGTGATGCTGTAGTTCTGAAACCTATGTTACAAAACAATGCTAGTTGAATAAAAATCTATTTTTAAAAAAATGTGGGCAGCAGGTAACAGCAAATGACAGTAAATGTCACACAATGTGGGTAGAGAGAGGTAACTTGTATTTTATGACTTGAAAATCAGACAGTGAGGCTTTTACCATATTATTGATACTTGTTACCATATTAATGATGATATGCATGAAAATCTTATCCCTTTGCAAAACAGTTGATGGTAAATGATTAAAGAAATTCTCAGTAAGATATGTTATTACTGAGAAAAGTTCTGACTGGGTGGCACCAAAGATATGATCTTAGAGGACCAATGTATGGTTACGTTGAAAAGAATATCCAGACTGTCAGTTTCCTAAAATGTGCAAATAGCACACCTTTCATTTTTAAATACAAAACTATAATAAGAATCTAATTTAAACAGTCTGAGCACAAATCTTTATATGAAATTAACAACAAAACTGAAAACAAGCAGGAGACTTGTTCTACTATCATGATACAGCTGATAGAATCAAGAAAGACTAGAGGTTATTTTCTTTTTTTAAGATTTATTTATCTATGCATACAAGAGCTGGGGTGCAAGCCAGAGGTGTGCAGGATGAGGATTCACTAGAGACAGAGTGGGGAGAAGAAACGCAGACTGACTGAAATATACTGCTTGAGGGGAGCAGCAGGCAAGAGAGGAGAGATCTGCTGCTGCTCCAAATGGGTCACATCCCTGGCCAGGGATCAAACCCTTGCTGCAGTGGCTGAGGATAGCTTCAGAGTACTGAGACTTTAACCCCTGCACCACCAGGGAGACCCCAAGGCTGGAGGTTTTAAACCCATAGTTGTGCTGATTTCTTTCAAGTTCAAAATTTAAAAAAAAAAAAAAATAATAACTATGGCGGTATTTTTTAAAAGAATCTAAGAAAAATAACTAACTTCAGAAAGACTGTCTTGTTTAGCAGATAGGCTTTAACATTGAGTAATACCTGGTTATTTTTAAGGCTTTATTGATAAAGATATAATGAGTTAGGACATGAAGGAAGCAATGCAACAGAAGTTTGACAGTTGGAAATGAAGCTGATCATGGAGACTATAAGTCATCTGAACATCACAGTTCATTTATGACTGACATAATTCTTTACTAAGAAACCATCCGACAAATATTTCCTTAAGAAAAAAGACTGACCAGTGGCTCAGAGATAGATTCCTTTTTTTTAAAATACCACATACATAACCACTCATCAAGACATTCAATTGATGGAAATTGTCACCAAGTAGAATGACCATAGCTAGCTAGCACAGTATATATTTTCCTTGGTGATGACTCTGATCTAATTTTTGAAGCAATGCGGGGGGGTGAGGGGGAGATTTAACCTCTTTCTATTGTTACATATCAATGAAGTCTGTAATTCACAAAGTACTGTAACACAGAAGCAGAGTAGTTTTCTAATATGTGAAGTCAACTCTGCTCACATAGTTGATTTCTGAAATTAACAGAAACACAGTGAAGTCGCCCATGTCGCAATTGGGGAAACTTTCTGCACATATTTACCAGTTGTTAAATAAAACATTTTTACATGAAAACAAACCTACCTTATGTGACTAAGATAAAGGAGTCGGCTAGTTCTCACTATAGACTACTGCATGCACTGGTGTCTGAACCTCGGTAGGTAAATTTGCATTTATTGGAACACTCAACTAAAACTTTTCCTCAGATCTGCTTAAACCCTTTTTAAACATTAATATCGTAGTGGGAATTATTTGACATCAGATTATTTCCAATGTAATGACTTAGTTATAAAAACTCAAAGTTGAGCAACAAAGAAAGCTAGCAGAAATGGAAAGATTCTGATTATTCAGACATTTATGCATTTCCATTCTGTTGTTGGTTGTTTGGTCTTGGTTTCAAGTAAAGTGTTTACTAAGGCATGTAAGCATTTAGGACTCTTAGTCAAAAGGATTCTCTTACCATGGTGAAAGGTCCCATTCTCTATCTGGTGATAATCCTTGTTTTGTCTAATATTAATAAAGGCGCCCAAGCTTTGTTTATGCTTTGTTTTACTTAGCAAAACTATACCATTTTTAGGTGTGCAGTCCAGTAATATCTGTTATATTCACATAGTTGTGGAACAGGTCTCTAGCACTTTTTCATCTTGCAAAACTGAAACTCTATTCATCAAACAACTCTCCATTCTATTATTGCTTTATGATTTTGACTACTCTGGATTCTAGCCTTTTAACCTATGTGTAAAACTTTAAACCTTTGTGTACCTTTACATTTAACAGTTTCTTAAGGATAACGTATATTTGGGCTTTCCTTTTCTTTCAAATCTGACAATCTGTCTTATAATTGGAGTGCTTAAACTGCATGTAACTTAACAATCAATATACTCAGTTTCAACATACCTTCTTGCTATTTACTTCCTTTTTTCAGCTCTGTTCTTTTTTTTCTTCTTTTCCTTCCTTCCTCAGATAAAATTGAGTATTTTTTTAAAAATGATTGTTGTTCATCTCCACTATTGATTTTTTAACTGTCTCGCTCTTTCAAAAAGAAAGAGAGAGCTGTCTGTCCATGTTTATGATTACCTTAGAATTTATAAGATACACTCTTTAACTTAACAGTCTATTTTCATTTCAAATAAAACCTATTACTTTACATTTAAAACAGTATATACTTTCCACCAAGCCTCCTTCTCCATGTGCTAGAATTGCTATTTATTTTTGCTCAATATATATTTATAAACTCCATAATGTAAATCTTTTATATTTGCTATATATTTACCATTTTGAGTGTTCCTCATTCCCTTATGTCAATGCAAATTTCTAAGTTTCCTTTTTCTTCTAATGAAAGTAGCTCTTTCTTCTGTCCTGAATGGTGTCTGATAAGAAGTCTGATTTTCATTCCTCTCTATTATGAGATGCTTTTAAGCCAACTGTCTTCATTACTTCTTTTCAGAAATTTGATTATTATAAGCTTTCAATGCAATTTCTTATGCTTAGGGTTTACTGAACTCTTGGATTTGTGGATTTATAGTTTTTGTGACATTTGGGTAATGTCCAATCATTATTTCCTCAAATATTTCTTATGACCCTCCCCTTCTACTCTTGGAGAGAATAGCATTTTACATTCACTTCAATTAGAGACTGCAACTAGAACTGGTCTTCTGTTGATGCCTTGAACCATCAGAGCAGAGGGTCAAGGTGTCTGGATTATGGGTGGAGGAGAATGAAGTTCAAGGAGAAAGAACACTGCTAACAGGAAAGAAGGAGGGCAGAATTATCAACTTCACAGCTTTGCCCAGGGCAGGCCCTGAGGGAAAGGATTTGTCTGCCTGCTATATTTCCCCTGGGTACTATCTGTAATTACTATCACAGCTCATTGATTTTCAATTCTTTCTATTAATACATTTATTGGCCACTCTGACATTATTAAAACCAGTCCAACTCTGCTTCTTCAGTGGTGAGGTTATCTCTTGATCCTAAAATATGAATTTTGCAAGTGCAGAGATTTTTTTTCTACTTTTCAAAAACTGTTCTCCTCATATTAGCAAAAACATAGCTTCTGCATGTTTTTCTTTGAAGCCAGGTAGTGACATGCAAAGATTTCTCTATAGATCAAAAGATTTCAAGCAGTGGGTTATCAGAGAATATTAAATGATAAGCAAATTCAAATTTCTAAGATAATTCCACCAATTTAGCAGCTAGGCTGGCTCCTGTTCCACAGTAGGGGAGGTAATAAATGAGTCTCTGTTAAAGGGTAATGCAAGTGGCATTTTTATAAAGCCTTCTCTTCCGATAAAATCGTTAAAGTAACATTGTCTTTACACATAGATGTACATGAAAGTTGTTATGTTAAATTAAACACAGTGGTTTATAGAAGAAAAGGAAATAGGTTCCTTATTTGGTCTCTCCCCCACCCCCACTAAAGCTACTGAATTTTAATGCAATGGCCTATCTCAAATAAGCATTTCACTGTTCATATCTGGGTTCAGGAATAATATCTGTATCTGCCCATATTTCTTCATTAAGCTAGGGATTAGGGTGCTTAATCAAAATAGCACCTTGTCTCAAAATCCTCTCAATTCTACAGTGTGGCACCGACTCTCATAATAAGCAACATCTAAGTTGATCACAACGTATTGAGCCCTGCCTATTTACAAGGTCCTTGTGCAGAGATGATGGGGAACAATGAAAATATAAAGCAAAAGCACCGGTCTCCACAAGTTATGAAATAGTTGGTTTGACAGTGCTAGTATTTCTCTGTCATATAGAAATGTCCCTCAAGCCCTTGTTAGTGATATTCTGCAGAATGGTTTGCAAAGTCACCAGAAGTGGCCTCTAAGGAAATGATCCTCTTTCTCTTTAATCCTGCCTCTACATTTAGGGAGCTCTGAGGCATCTCTACTCTAACAAAGGCTGTTATTTTCTACAGGTGAGGCAAGGAGAAGAACACAACTACACCTATCCCTACCTGTTGCCCACCTGTGCACTCTCAGCTGCATTGCTCTCTCCCCGTGTTACTCTTTCTCTCCATACACACACACACACGTGTGCGTGCGCGTGTGCATGTGCACTATTGCCACCACTCTCTACCTACAGTCAGTGGGGCCAACTGTGTAAGAGAGGGGCAAAGGAAGCAAAGGCTGTAACACCATTGTAGGTGGTGAAGGAGATTAGGTGAGCTGCCTCCATGCGGCAGACTCCTCTAGGGTTCCAGAAATGTGAAGGTGACAGAATGAGGACTATTTCTCTCCTAGCTCTTCCTGAGGCCCCTGCATTTGCTTTTAAACATATTTTTATACAGGAGTTATTTTCTTGTTTAAACAGTTTCCTTTAAAGAACTTCAAATGTACACAATTATAGTAGTTAAGGCCCCTTAGACCTATCACTCAGCTTCAACAAGCAAGAACACTACCACACCTTGAAGGGTCACTGTCCCGTCCAGGCTTCCTCCTCATTGTTCAGAACAAAACCCGGACATTAGTCAATCCAGCTATATATATATATACATGTATATATATCAAGAAGTATCTTTAATATATATGAACTCAGAACTCCTTTTTTAAAATTGGCCAAATACCATTATTATATTAAAATATTCAATCCTTTCAGTGATATCATTTACAATGAATATTATATTCATTTACAAATTAATTTCTTGCTTCATTATTCTATATTTCACAAGATAAATTCTAATTCAGAATTTGCAATATTTCTACAGATATGCTTAAATCAAAATATACACAAAACAGTAAGTGTTCCAGTTTGAGATTTACCTGAAGTCTACTTTTAGAATCAGAAATGCCTTGATTTTTTTTTAAAGACTTATTTATGCATATAAGAACTGAGGTATAGGCCAGAAGTGTGAGGATTCAACAGAGACAGAGTGGGAATTAGAACAGGCAGATTTACCAAAATACACTGCTGAGGGGAGCAGCGGGCGAGACAGGAGAGGTCTGCTGCGCCATATGTGGGTCACTGGGCATGGAACTGGTACTGCAGTGGCTGGCAATAGCTTGCTAGTGCTAAGACTTTTACCCCTGTGCCACCAGGGAGGCCCCATAGAATCATAAATCAATGAACTTGTTGAAATCTCTGCTAAATACCTTATGGAAGTACAGCAAGAGGAACTGAAGTGAAAAAGAAAGAAATTGAAGCAATGGAGCCCTTTTTATATCTGGTTTCCTCTAAAAGGAAGCAGGCGGGCTCTGCACTGTTGGGTGGCTCACTTCACTTCCCAGGTGAGGTTAAAGGAGACTGGCACAGACTGAATATGCACATAGCTCGAGACACTTTCAAGACTGTATGTCTGCAGTCACACATAGGTAGCTTTGCCGCATTCTGACTACCGAACTCATGACTGAACACGCTGCCTCTCGCTCCCTGTCTGTTACATAACCAGAGGCTGTGAGGTTCGGCCTGGAAAAGCCTTGTCTCTAACACCCCCACTATACAGATGAGCAGATAGAGTCCTGGAGAGAAGTAACTTTCCAACAGCATTCACACCCATGAGATGTCAGGAATAAAATAGCAATTCCAGTCTGAATGGGTATCTTTTCGCTGCATACTGCTACCTCTGGTGGAGCAATTCCACTACTCCTCTTCCTTCTTAGTCTTTTGCTTAGTAACATGTTAGAACATCCCAAGGCTGACAGCATTTAGGAAGCTCTTGTAACAGCAGGAAACAACACCAAAGGTGGCAGACAAAGTCATCCCAACTGCGAGCTGTGCCCCTAAAGTGTATCACAGGCGCATGCGCCCTTTCAGGGCCTGCTCAGTGGTGCCGTAGGACAGCTAGGCCTGAAGAAAACGGAAGTCACATGTCAGAAGACTGCAGTAATCATCTACTTAGATGTCATGAAACTTAGAGTATTCCAGACAAAGTACAGAGTTTGTGTCAATATGCCATCCTCTCCATCCAGCTCACAGGGCTATAAAAAGAAAACCGACATCAATGAAAATGGATCTTTCCAGTTTTAGTTTTATATTCACAACCCTATGAGGTTGGTAGTCAGCTGATATTAGCTGTTGACTGGCTTCATATTTTCACTATAATGTTATAATGGCAGAAAAGTTGAATAAATGTATATTTTGAGCACTCACCATGTGCCAGGAACTAGAAGAGATAGAAGAGAAGTAGAATAGTTCTTTTCCTACAGTCCTTGTAAGAGCTTAGAATCTGATTAGGAGACAATGGCCACATACAGACACTATAAAACTATTAAGAGAAGGAGGAGGCAAGGGGGACAGAAGTTTTCAGAGAACAGAGAAAGCAGACCCGAGGCCTTTCCACAGTCTTTCTTTAAGCTCTGAATGTGTTCATTGGGTCCTGAATCTTCTGAGGGGGGGGAAGGGGGCACGTAGAGACCAGTCAACAGCGGAAGATCAAAGGAACTATTCATAGCAAGAAAGAGAAATAGGCCTTCGTGGTGCACTGAACCACAAGGTCCATGAAAACAGGCAGACCTTTCAAAAGCTGCCTGCAGTCTAAAAGGAAGAACTTTTCTTTTTCCAAGACTTCAAGTTAATGTTGTGTCTTAAAAAGAATCTTGAAACTAGGTTTTTCAGAATAATGACAGAATCCAACTGCTGTGCCAACTTCAATCCTTTTTATACATTGTTGTGATATACAGTCACATTTCTGTAATGTTGTTTCACTGTAACTAACATGTCTCATCTTTTTTCAGAGACCCTGATCACATAAGCAATTATTTCAATTTTGCCAGTACGTATACATCTCCTATTGAGAATCAAGGTTCAACCATCCTTTCTTAGTACATGAAGAGAGTCTTGTTAGAGGTCAATAAATTTTCAAAATTCTAGTACTCCTTATGAAAAACAGTTCTGAAATTGTACGGTGTATCACCAATCCCACTAACTTCAATGAAAAACATCAGTGAAGCAACCAAAAATGAAGTTCACTAAAATTCTAGATTCTATCTGTAATTTGAAAGAATAGTTGATTCAAAGTATTGCATGTGACTAAATATAAATTATTGTTTTCTCTAAACAGTAATGATACAGATCATTAAACACCACAGGTTGCATCTCTTTAAGTTTTACAGTAGAAGAGAACAAAATTATATCCATCATACATACGTATCAAACCAAGGGAAAAAATCAAATTTCTATACCCACCAAATTACACAATCTAAATAAGGGTTAAAAAATACCATCATTAGTTCCATCATAAGAATGAAAATTGATTATAGTGAACAGATATTAAGCAAAATCTATGAACCTACAATTTTTCCTATTCTGACTGGAGAACAGAAAAAACCGTATCCAACAAATAATGTGACTTGAGGTTCTTGCTTACACTATAAAACATGTGAGAATACTGGCTTTTGTATCTTCTGCATCTAAATCTTCCATGAAAACCTTACCTTTAAGTTGAAAAAATGATAGCAAAGGGGAGAGAATTATCTAGACTGGTGATAAGTATATACACTCTTCTGGCTCTGACCAGCGACTCAGGTGATATTTTTTAACTGGTCTTCTGTACTTTGTACCTTCCTCCATCATGCATGACTTGACCCGTTCAAGCATGACTTATTGCTGTTCAAATTGGAAAACATTATGTGAGATGAAATAAACATTGTGGAATACACTACTTTTTCTCTTCTCCATAAGCAGGAAATGGGTGATCCTCTCTGAAGAAGATATAGATGGTCTACAGGATTTGTTCAATTTATTTTAATAAACAAACATAGAATGCCAAAGAGATAAATCATTCCTATGATGTATGTTAATCAGTAAAGTTAAAACTACTACATTTAGAGGAGAGTTTAAACTCTATGAGTCAGATTAGAAAATTCAGGCAAACTCGTGATGACATCCACTGAAGCTATGGCTGTAATTAACAAATAATTAGCAATGAACATACAGTCTTTCTTTCCTTATACTCTACTGCCTAAATCATGGGTTTAGTTCTGTATGTAGAGGCATGGATTTGTATTATTGGTTGACATACTCTACAAAGGTTTTTCTGAACGTCAGCACTGCACAGAGGTGAAATGATATCTTCTACCACAATACAGTTCTATTTCAGACACAGACTTACACTGAAGAAAAGAAACCTATATTGAAATGCCACACACTCCTGACACAGATTGTCCTGAATGGGGAAATTATTAAAGAGAACTTCTAAATGCTACCATCCGGATCCATGCCCTAGGTCACCCTTATTATGAAATTCTTTTGATTTTCCAGTACCCTGATCCCCTGAATGGGCCCCAGATGAACTCACACATGCTGATTTTTAAAAACAAGAGATTTTATTCACACTTAAAATGTCTTCTGATTGCTCCATTATAAAACATTTATACTAATGTTTCATTGTTCTTTTTTTGAATAAGAGATGTAGTAACAAGATTAAGATGAAATATTTATATAATTGGGGTCCTTTAATCATTCATCTGCACTTCCTCAGTGGTGGTGGTTTGATAAGCAGGTATTTGGTTTTCTAAGTAGATCGTGTGCATTCAGGTACACAAACAGTGCTTTCTCCCCTAAAAAAATGTGGTCTGCTGATACATCAAGCAGTTCCACTGTCCTTACGGTGCTTAATGAGTAAAGCTGTAAATGGTAACAATTACTAAATCTTCTATACCTTATTTTTAAAATACCTTAAGACACTACATTTTCAGTAGCTATATACAAATTCATCAATCCGGCTATGAACTTTTGCTTTCATTCACTTCTCTAAGCCACTGATCTCAGTTTCATCAACTGCCCCCAGTGTCCATGAAATAAAAAGGGGTAAAAACAAACGTCAAGAGAGAAATCCACCTAACAAACAGTAACACTCTCATACCTGTGCTCTTTCATTTCCTAATTTTGAAAGCCCCGAGATATTTTGACACTATGTTCATATTCCCATCTTATTTTTAAATGCTTCCTCTCTGCTTTGCTATTTGCTAGCTATTCAAAGCATTCACCCATTTAAATAAAGTCATACGGTTCTTATAAAGCCACTATGCCTTCCTAATTTCACGTAGTTTCTTCTCCAAGTTTGTGAAATCTGAGGTTACAAACGGATGACCATCAACAATACTCTCAGATGACTTTCACTCAAGAAAGAAAAATTCAGGCAAGAATCAGAAGAATCTGCAAAGCTCATGATGCTCTCAGAATGACAACTACTGTCATAGAGAAGAAGGGCGCCATCTGAAACTTCCGCTTACCCCTTGTTCAGATTCCAGAAGCTCTGTTTTGACTCTGACTGCCGGCATCCCATCAAGCATTAACATTCTGTTCTCAAAGGTGTTGATATTCTGACGATAAAAAAGAGAGAATGAAATTCAGCTATTAAGCATTCAAAAAAGGACATCTGGAAGACACTTCTTTCATTGTAGTGCATTTAGTACTGCTAACCTAATTTTTTAACAATGTAGTATAATTAAATGAGAATATCAGCATAACCAATTATCCCCCCATTCTGAACTTTCATTTAAAATAATGACCAAGAAGTTGAATTAATCAGTCTGATTCTCTGACCTCTGGGTTGGAGGTCAGACTATAATAAACTGCAGTAAGGAAGCTTTACATTAATTTATATGGGGACAGAACAATTCATTGTACTTTCATCACAGTGGAATGAAATACAAGGCACATTTCTCTCTTCCTTAGTTCTGGAGATTGTGTTAAATGTTGAAATTTATGACGAAGAACAGATACAAAGAGCATATCCTCCCACGTTAATATTAAAGTTCAGATAATTTTAAAAATGAGGTTACGAAATTCTAGGCACACTGAATTGCTGGAATCACAGCAATTGTAATCAAATGATGCCATATCCATACCAGACATCTACTTTAAAATCAACTGACATGAATTGTGGATAAAGCCTAAATTCTTAAACTGAAGTCGTAGTCAAGAATAAACGATAACTCATTTTCTGTTCTGCTATGTGTTTGGCTCAAATTTATCAACTCCTCAAAGGAAAACCTTATTTCTGTGGCAGCTCAATAGAATCTCAAACAACATTTATAAACAGACTAAATCAAGGTCATTTTCTACTAATTTTCACTGCTCTGGGGATTTTCTGAAGTCAATAATCTATGAAGGGAATCTGAAAGCCACACATTAGTGCTCGCTTAAGGCCAAATCAGGCCCTTGTTTTAAAACATGTTTAGAATGTCAACTTTACCCTAAGACACAGACTGAGAAATCAAAATAACTAAATTTGAGGTGTAGAATGATTACTTTTGCTCAATTATAGCATATAACCACATGACACTGAAGTGGTCTTTTTAAAAGAAAAAGATTAATTTCTACATATTTTGCCTACATGGCAATCAAAAGATTAATTTCTACATATTTTCCCTACATGGCAATCAAGGTTAATATTTCTAAACCTTCAGCTTTTCCTTTTCCATACAGATGCCTTTCTATCAAAATAGATGGTGTAATAAAAGCAACTCCACCTCAACCAATCGTAAATTAAGTGTTTTTATTACCAGATAATACCAACAGAGTGCAGTATAGTGAAGCTCTAATTATTTCTCCATCTCTTGACTCTTCTTTTTGTTTAAGAAAAAGAATCTAAGAGAGAATTTATAGGGTCTCTTATCATAGCTTTTTGCTCGGAAAAATCAACAAGAAAGAAAAGCAGATTTACTCTAGAATTAACTAGTGAGCATTTAAAAGTTCCTTGCTACCTAGTTTACTAGGTAATATAAAGAAGGAAACAAATTACTATCATGTTCCTTTCTTAGAAATGTAAGATATAATTAAAACTGGCAGGATATACTTATCAATTTTTTGCTTTTGACATGTCCATATTTTTCAAGCAATTTGCATCCTAACAGACAACTTAGAGCAGAAGGAAACTATAGTAGTATCAGCGAGCTCAGTTAATTTGTTCCAAGGCGCAAATTTTTTCACTGAGGCTGGTGGGTTGTTTACATATCAGACACAGATCTCAAATCCAAATGTGTCACTTGCTTCTGTGGTTGGAGGCAGCCAGCTTGGCTTGTGACCACGGAATCTCAGTACGGCCTCCCCTGCAGTGGCCAGCTCTCCACTCCCCTGCCTTTCACAGCAGTGCCAGGAATCTGAGGCAACAAAGCATCCCCTAGGCCTTTTGGTTGGTAGACAATGAAGGATGAGTTGATATTGCTTCCTACCCTGGAGGAGGTCTTGCCCAGACAAAAAGGAAAGAACAAGCCTTGCAAAGGAGGGGAAAAGACAAAGAGCTACTCTAGAAAGGCAGGTTTAATGAACTGTTCGAATCTGATTAGAGGCTAATGTCCCATTTAGTGCTTTGTACCAATTTACAGCTGATATACTTTAACAATTTTCCTCACTGGCTGTGATAAACTCATTAGTATAAAAAATGCAAGCTAACCGGAGTCTTTGAACTTAAAAACTGATAAATCATGAAAACCTGACTGGGTCCATGTTCCATTTAGCATATTTAAATATCATAGATTTTTTATGATGGGTAGCTTTTTTATTGTTGTTCTTGAAAAATTTCTACATGTGTTAAAGACAAGTTATGTATTTTTAATTTCAAGGAAAAATTAATGTATTTCAAAATTTTTAAATTTTTCCTGAGAGTATTTCTTTCCATGATTTTCCAAGAGCATCTGTGATCACAACCATTATAAAAATCACAAATGGGGTCTGCCCTGGTGGCGCAGTTGGTTAAGGAACACACTATGAAGCAAACTGCAACCACTGCAGCAACATTTCGATCCCTGCTGCTGGCCAGGGAGGGGACCCACATGGCTCGCAGACCTCTCCTGTCTCACCATCTGCTCCCCTCAGCAGTGTATTTCAGTCAAATCTGCCTGCTCTGTTCCCCACTCTGGTGGATCCTCTCACCCACACTTCTGACCTGTACCCCAGTTCTTGTATGAATAAAATTAAAAAATAAAACAACAAAACACAAAGGACAATATTTTTGGGTAAGGAAGCAAGTCTCAACTAAACTCTTACACTACTAAAAGTTCAATCTGTCCTGACAGCTATATTACAAATATATATTGAAGGCTATTAATCTCTGTATTAATGATTCTAACTGTGTTCAGAATAAACATAAGCAATGAACATCAGTCATACCATCAAATATTTTAGAAAGGTGTGTGGTTTGTAAGAGCACCTGATAACTATATAGCATTGAAGATATAGTCCTTGAAACAAAAAAATTGATGGATTTCTCTCTCTAAACTAAAATCATGTGCTGCAATCTCAGTTGACTGTACACATGAAATACATAATAAACTCTGATAGTTTGGAACTGCTGTCAAACCTATCTTGCCATAATCTTAATCAAAACACATTTGTTACAGAATCAATAGCTCAATTGATTCCCAAGAGGTAAATAAAATCATGCTGTCATCAATTTTAGTGACATGGTACTGTATATTTATGTTGTAACATTTTGATATGATTACAATTTATGCATAAATTCATAAACACATGTACACACATGCATGTGACATGCATATACCTATGTACTTCTTTCCTCAGAATACATTTTATCAGTTAAAGCAAAACTATCAAATTCATCAGCTGGAGGTTGACCAGTCATACGTACAATGGATGCGACTGCTATTCAGGATAGACCCCACCTGACAGTAGCTCTCCTAGTCAAAATCACAAGCACAAGCATCATTGATTCTATCATTTTTAAATGTTTTGAATGAAATGTACAGAAAGGAAAAGGGCTGATGTCAACAATCACAGCTCATAAAAACAAAACAGGAGTGAATTTCTAGGCCAGCTACTACAATCTGCCCTGCTATTCTCATAATGCAGATCTTTTCCTCTCTCTCTTCCTGAGTGTTTTGCACAATTGGAGTAATGAAGCCAGCCAGTCTATATTCAATAAACCTAATTTTTATACAAGGTTTCCTTTCATAAACCAAAATATTTACTGGTAATCTCTGTCATCTCTGGAGGTACAGGACATACTCACTTAAGTACATATCCATCTTTAACCTTGTTTGGCCACAAGTGATGAGAAATAGAAATTGCACCACCCCTCATGCCCATATTAATTAAATAGTTGACATAATGGACATAGGAGTGACAACAACGTAGGATACATAGCCTCAAGCTGATTAAGGCACTTTCATGAAAGATTCGAAAAGGTTTATGATGCAAACATGCCAATGGATCCAAACATCATCCTTTGAATATTTGGGTAACAACTTAAATCACCTTAGGAAATTAGGCTTTTGTTTCTAAAAAAAATGAAAGACTTCTCTAAGAAGTCAACCTCTTTTCCTCAACATATCTCTAACACAACATGAACAACAATAAAATCAACAATAGTAATTTTTCCCCAAGTCTTCACTACAGATGTGCCAGTCCAATGACTAGGTTACTTTGGAAAAATACAAGTATTTTATCCCAATCCTACAACTTGTACTGAGGTGCAAAAAAATCAGCAAATTCTTCCTGCTCTGTGGAGGTAAAGACCAACGAACCTAAGAGATTAGAACCATATTCAGGCAATGGTCTCAATCACCTATTACTATGCAATAAATCACGTAACAGTAGAAAACAACAATCATTTCATTTCTATCTTAGTAACAACATATTAACAACACTTACATTTGCATACTAAGGATAAGATCCTGTGCAAAGAGCTGCGCATACAGATACTTATCTAATCCTCACAGAAACCCAAGAGGTTGATTACCTGAAGAAGAGGCACCTGAGACATGGGCAGGTACTTGTTCAAGGTCACAGGAGTAGCAAGTGGCTACAACTCTGTCAGGAACAGAATGACCTGACCTCAACATGAGCTAACCACCAGTGCTATCTCCCTCCCTCTTGCCCCCTCTCTCACTATATCTCTGTATCAGTGAAATCTCTCTCTCTCTCTCTCTCTCTCTCTATATATATATATATATATATATATATATCTTACTATATCAAAATGATACATCACTTTCTATATCAAAATGAGAGAAAATATGAGCACCTTATTGAAGGCCCCAAGAGAGGAGCTCTGGAAGCTCAATAACAGTTCTCTCATGGCTGAGCTGATATTTACTCACTGAGCCAAATGTGTAACTTTTGTCGCTAGGGGAGTATCAACATTTTGGGGAAATAGTAGTAAGAGGTCAAACAAGTCTCTGATTTCAAAGCTATTTCACATTTTTTCTTTAAGTCAGATTTTAAACTTATTTTCTTGGCTTGATGAGAGCATCCTAGAAATAGTTAATCCTAGAAATACCTCAGAATTAATTTAGCAGGTCTATCCCATCCTGGTTTCCAAATCTAGAAAATCTACGGTAATCTCATCTACTACCCCACATTTTGAAAATATTATTATCCCTTGTGGCTCATTTAATACTTTCACAATAGTTTCATGCACTTGGATGATACAGTAACTTCATCTTCTTAATTTTATACTCAAGACAGACATATGTGGGAATCAGCTAATTTGTAATCACTAATACTATCATAACATATTTTTCTATGTGCACATATCTAAACACTAATAATTCATTTAGTAGAGTTATATGCATAAGCAAGGCACCTGTAATGGTATAAAATGGCACTAGTTCAAAGACAGACTTTGTCCTTCTACCTTTGTCTTTCATGTTTCGTTCCTTTGAGCATGACAAAGTGGATGTCACTTTAATGACCACATTTTAAGGAGCCATGTCTCTCATAAGGTCAGCAAAACCATACCTGTATACAGCAACTTATATTTTCCTAAATAGCAAGAATCCTCATTTCCAGTATTGGTGAGGGCCTAAACTTACCCAACAACATATAGTTCATATTAATATTTTCAACTACTACCTCTAAATGAAAATTGCCAAATTGGCCATGAAAAGCAGAAGCTCTTGTTCAATCTGCTAAAAGAAGCTTATTAAAAGTGTAACCAATTCAACCTAAAATGAAAGCTAAAATCTACCCCTGTCCTTTTCAAAGGGCCTTGATACATTTTCAGAAATTTGTAACAGATGTGCCCCTTCTTTTCTTTGTTCATTATACAGAGGATAGTTAAGTGTATTGGAAATTTGAAATTACATCTTCTACCCAACATTAATACAAACAGAACTGAAGTGCTACACACTCTTGGAGGTTGTAAATTGGCCAAATTACCCCATCAAAAAAGCAGAAGGGCTGCTGCTAGGCCAGAGTCATCTCATTCTACAGATGCCACATTCTTGCACCCTGAGGTACTATGGCAGATAAGGGTAAGCTGGGGACTGCAGAACAGAAACCATGAAAATACCACAGCAAGAGATAGCCAGACCACCACCAAGCAAGCCCTAGAGAGGGCAAAACTTTAGTTCACCTGGGCAGGTGCTAACAGTAGAGGGAAAGATCTAACACACAGAAGCAGGCAGCTGGGTGTCAGGATGGGCCAACAATTTGTGTCAGTGACACAAAATTAGCCATAAAGCAGAAGGAAATCTTGCCATTTATAACATGGATGGATCGTATGTCGAGTTATCTGAAATTCTGTTAAGTCAGATAGAAACAAACACCATATGATCTTACTTACATGTGGAATGTAAAACACATACACACACACACACACACACAAAAGAAAACAAAGTCACTGATAGAGAGAACAAACTGGTGGCTGCCAGAGGTTAGGTGGTGGAGCATATGGGAGAAATGGATCAAAAGATACAAATTTCCAGTTTTAAATAAATAAGGCAAGGGGATGTTATACAGAGCATGGTGACAATGGTTAACTCTGCACTATATATCTGAAAGCTGCTATGAAAGTAACTCTTAAAGGTTCTCATCACAAGAAAAAATGTGTAACTTTATGTGGTGATAGACATTAACTAGATTTAATCTGTGTTATGATCATTTCATAATAAATTCACATTAAGCTTTTATTATATTGTATACTTGCAGTTTTGTTATGTGTCAACTGTATCTTCATTAAAAATATATAATATACTATATATATTACATATCCATATATATAGTGTGTGTGTATATATATATACAGTTTGGAGTGAGTTCAGTCCTGAAAAAGGACACTCCTATCCAGGAAACAAGGCTAGCAGAAGCTGAGGGCCTTGCCCAGCAGAGGCCTGAGCTACAAAACAGGAATTTCTTAGAAATCAGAAAGCTACCATATACCCTCATCATCATGCTTTTGCAGGCCTCCAGCCCTGGGCATATGGATGGACACAAAAACAGGTAATATGAGCCCAAACACATAGTATGCAGGCTCCCCACACTCACAATTACACTTGTCACACAATCACAATAAGATCACAAGGTATCCTAACTTAAAAATTAATATTAAAAAACTGTAATAGCATATAGAGAGGACATACATGCCAGACATTATTTCATTTGCTTTAGATTTATTACATGGCTCATTCATTCAAAACCAAAACAGAACACCCTACTAAGCACCAGGTACTATTTAGGTATTTGGGATATACCAGTGAACAAAAGAGACAGTTTCATAGAGCTTTATTCTAGTCATTAACAAGTCCTCCAGTAACTTTTTAAAACTATGTTCATTTTAACAAGAAAATTAAGATATAGAGAGATTAAGCAAACTGTGTATGGCTAGGAAAATGGAAGGAAATCTAATCTTGGGGTTAATATCTTCCACTGCTAGTGGGGATCCACATCCCAGAGTGCCAGAACTCAGACTGAAGAGCTGGATGATCCCAGAAGTATCCAAGCCACCCTGGCCAGTGTGCTTTAAGCTCTTGATATAGCAAAAGCCTGGATACGCACGCTAAAGGGCAGCAAGTGTTGAGGTCATTCTGAAGTCCTAACCTGACCCTACGTGCAGCCTCTGATCATTCAACCAGCACATGAGTAACCGGTTACTCAAGCCCCTTTTCTACCGTTCTGCTCAGTCTTCTCAACTATGTCAAAGACACCTTCTCCTCCGGGCCCTAATCATCCTACTCCATCTTTGTACTGCGTGCTACCTGACAAAACCTTTATTTGCTGTAACACTAGAATGTAAGTTTCAGGAGGGCCATGATGGTGTCTTTTGGTTCCAAACAGCATCCCTAGCCCCAGATTTATAGCCGGTTATACCATATAGTATGTGCTCAAAAAATACTTATTGGTCAAATGAAAGAATAAATGTACAGAAACACAAGATCAATTCATTCTCCTGGGCGTAGGAGGTAGTAACAGGTTGTTCACAACCAGGAAGAGCATAAGCAAAATCAAGTGCTGTGAGTTTCTCATATTTGAGAAAAATAATAAAGGATCTGGTATGATAGAACACAATGTTCATTGGAAGAGAAACTGCAGATGAGATCAGAAAAGTAACTTGGAGTCAGGTGCTGAAGGGTCTTCAACGTTGTGGTAATTCACTTATGCATTTAAAATATATTTCTTTAATGTCTGCTATTTACTAGCTGCTAGGGACAAAGTGAACAACACAGAAAGGCTCCCTGCCTTAGAGAGCACTTGAGATAAATGGAGGAGAAATGTATTTAGGCATCACACAATAGGTGGCAGGGAGTCATGAAGGCATAATAAGCAAGAGCATGTGTTGAGAGCTTTGTCTTTAGAAAGATAGCACTGGAATAAATTTGGAAGATGGCTTATAAACATACAAGATTGGATGCAGAAGAGAAAGCAACCAGCTCATAGAATACAATAGCCCAGTGGAAAGGGTGAGGGGAAAGGGTGAGTGTCTGAACTGAGGCAGTGGGAGAAAAGAAGAGGGAAAATACTTGAGAGAAAACAGGCAGAATGATGAGGTG
Organism: Galemys pyrenaicus; assembly: GCA_019455555.1. Classification (NCBI taxonomy): domain Eukaryota; kingdom Metazoa; phylum Chordata; class Mammalia; order Eulipotyphla; family Talpidae; genus Galemys; species Galemys pyrenaicus. The sequence goes on along the minus strand of JAGFMF010011655.1, from coordinate 1,030,584 downwards.
GAGGATTGATAAGAAGAATTGACGACGAGGATTGATGAGAAGGAGGAAGTATGATGGCAAGACAGAAATAAAGGAGTGTCAAGGATGGCACTCATTTTTCTAGATCACACACTAAGGTTGAGGCAAGGATTCCAGTAAGAAAAGCACACTATATCATGTATTTGTCCATTACCCCTTATTTTTTTTTTTAAGATTTATTTATTTATGCATACAGGCACTGGGGTACAGGCCAGAGGTGGTGGGGGGAGTGAGAGAATTCACCAGACAGAGTGGGGAACAGCACAGGCGGATCGACTGAAAGACACTGCTGAGGGGAGCAGTGGGCGAGGCAGGAGAGGTCTGCAGCACCATGTGAATCACCTCCCGGTGGCAGCAGGGATCGAACTCATGCTGCAGTGGCTGCGGTTTGCTTCATAGCGCATTGCTTAACCCACTGCGCCCCCACGGAGGGCCCCTACCCCTTATTTTTAAAAGATAAATTTTATTTATTTATGCATACAAGAACTGGGGTGCCCCAGAGGTACAGGGGATTAGAGGATTCACTAGAGACAGAGTAGGGAGCAGAACAGGTGGAGCTACTGAAATACACTGAGGGGAGCAGCAAGCGAGACAGAAGTCTACTGTGCCATGTGGGTTAGCTCCCTGGCTGGGTATTAGCTCCCTGGCTGGGGGATCAAACTCATGCCATAGTAGTTGGTAACAGCTTGATGGCTATGGCACAGAGACTTAACCCCTGCACCACCAGGGAGGCCCATGTCCGTTATCCTTTAAAGGCGCTTCTACACTCAGAGATGTGTGAGCATTTGGGCATACTGTTAAACACCAGAGATCTGTTTTACACTGGGGAAGATTTTGCTGAGTATTACACAAATCTTCTAAAAGATACTTACAATGTCAAATTTATCCAAATTTGGAAAAACAGGCTTGGTTGAAATAAAAAAGGAAAAAAGGAAGAAAATTCCATCTAAACGAGTCACTCTACATGGGCTACATATTCAAGAGAAGAAATAATTCTACTTTTATTAACATTTTTACTGGGATTTACCACTTTTACAGGCTTCCCTGGTTATCAAAAAAAAAATTTTGAAAGAACAGATATTTGCCAAAGCACAAGTTTAAGAGTACTGTACATTAACATATTCATTGGCCATTTCACTTTATGAAAAGTCATTTGGACAGTAATGAAAAAACACCCAGAACACTGAATGGAATATGTAATGAAATAACATCACTGGTCCTCTGTGCCTAGAGAAAATGAAGATTGCTATCAAATATTAAGTCATTTATTTTCTGTAGGAAACAAAGGAAATGACTATTGACCTATATTTTCACCTTTCCTGGTCTACAATGATGTCAAGTGGCTTCTTATCAAATCCAGAATGGATTATCTTATTAAAACATGTGTGTTGAGTGTTTGCACCCTGCACAGCCTGAAGAAATAGTGCAGAAAACTTGAAAATACGTAAACAAATTTTGAAGAGAAACAAAAATCCAAGTTAGTTTTTCTAAATTATGACTCTCAATAAAAACTAAAAATAAAAAGATTTTAAGGTCCTTCTTAGTGGCCAGAAAAATATGTAAACTGCTAAAGAAATACACTAACTTTTATCTTCTCTCCAATCTATTCATTTTATGCTTTACACAACTTTTTAGTTAAGATTGTATACTTTATATAAAATATGACATTATATTCCTTGAAAAACCAAGATATGACACTGATTTTGTACAACATTGATTTTGAATGTATTTCCAAGAAGTAAAGGTAGGGAAAAAAATCACCTTTATAGTTTATTTTATCTGAGGGGGACTGTGACAGCACATGTAAGTCAGGGAAGTCTGACCACCGGAGATCTGTTTTACACTGGATCACATCACTGGTCATGTCTTCTTCCCATTCCCATCCCCCACATACAAACACACATGATCATGGGAATGTAGTGGAGAAAGACATCATTATCTACAAATGGCCAAGTGAGCAAGTTCAACCAAAAATGTAATCTCAGTTTCCAGGTATATCCTACTTCTACAGTAGCTGTTGATTTCTTTCCAAATTCCTTGATGATGTCTTGAGTTGTAATAGCTAAATCTAAATCCTGTACTATGTTCACAATCCCACTGGCAATCGTATTAAACCCCTTGTTCACTTTACACCAGGCCATCTCCAAGAATTCTGACTACCTCCTATTTTCTCTATTAAAAGTATCTTCTACCTTATGCGTCCCTGCTTTTTCTGCAGATGTTTATTATTGTATAGAAAAGCAAGTTAGAAAGAGAATATTGCCTAAAACATTGTCCAGTGATTAGACTTCCTGGGTCTGATTCAACCTTCCCATGAAAAAAACCCTAAGGTTTCAGTTTTCTTATCAATATATTAAATGCAAGTAACTTTCTACTCCACAGAATTGTTTCAAAGAGTCAATGACAGAAGTACACTGAGCTCCTGAGCACACTACCAGATCTTTTAATAGTTTATATTGAATAATTTCAATTAATAGCAGTGACAGATACTTTCACCCATTCTTCTGAAACCTTCTTTAGAATAGAAGTCCTAGTCTGATTTTTTTTTTTCTTTTTTTACTGTTGGCAGAACCTACTCAGTTTCATGTGTTAGATTCTCCAAATGAACTATAACATAACAAGATAGCAAAAGTCAGATATGTTAAGACTGGTGATTAATGGAAGACTGATCAACACAATATATATTTTGCATAATGATGGCAACAATACACTATTCTATCTGTTTAAAACTAAGGATGCACACCATTTATAGAGCCACCACTCACTTCTCCATGGGTATCCCAAGGAGGACACAATATTCTCTCACCACTAGATACACTTGTGAAGTGGCCAATAGTCCTTCCCAGGCAAGTAAATGACATTTATAAAATACTGAAAAGATTTACTATGTCCCCCTCACATGATTGTCCAAATGAACATTGTTTTACAAAGAACAGTATTTACTGTAACAATTTTATTTTCTTTAAAGATTTACTTATTTTATGCATACAAGAACTGGGGTAGAACAGAGTGGGGGATAGAACAGGCAGATTAACTGAAATACACTGCTGAGGGGAGCAGCGGGCAAGGCAGGAGAGGTCTGCTATACCATGTGGGTCGCTTCCCTGGCTGGCAGCAGGGATCGAACTCATGCTGCAGTGGCTGCAGTTTGCTTCATAGTGTGTTGCTTAACCCACTGTGCCACCAGGGAAGCCCCTACTGTAACAACTTTAACATATATAACTGGAGAAGATACCTACAGGGTAGCCTGTAATTTGAAATGTAGAAAACTTAGAGAATCATTTGAGGAAAACAGAAGAACTACATTGAAGATAAAAAGAAATCGAAGTTGCTAAAAGTTTAAAATTTGACTTCATTTTGCATCATATAAGCCAGTGATATTAACACTCAATGCCATTATTCATGCTGTTATCTTGAATTTCCTTTCTAACTCTGCACTTCTTCATTTTATCAACAATTCTTATCCCTTCTTAGAATTTCGTGTGTGTGTGTGTGTCTACATGTGTATCTAAATTAAATCCACGGATATTTTCTTCCCTTTTATGAGTATTTCTCAAATTCTAGCATGTAATACAATGAAAGAAAATAAAATTCATTCAACAGAAAGCTGGATATACTTTTTAAGAAATTATATAACTTCAAAGCAATTATTCAGGCCTTTTTACTTTCTACCAGACTTTTAATAAATTTGCCCCATAAAAATAGAAAGTATAATTTAGAACTGTGTAGCTTACTGTACTCAGGAAGTTTCTATTACTATTACCTGCTACTTGATACTGAATATGGCTACACTGACTGTTGCTCACAGAGAGAATAAATATGTCCTGCTTAAGAAGTCCATTGTTATAACTCAGATGTTCTCAAAGACCAACGCCCTTTGAGCATCTGCACACCAGACATTTACACAATCGTTTTTGTTCTGGTGGCTGTTCCATGCATTTGAGATGTTCAGCAGCACCCTTGCCTTCTCCCACTAGATCTCAGTAGCACTCCCTTGTCCCCGCAGTTTTTTTTTAAAGATGTATTTATTTATGCATATAAGAACTGGGGTACAGGCCAGAGGTGTGGGCAGTGAGAGGATCCACCAGAGACAGAGTGGGGAGCAGAACAGGCAGACTGACTGAAACACACTGCTGAGGCGAGCAGCGGGCGAGGCAGGAGAGGTCTGCTGCGCCATGTGGGTCACCTCCCTGGCCAGCAGCAGAGATTGAAATCTTGCTGCAGTGGCTGCGGTTTGCTTCACAGTGTGTTGCTTAACCCACTGCACCACCAGGGAGGCCCAATCCCAACATTTTTTAACAATCAAAAAAATGCCCGTGAAATTGCTATGTCCAGGGGAAGGGTGTGAGGAAAGGGAGAAGGTAAGGTAAAGCTACCTCCATTTAAGCAGCACTGTTTACATAGATGCTGATATGATGAACTCATTAGGAACAAAAAGTCTTAATTTTATGGTGAATGCTATTGTACCATAGTACCAAAACTAACCTCAGTACTAAAAGAAATTAATACCTGATAGTAAAGAATAGTTTATTTCAGAATACACCTACTAGGAAATTAGCAACATTTATAAGATGATTTTATTATTCTCTCTGAATTTCTTTTTTTTTTTTAAGATTTATTTATTTATGCATACAAGAGCTGGGGTACAGGCCAGAGTCCAGGGAGGTGAGAGGATTCACCAGAGACAGAGTAGGAAGCAAAACTGGCAGATCGACTCAAGTACACTGATGAGGGCAACAGTGGGTGAGGCAAGAGAGGTCTGCTGTGCCATGTGGGCTCCCTCTCTGGCTGGGATTGAACTAGTGCTGCTGTGCCTCAGATGCTTCAGTGCCGCGCTCAACCTGCTGCACCACCAAGGAGCCCTTGTCTGAATTTCTTATTCCCTTTCTACACATCCCAATTTTCCCACTAAGAATGTGCAAAGATTCTAGAAAAGAGCTATGAGTTTGCACATCAGTTCACGCTGTGAGAATGAAAGGAAACCTGTAAAGATTTCAATATTAAAATGGCAACTTGAGAGGTCTCTGGCCCCCTTTCTTAGACCTATCCAATAAGGCTCTACAGAATTAGACTTGGAAATTGCCAAAGTAAGAAACTGATTATCCAAGTTGATTTGGTGACTTAACTTCAACAAGAAACTAGAGGTGACTTTTCAATCTTGGGTTTACATCTGATTTGCTGGCTAGCATTTTACACTTTGCTTTTCTTCATACAAACCAGTAATGGCATCTTGATCCCGAACAAACTACTTTACAATATGAACTGAAACATGAAACCAAAAATGAGGAGTCAAGGACAGACTGGGGACACCTGGTGGGGAGGGGAGGGGGAGGGTTGAGGGAAGATGGGAGCCCGAAGGACTGAGGTGATGGTGCACTGGTGAGATGGTGATGGGGAATACATGGGGATTACAATTAATGGCAAGTATATGTAAATTTTAAAATATTTTAATAAAAATAAATAAATAAAATAATGATGGATAAAAAAACAATATGAACTGAAACATAAACTGTCTCCATTTTATATTTATGTGTTTATATGTAAAAGATAGCATCTACACGTTATCTTTTAAGTAACATAAGTTTGATACATTCTTGTAGTTGTTCCATTTAGTTGCATTGGGCCAAAAGAACAAATGGAAAACACTACAGGTTATAGAAATCAAATTGCAACAATGTCCTTGCTAAAGAGGAAGAAAAGAAAGATGCCTTCCTATTAAAAAAATTAAAGGATGGGAGGTGTGCAGGCCTCTGGAGGGTCTCACTGTCAATTCATAGGAATAAAAGAAGAAAATCTCTTCAGAAGATGACAGAAACTGCGGGCAAGGCAAACCACCAGTTCACTTCAATTAGTACACACAGTCTGTGCCCCATGGTGTCTGGGTAGCCATAGCTACATGTAGTTATCAAACAGCAGAAAAAGACCAGTCTGAGAATAGACATGCTTCAGATATGTAAAACACACACCAGGTTTTAATATGAAAAAGAATGTAGAAAGAATGTTGCCTGTCTGTATAAATTTTAACTAATTACATGTTGAAATGATACTTTAGTCCTGGTGAGTTAAATAAAATATGTTGAAGTTATTTTTATTGATTTTTCACTTTTAGTGTGTTAAAAGAAATATTAAAATCATACGTGTGGATTTCATTCTATGCCTATTGGACAAACCCAGTCTGTGCTTTCACTTTAGTAGACTTGAACCTGTATGGCACCAGTCTCCCTTCCAGCTTCTATCCAGTCCCCTGGAAACTGGGGCTCTAGGGAGGTAGAGAGCTGTGGGTGGGGGAGGGAAGAGGTAAAGAGAAATTAAAAGTTTCGAATGACACTAAATAGAGGGCTATCACTGGTTTATAGGGCTGAGGAGCTCATTGTTTTAAAAAACCTCAAAGCAGGCACAGTCCAGTCAAAGGAGAAGCTGCCTTATCTATAGCCCAGTTTTGTCTCCATTGAAAACAGGCAAGTATCATCATCAGCCAGTCACTGGCAACCTAATGCTGGGGCCCAAGTTGGTATTTTCACCCCTGACCTCTTTGTCTCAAGATGGAGAGCTATATTCCAGCTGACTGACTGGCATAACCCACTGGACAGGCCATGGACTGGCCACAGTCTACACATCCAGACCAAACCCAGTATGCCTAACCACTACACCCGCTTTTAAAAAGAAAGAAAAATACAGAAAATCTTGCTCTGCTTCCTGAATTGGCTTCAAGAAATGACATCATCACTAACCCTGTCTCTTATGCTAGAAAACTTCCCTTGCCAAACCACAAGAAATGTGTTACGGGAATCCTTGGCCAGTCTAACCTGCCTTTCCTTGCTATTCCCATTAGCCTTTGTCACATGTGTCGAAGTCCTGCTTCCACTCTTCCCACCCCGCTGCCAGGGACATCTTAGAACAGGAGAGCTGTTCCCACAACTAGTCCACAGTTAACTAACTTAATCTTAACCAGTATCTGAGGGAAAGAAATCCCTGGATCTGACGCCAGCTTAAGTTGAAGATCACAAGAAGCCTTAGAAATATTGATATTTTATGCAAAAAGAGTCAGAAAGAAGAAAACCATAAATTAAAGCCATTAGTACATAAGGATCAAAAATGATTTCCAAAACAGAACATATGTGACTATAAAATAATACATGTATATGGTTATATACTATACCTGTATATCATTTAATAGTTCCACCTGTAATTAGCATGTATGATTAATTAAATTAAATGTTTATTTTAGAAGCATTATTTTCAACACAATATCAGATAAGCACTAACCGTTAAACAGATAGATACTGCTGCTAGATTTTAAAAGGGCAAAACACAGTTAAGTTTTATCTTGTTCATAAGTAAATAGCGTATTTCCAAAGGTCAAACCATTGACCTATCACCACAATTTCAATGTGTAAAACTACAGAAAAAGCAGTCTCAAGGACTATGTTGCAATTTCTTTCAAAATTAATTTTATAATCCACTGAAGTCTGTGAAGAGCTGGAGACACACAAATGGATGAGAAACACCAAAGTCTACTAGCACCGTGGTAAAAATAATGAAGTTAACAGCTAGTGCTTTTCTGAGGAAATACCTGAAGAAATAGTTACATGTGTGTAACAGCAGGATGCTTACAGTGTTTAAAAAAGGAAACAGGGTCTCCCTGGTGGCCTAGGAGTTAAGTCTCAGTGTCCTCACCTCTATAGCCTGAATTCAATCCCTGGTCAGGGAGCTGACTCAGATGGCACAGCAGATCTCTCCTGTCTCGCCCGCTGCTCCCCTCAGCAGTGTGTTTCAGTAGATCTGCCTGTTTTGCTCCCCACTCTGTCTCTGGTGAATCCTCTCATTCCCCCCACGCCCAGCCCTAGTACCACTGGCCTACACCCCAGTTCTTTTACACAAAAATAAATAAAAAATAAAAAAGGAATTAATATAAATAGCAAACAATAGGGAATGAGCTGAATATATTATGGGACATACAAACTACTAGGTAGTATCTATTCAGTACATTTATGAATTTTGGCTTTTTTGTCTTGATATAGATGAATGAACATTATTAAGTAAAAATGAGATGACAGAAAAACTATGTTCTCAGAATTATGAAAACAGTATTTGTGAAAGGGAGAAAGACAGTAAAAAGATGTACATTCAAAATCATAATTGATAGAACAAAGAGTATTTTTCTTTTTTGCTTTGATACATTTTCTCACCTTTTATGAAACTTAGAAAATATCTGTGTAATTAAAATACTTGGGAAGGCCTCCCTGGTGATGCAGTGGGTTAAGCAACACACTATGAAGCAAACCGCAGTCACTGCAGCAAGAGTTCGATCCCTGCTGCTGGCCAGGGAGGTGACCCACATGGCACAGCAGACCTCTCCCGCTGTGCCCGCTGCTCGCCTCAGCAGTGAACTTCTGTTGATCTGCCTGTTCTGCTCCCTGCTCTCTGTGGTGAATTCTCTCACACCCCTCACACTTCTGGCCTGTACCCCAGTGCTTGTATGCATAAATAAACCTTTTTAAAAAAATAAAATACTTGGGAGCTCAAAATTAGTTAAATGTATAAAAAGAATAGGAGAGAAATCAAGGGGGGAAGAAGTCAATTCTCTAACCATGAAAGTGCAACAAATGCACACATAGGAAATTATGTATGTTACAGACAAAATTTAACTTACCAAGTCCAAAAACTATACAGATGAACTTGAAAGGGACTTATTGACTAAGATATATTTGTAATGATGCACTGATGCATCATTTTTGTTATATTGCTTTAAGTGGGCTATCAAGTAAAGTTTGCAAATATTTCATTCTGCAGAGAACTGTGATTTATTGCTACTGAATCTTCAAATGCTATAATCTTCTTAACGTCGTAAGCAATTCCAAGGAAGCAGAAGAACAGACAAATTATACTATTATCTTATGCTAAGGTTTAGCATCCAGAAAAAGGAAACTGCGAGTCATTTTTATTTTTCCCCACTATGTAAGAGAAGCCAATGAGCATATTTTAAGGGATTTTAGTCTTATGGGAAATCAATTTCTTCTTTCTTGTCCAAGAGTCTAGGAGCAAAAGATTTACACTCATCAGATTATTAAACAAAATATATTATGTTATAATAACCATAGGCAATTACACTCTCTGCTTTTTATACAGATCTCTGACTGGCCTGGGCTTTTAATCGGTAAGGCTACATTCTCTGGTTATATAACAATATTGGAATTGTTATCTGAGAAAATTCCTAGAGAGTTATGAGGAAAAGAACTGGGTTCACAACACTGCATTTCTGGAAAGACTCTATATCCCCAGGGACTCTAAGTTAACAGGAATTTACTACCTTGTAGTAAATTCAAAACTGATCTATTTTAACAAATGAAAAACAAAAATTACAACTTGTATGAAAAGTTCATTGACAAGGTCAGGTCACAAGCCAAATCTAGAAAGCAGAGGATGCAAAATCTGCCCCCCAAATCTAGAAAGCAGAGGATGCAAAAAACCATAACGTCCCTGAGCAGAAAGTCCCAAACAAAAACCTCTACAGGACCCAGGGCAGAGACAGAGAACACTGGAGTGTGTGTAATTGAAGAATTACTGAAGTCTCAGGGTGAACAAGCTTGAGTGTCAAAAATTCAATGAATAAGTAATTATAGAGTCCCTTACGCTTTTGCAAATTCTATCACCAAGATTATACCAGGTCTTCACAGTGAGTGCAAGGAAAAAAGTGTCTCATACTTCCATCAGGGAGAGGGGGAAAGGACACTCCTGAAATATGCCAGAGAAGTCTGTTTTTCTTAGCAAGACCTGGGTTCTTAGCAAGACCTGGGTTCTTTTATTTTTTTTTTTAAAGATTTATTTATTTATGCATACAAGAGCTGGGGTACAGGCCAGAGGTGTGGGGGGTGAGAGGATTCACCACAGAGAGCGGGGAGCAGAACAGGCAGATCAACAGAAGTACACTGCTGAGGGGAGCAGCGGGCACAGCAGAAGAGGTCTGCTGCGCCATGTGGTTCCCCTCCCTGGCCGGCAGCAGGAATCGAACTCATGCTGCAGTGGCTGAGGTTTGCTTCATAGTGCGTTGCTTAACCCACTGCGCCACCAGGGAGGCCCCAACCTGGGTTCTTTTAATTGAAATAACACAGCATGACAACATTTGGTGTTTCAGATGTGCATCGTTCAGACTCAACACACGTTTATGTTGGTAAACGTAAAGTCCATCACTAAACATCCAATTCTATCCTTCATCATACAATTGACCCCTTTTACCTGACTCGTATACACACCCCCCACCCTACTTTTTATAACCCAACATTTGGTGTTTTAATTTACTTAGTTCATCTGTTAGTTTGTTTGCAGAGGGGGTCAAGAGCCTGGGGAGCACTGGGGAAGAAAGGCCAACAGCCCAGGCTCACTTTTATGACTCCCCAGAAGGCAGACCTCACCATAAGACTACACAACACTTCTCCACCTACGCCTGACATAACTGAACACCTATTTAGTGTAGCTTATTTTAACCAGTATAACATGTTCAACTTTCAACAAAAGCCTACATGGAATATTACAAGGGGAAAAAAAAACCCACAGGATTTGAAGAGATAGACAAAAGCATAAGAACAGACAGATATGAAAGGAATGTTGCAATAATCAGACCACAAATTTTTAAAACTATGTCTAGTAGGCTAAGGGCTTTAATAAGAAAATAAGACAAAATACAAATCAGATAGATAGAGAAATGGAAAATTTTTTCAAATTTTTTGTTTATTAAACAAAATTTTAAAAACCCACCACTGTAACCATTGGCCGAAGCTAAAAGACTATTACAAGTGATGATCTCTGGAGGGAGTTGCTGGTGAGGATAGACAGCCCCAGGGAAAATGCTAAAAATTATCTCATTTTTGGGTGGAGCAACTGATAAGAAATATAAGGGACTACAGGAACAGCCATGGATTGTTCAGTGTTAAGGATTCAGCGTTTTTCAGATGTTCAGCGATTTCAGGGCCAGCAATTTCAGTCCCCAGAGTGCTGATCTTCCAGAAGGCTGTTGTGCACCTCTGAAGGGAGAGGCCTCCAGTAGCCAACCTCAGAGAGAAAATGTTTGGCGTCTTTGCAATTAGCCCAGTGACTGAAACTGTTCCCAGTTTTTCAGCTGCTACAGCCTAGCAGAGAAGGTGAAGACCTGGAGCTGGGCGCCCCACTGAGGTGTGTGAGTGTGGCTGTTGCTGCTGCTGTTTGAGTGTCTACTGCCTGGTGCTATGCTGGGGCATTCTGGCAGCTCTGAGAGCATCTCCTGTTGTGTCTTCTGTTGTCTTCGGGAGTTGGAACCTGGCTTATATTCTGGCTGCTGCTTACTCCAGGTTGGCAAAGGCAAGAAGACGCCAAATTGGGCAACTGACCTATTGTTTGGAAGAGGAGCTCTGCGTCCTCAGGGCAGGAAGACGTCATCTTAGCCATCGTAGCTGCTTTTTGTTTAGGACTTAAAAATACTGGACACTGCTTTGGGTAGGATAAACGGCCATTTTTGGCCTTAGTAACTCTTTTTCCTGGTTTGCTAAATAAATCCCATTGTTGTTCTCTGAGCCTGAGTAGTCTTGCAATTGTGCACATGGGTAAAGAACTCAGATAGTGACCAGTGAACTATGTTGGCAGTGTCCTTAGTCGGTTTTAGCACCCCTTGCTGCCCTGTATCACCATCATGTAATACACCCCTCTCTACCCTTATCCCCAACCCTCACTCTTCCCCTGGGTTAATCTCAGTGCTGTTGCCAATGTCTACTTAGAAAACAATGGCATCTTAAATTTCTTTTATGGCTAATAAGATGATCCAAACACTGTACTATAAACAAAGTCACCCATTTCTTGATGTGTCCTCAGAATGCCAATATACTTTATGTTGGAAGAGCTGACTGCTGTGTCCAGCATGAGAAGTGAAACAAATGAACTTAGGAGTGGGTGCCCTGCCCCATGTCCACTGAACTCATGTCCCTCAGGTTGACGTGGGTGAAAGCAACCTGCTCATCAGGAGGGATGAGTTGCTTTAATACCCAGATTCATTCCAGGAAGGTGATCTTCAGGGCTCGCTCTCACCCCCCTAGCAGGTTTGGAAAAGCTCCTTGGGATATATGTGTTTCTCATGAGCAATTCTAGGAACCTGAGAACTTTGAGCATCTACACCCTTACCTCTTCTTGTTTTGACGGAATGAATCCCTCTTCCATCAGTTCTTAAACCACGGTATTAAGGTCCTCCATGAAAATCAACTTGGCCCTCATCATCTTGCTGTGTCTGCAAGGATGTTTATGGCTTCTCTGGTCTGGCATTCTCTGAAGTTGAACTGATATTTGTATACTCCTTTAAGGACCATACACCATGTTAATGAAGTGGCATTTCTCCTTAGATCATGTGGCCAGTGTTATTGAAAGCTACTTTCACATCAAATTCACATCTACTTTTCACATCAACAGACTGAATGAGTCTGAATATAAAGTGACCTACCAACTATAAGACTGATGAACAATGGCTACACCATTGTCTCCCACTGCAGGCTCTGGAAAGGGAGTCATGCACTCAGGCCACTGAGCACCAGCTCCAGCACAACCTCACAGAACTTGTCAAGGATTAACCCAAAGCTGAGACCTGCAGAGGTTGACAGGCCCTCAGTGATGCTGAGCCACCATGCTGCTCAGTAACCTTGGATGCACCAGTCATCAGAAACCCTTGGAAACACATTCACATTCTGTCTGGGACCCAACCAGCAACTGGCATCCTGGATTAGTCATTACAAGGTTATTGTGGAAGGGGATCTGTAAATAAAATGTTTCCTTCCATTAATGTCCATTAGTGTAGAATGGTCATTTGGAAAATGACCCAAAAATAAGTGTTAGCAACCAAAACACACTTGACAGGCTAACAGAAGGAACATGAGGGAGGAATTAGGGATGTTCTGTCCTTGTAATCAAACTATCCATGAAACAGGACAGTGTTACCTAAAAGTGGAATCGGATTAATTCTAAACATTGCAAATTCTATGGAAACTACTGAAAAATGTAGTGAAGAATGAAGCATAATAGATATTAAGAAAAAGAAAACAGAATGATTGGAAATGTCAATTAAAACCACAAAAGATTGAAAAAGTCTGAAACAAAAAGGAACAAAGAATACAACAAATAAAAAACAATGACAAATATGGTGGATATTACTACAACTGTACTAATAATTACTTAACACACCATGAACTAAATGTGTCAACTAAGAGAAATTATCAGTGAATTGAAAAATAAAAGGCCCACTCGTCTACAAGAAACCTAGTTTAAACATGAAGATAAATATAGTGTAAAAGTGAAGGGATAAAGATACATCATATTAACATTAATAATAATTTTTTCAAAGACAGGACAGCTTACTTCAAGCATATTAAACTTCCAAGTCAAGAAATTTATCAGGGACAAAGACAGACATTACAAAATGATAAAAAGGTCAACACTCCAGAAGATATTAATGATCTTTAATGAAAATGTGCCTAATAAAAGGATATCAAAATAAGGCAACGCACAGAATTTCATGGAAAAATAAAGGTAACCCACTTGTACAGTTTGGAGACTGTAACACCCCTCTCAGAAATGGAACGGCTCAAGAGACACAAAGTTGGTAAGTAAATAGATTCCTTAATGACCTTTCCCCCACAACTGAGGATCTCTGCATTTCCCATTGTTGACAGCATAATTCACTTAACTAATAGCACAAACCAAGCCTAGGTAGGTATTTTTCCAGGGTAAAGGGCACTAAAGATACAGAATTATCCTTGATTTTCACAATCATTATGAGAACCTCAGGTAATTCTAGTTTTAGTGTATATCCCCCAAATTTTTGGATCTCCCAATTCTGCAAAAGTGGTGTCAGAGTAAACTTTGAGAGGTAGACTAAGAATGCTCAGACTTCTTAATGTTAACCTCAACCTAGAGTCTCATATTCCGAGGACGTCAAAAGCCAAAACAGTATGTAGACAGGGCCCCCAAACAGTGTCTACTTTATGGAACATGCTGAACAAGGAAGCACTCTACTGCGCAGTGGGCTGATCAGACAAGGCCAGCCATGGCGGATAGACCGAGAGATAGAAGGGCCGGACACTTGACTGCAGCACAGCTGCAGGGCACTGGTGTGACATGGTACCCTATGCCACCTGAATGTTTACCTCAGTAGCCATACCCTCCACATGACTAGGTTACAGACAAAACAAATCAGAATAAACAATAATAAAAAGCAGCACCATAAATCAATGTATAATTGATGCCTTAAAAGAAGAAGCTGACATTGCTGTCCCAACACAGTAAACTTTGCACATATTTACTTGAGATGAAGGACCCTTCAAGGAAAAATACTTCAATCAAATGTCCCTAAGAAATGCTATATTTAAAAAAAAAAAAGTTTTTCCTAAATTCAAAAATTCTTCTACAAAATTTACAATAACTAGCCTGTTTTTTTCCTAACATACACAAGGGCTTCCTGCCTCTAACTACTTCCGTGTTGCCCTACACAGAGAGAGATGATAGGGTTTGCACACCAGGCAGATTTGATGGGTGGGAATACTAGTTGTCATCACTTCAAAGATCCTGCACTTGTATCTTCTTGGTTGTTTCTGATTTCACTGCATGTAGTCACCAAGGAATGCTGTGGAAGCTGATTCAATCTCTCTAGTGTGGGCAATGCCAAAAACATTTGTGCACATACACACAAGTGCATATTGCTCTATTATCCATGTCCCCTTTTCTGCCAGTCATCTTTTCCTTCTCAAAAAGGGGTAAAATACTAACTTTTCTCGCTCTAACCAAAAGGCGTGAGATGACCTACAGTAAAATAGAGGAAAAAGATGGTAGTGCTGAAGTCCCTATTATAGTTTGTTCTTTAAGCTAGGAAGTGATGATCTCATGACACTGAGCTCTCTTTTCCAAGTATTTGTGATGGAGCTGCAATATGAATTAATTAAGAGCAGACCATTCTCGCACTCTAGATGGTGGGACTGTAAACTTCAGGGCAGTTGGGCAGAAAATATTAAAAGTCATAAAATGTAAATGTCTTTCCCACTAGCAATTCAAACCCTTGCGATTTATCCTAAGGTAATAATTAAGGATGTGCAAAAGAATACTTATTTCTCTGTTGCTTATAATTACTACATCTTGGAAGCAACCTAAATGTCCAAAAATAGGACAGTGCTTAAATGATCATAAAGCTATAATATAAACTACTGCAAAGGGTCATTTCAAAAGATGCAAAAATATGCCCAGTGACACACACTGGTTTGTACTCTACAGTCTTAAGCATAAAAATAGAGTATAGAAAGTTATGTTATTGTTCTGAGTATAGTTAAAATTATAGTATCTTACCTTTTCTTGTCTCTGATGTTTCTCTGAATACCTAAGAAGCATGTATTGTTTTGAGAAAGAGAAACTAAAGGGGGAGGGGGGAGCAGTGAAAATTGTTAAGAAGTGCCAGAGAGAAGAAACTAGCAGTAAGAGGAAGGATGAGGCAGAGTTTTAGGAAGAACTCCTTACAAGTGTGATTGTGAGATTCTGAAATGTGCAGTCAGCCGAGGTCATGGAATCTCTTTTCCTTGAGGATTTGTAAGAAAAGCATGGCCAACTCTCATCTGAAGACAGCTTGAATGCACTCCTAACCTCTGTGGCCTCCGATGGCTCCCTGTGCAGAAGGATTCAGCCAAAATGCAATTTTCCCTCAATGACACAAAGTAGTCAATTCCATACACTGTCCCTGATCCTCCACAATCCCTTACCCTATTCAAAGAATGTAACCCCGAAGGTTTTAGACCCAATACTGAAACCAAATGACCTTGAATTTATCTGCCTAGCAACTTGTCAGCACTTTACCCAGGAAATACAGTGAGGTATTAATTAATTTTCTACAATGCACTCTGACTTCTATCTAATATCCCATGTTAATAAAATATTATAACTAATTACAGTCACTTAACCCAAATGGAGACAAAGAAAATAATGGCAAGTATTTGAAATCATATGCATATTTACTTATAAATTTTATAAATAAATATGTTATAAATAGTGACTAAAGTAAATGCCAGGATAAAATCAGAGGAACAAAAAAAACCTCAATTCTGGTAAGCTCCTCTGCTTTAAAAATCCCACTAATTTAGTTTTCTGCTAACTGGGAAGTTAGCAGAAATACAAATGTAACATTTTCAATCCATAAATGAATGCACTGGCATGAGAATCGGTTTCATGGGCTTGATAAAGGGAGTAAAAGGTGGAGAGGTTCACAGTGCTATACCAACAATGACCAATTAAAACAGTGTAATGTTGGTCACCAAAATTGAGAAAATGAGTTTGACTCAATGCAAAAGGCCACAGAAATGCCAAGTTAAAGGAATGCACTGAGGATGAAATACTGTCTTATAAGAGATAGCAAAGTATGGTGATGCTGAATAGCAGAAGAATGATGTGAACAGTGTGTGAACGGGAGTTTAAGGGATCCATTTCTAAGACACAAAACCCCTTCGAAGGCTCTCATGCCTTCTGCCAAGAACAAATAGAGTTACCGTAATCACTAACCTTGACAGCAATCAAAATGTCCAATACCTTTGTAAGCAAGGCATTGTACACAGAACCCTCCCCTCCCCTTTAAACACCCAGGAGGTTCTGAATAAGGTCATGTAACCTGTAAAGTAGTTTTTTTCTCCACACCAAACATCTAAATCTCATCATTTGAATGAGAGTGAGCAAATCATGTAAAAGTTCTGTCCCCCTGAGGTGATGGTGCAATGTCTCCCTGGTGAAATGGTGGTGGAAAATCCATGGGGACCACAATTGATGTCAAGTAAATTCAAATAAAGAAAAAGAGGAAAGAAAAAAAGTTCTGCTCCCTTCATGGTAAGCTACACTCACATGACACTCTTGGACTGTTGTTTGCTGAAGATTGTAGTTTTCTGGATAAGGATTTATTCAAAATTCAAATTAAAAAAAAATAGCTACTTGAGATCGAAATATTCCTTAGATATTCCACACAGAAGGTAAGGAACATAAGTTAATGTTTTCTTGATGACTCAGACCAAAAATTATGAAGCTCAGTGACTCCACAATGCTGCACACAGAGATAACTCCAGGGCCCGCTGAAGTGTGTCTACACTAATGACCTGAAACTGTGTGCTTGAGTTCTTGGATCTGCATTTTACAGTCAGGCAGGCTGCTCTTCTCAGTACTGTCATGCTCGTTCCCCCTTACAGTGAAAGAAAAAGAAAAGTGGGCTGAGTCAGGTCGAAATGGTTATTAGTCAGATAAATGACCTTGGACATGTCACCTAACATCTTTCGGTCTAAGTAATAAATTTAAAAATTTTCAGCTAGATTAATCTTAAGGGTGCATTTCTTTGCTAAAATCTGCTCCTTCTGACCTGTTGCTTTTTTTTTTTAATTAAGTCCGATGAACCTGTACAGAAAGTAAAACAGATTGCTGCAACATTCTTTCGTGTGAATTTCATGTGAATATACCTTTCAACATCTAATTGTCTTAGAAAGTTTACCTGTATAAATTCTAGTAGCTGGTAGTTCCAGATAGTCATGATTTCTAAATAACTAATGTACTATTAGTGGTCTGTCACGATGTTTTATAAGCCTCTACCTATAATTCTCAGTGCAAATCATTGACAATTTGATGCTGCTCTATTTTGGGCTGTTCAAGAGCAAAATCTGCATATCTCATCATCTATGCCTGTCAGTAATCTGATTGCAAAATGAGTACTCTAATTTTGGGACTTTCTTTGCCTATTAAATATTTGTATAGATGACAGAATTATTTAAGAGGTTTTCTAAAAATGGTGTTTGTGAAAATATTTACTAAAATATAAACACACTGCAAATGTAAAAAATATATCAGCAAACTTCTCTACGAAGACAATTCATCTTTTATTTTTCTGAAGTCTCTAACATGATTTCCACCTATTACATGCCCAGCATCACTATCAGGAACCTGAAACACCCACACTTCAGTCTGTATCTCATCCCTCTGCACATTCTCCCTGAGATGTCCAAGTCATCTTTATTGCCATAAATCCATCTCCTTACAGATAATCCATCTCTAGCTGCTACTGGTCTCCTGAATTCTAAATAGCTATTCCCTATATTATATATTAACCTCTATTTGGATTTACCATATGTTGAAAAGTATCCCACAAAAGTTCACAAAGCCTTCTCTCACTATTTCTCTCCCCACCCCATACTTTCAAAACCCCACTTTCTTCTCTACTTCATTATTTACTACTCATTGAATTACATGAACATACACCAAACAAGAAACTCAGGAGTCTTCCTTGATTCTTTTCATTTCATAATCAACCTCATCTCAAAAATCTCTCTCTACACCATCAGTGGGCCTTAATTCAGGTTATCTCAGAATTATATAGCCTCTCACTGGTATCCAGTTGCCAGTGACTTACCTTTCTGGCTCTGTATGTCATCAGTGAATTATGTATTTATGAAACATATGGGCTATTGGTTTTTTCCTGTTACATGCATGTACTTGATGCCTGACAATGTGGGTTTTAGGCACACTGACCCTCACACAATGTAAAATCCACGTGTAACTTTTAACTTTCTAAAAACTTAACCACAAGCAGCCTGCTGTTAACAAGAGCCTTCCAAATAACAGTCAGTTAACACATATGACACATGCCGCATATATTTTATACTGCATTCTTATGATAAATTACAGAAGTGAAAATGTTAAACGAGAAAATACAGTACAGTATTGTATTAAAGTTGGAAATTTATCACCTGTTTACAAGAAAATCCACGTATAAATACACATGTTCCGAGGAAAAACTGTTAGTCAAGGGTCAACTCGTGTGTGTGTGTGTCAGTGAGCTCACACTTTCTACATACTAGAGCTGGTGGATACTAATTCAAGAGGACACAGGGCAGCTGTTAAGTTTGGACTCCTATGGGGTATATGTGAACATTTGTATGTTATAAGGTGCTGAGAGGGAGGGAAAGTAATAGCTAAGACATATGGATCCCAATTGATAAAATGTGACAATCCAAAACTTATCTTCTCAGAGAATATAAAGTGTATCACAGACAACTACTGTGAATAATGAAGAATAATGAAACTAGAGTGAACTCAACATACATAGAGTTAAAGAGATTAAAAAAAAAAGATTAGAAGACACTGGACTGGGTATTACGAGCAATTCCATTCAACACAGCCTGCATTTCAGAGGAGTGCTGGCAGAAAGATGAGCTTTCAAGTTCTCCTGTCCTCACCCACAATGCACAACACTAAAGTCTTTTACATTTTCCTGCTCCCCACCAGTGCATACTCAAACTTAGTCTAGCCTGGGAGGATGCCATTTCTTCCTTGTTGACAAAACTCTTAAAGATCCTTCAAACTGAAGATCTTTCAAGTCCGCTTTCAAATCCAGATCCAAGAAGATTCCTCTGTCTCTACTGTTAGAGTCAGCTGGGGCCACTCTGGGGTCACCGTATCAAAATATCAAAGACTGGGTGACTTAAACAACAGAAATGTATTCCTACGCTGGGGGGACTGAAGTTTAAGATCTCTGTGCTGGTCTGCTCGGGTCTCTGTGCAGATGACCACCTACTTGTTGTCTTCACTAGAGAGAGCTCTGACATCATTTCTAAGGGTCTTCGTCTCATCATGATCTAATTACCACCTTAAGGTCCCACCTGCAAATGCTATCATCTGGGGGATTAAAACTTCAGTATATAAATTTTGGAGAAACACAATTCGATCCACAACATCGACTAAACTGAAGAAGCCACGTCCTTTACTGTGTTCAGATTCTTCACTAGATTAAAAATTGCTCAAGACTGAACCCTATGATTGTCCTTTTATCCCCAGTCCCAGATGTATGACTTGGCATCAAACACAACTGCAGAAAGCACTCAGTTCACACGTGAAACAGCAGCCCTTCCACTGATCTCAGCTAACTAATATCCGATTCTCACTACATTCCTCATAGGGTTCCCATCAAACCTCCGTCCTCTAGATGCAATGTGTACAAAGAGAGAAAGGGAAAACATACGACGATCTGTAGAGGTGTACAAACATGTACCTTTACTTATACCCTTCAGATTACATCTAATCAAAATTTTACATCTCACATGGTGCTTAATTAGGGTCAGTAAAACTTGCTGCTGATTGACACTGATGCAACTATACTTGTTGCAGTTTTGAATTATATGCGGCCAGCCTACTTATATTGGCCATGACTTATTTCCTGTAGAGCACAGTGAGGTAACACTGTGGGATCTAATGACGAAGATCAAGCGCATACCACATACCAACTCCAGCCTGTGTGCCTTGATTTCTTATCTGAAAAATGGAGATAACATCCATCTCACAGGTATTTTATTTTTGATTAACCAGGTGAGAAACATACAACAACACATTCAATAAACTATAAAATGATTTCACAAAACTTTTTATCATATTATGTCTTTGTACAATAAGGATATATTAAATCTCAGTTGTATTAAATTTCTTGACTTATTTTAGGTTCAACATGATTGAAACAGTTGCCCTAAGATTCCTGATTTTTTTGGATCATCGTCACAGAGGTCAGAGAGGATTTCCTCAAGCCACTATGGACAGTGAGGAACCTGTCAGTATACACTTTCAGGCTATTGTGAATTTCTGCCAAGTGTAAAATATGCCGAGCGGCTACACATAGGAACATTCCAGTGCTACCAATTTCCCACTACACACCCACTTTCACTCCCAGACAGGTACCAGTCTGTTGGACAAGTTCATTGCTTCCCTGTAAAAAACATGGAAGTGCTACAGAAACATTAATCAGTAAAGTACATACTGGCAGCTGAATCAAATATTTAGGCTCTTAGATGTACCCAAATAAATCGTTTGTGTGTTTTCACCAATGTGTTATTTGGAAAGCATTTCCCAGTGCAGATGCTGTCAAAAGTACAAGTTTCTGTGGGTTAAATCAAGGGCTAGAAGTAGCAGAAGAGCAGGGAATGTTTTTTAAACAAAATTGCCTAAGCTGCAAAAAAAAAAAAAAAAATTTAACATCAACTGTGGGAGGGCAGTCTTGAAAAACAGAGTTGTTAGTGATTTCCAAGGTTAAATTTATACCAACTGCAAATGTTAAAAAAATATAAATATAAATACCACAAAATGAAAACTTATCAGAATTTGGCAGGGGATAAAAAAACTGGGACATCTTTAAAAATATGTAATATATTGATAAGATTAGATGCCAAAAACAATAAAAAAGATGTAATCTAGCAGGAGTTAAGTGATATAAATTAAACCTTTCACATGCTAGAGACTATTAATAAGCAATTAATCGCAAATACATTTAAGGACTTTTACACTGAGGCTAACTAGTAAAGGGAGTAGAGTGGGGAGACATATGCAATGCAAATACATGATCTTCCTGAACAATATAAAATATCCTGTGAGATGAGTTACCAAACAGAGCCTCTGAGAAGCTTCCAGTCTCTGATGCAGGTGTGATAATATACTATAAGAGACCAGGAGAACTACTGACTCTGGTTCTTAGATAAGGATGTAATGCAGATATAATTTAACTGGGTTACATCACCCTCTATCAGTTTACTTTTACCTCCTTGACAACCTCCTCCAATACAAGAGAAGTCACTAACCTTTGAAGCCAATTCCAAAGGCCCTACATTTAGAAAAGCACTGTATTTCTCCTGAGGGTCAAACAGGGAAACTCCTACCTGATTAACAGTGACTAACATAATAAACAGTGGTTTCATTATTACCAATTTTCCAGTAGATTCTGTGTATCAGTACTGATGATAATGAAAATATCTTCATGGTAGCAGTAACCATCATGAATAATAAATGGAGCAAATAGGTTGCTTTTACATGAACTGAACAAATAACTCAAAGGAAAGAAAACGGTGGTTTTAAAATTTCTTGTTGATTTAAAAGTTCTATTTCACTCACAGACTAACAAGTTGTACAACTACGCTTGCGTTACACAATCAATAGATGCTTATTAAATTGAACTGAATGAAGATTCTTGGGGAAACAAATGCCAAGTTACAAGTACCAAAGAAAATCTTGAAATTCTGGAATACATTACTTTGAGAAAATGTTTTTAAAGGTTAATGTGCATGAGTAAGTAAAGTCAAAGCAACCTATTCAAGATGAAATAATTATTACTAGACTTTCCAGACCTTTGTAACGCTGAGTTTTGAGTCTTCAAGATGAAGAGTCACTAACAATAAATAAAATCTCCCCCATTTTTCTGGTACCTATTTCATTGTGCACGTTCTATTAAAGAATAATGGGAGATACTGAAAACTGTTTTCGAACTTTGATTCCTAATAGTTAATCTAATCAATAAAATCATCAACACAGCTGATTCAGAATAATCATTTAGAATAATACATTGCCTCAGCAGTCAGCGTCAGTCTTTTAAGGCATAACAATCTCCTCGCGGGCCATCCTCAGTCAAAATCAGTTATAGTATCAACTGCATTTAAACATACCCATTAACAAAGCAGATGTGAAGGCAGATACTGGTTTTTTATTTTGGTAAACTTTATCAATTTCAGTTTATTTTTATCATCTTATATGTCTCAGATAGAATTCACAGTAATCAAAGCTACAGTGGAGCAACTTCAAACATAAATGAAAGAAAAAACTGGTAGATCGATATGAGGTGACAGACTCCCGGCTGAAATCTTGCCCCAGTGTGACCCGCCACTGCCCTCCTGCACTCAAAAGACTTAATGAATCACCAGGAGCACACTGAAGATGGTGTATGTTTTGCCCATGTGAGAACTAGATTTATATCTGTACCAAAAAAGAACTCTTCTCCTTCCATGAGACAGACACTAAAGCAAAATAATCTATTTATATAAAGTACTGGACATAACGATTTCATGAAGCTAATGTACTCATTTTATAATTACTTCATCATTTTAAGTTGAAACACCAAGAAGGACAGAAAATCAGGATGTGGAATGAGAGAATAATCTAAAATGATATGCTTTTTGTAAACTGTTTGGTATCAAGAAGTGGTCCGATAATATGCAAAAAGGAGAAATGCGAAAGCCCAGTTAATATTTCTGAATATGTTCTGCTCTTAAAAATGTGTCAAATGGGGCCTCCCTGGGGGCAAAAAGGGCTAAGTCTCAGCACTACGAAGTCTTTGGCAGCCACTGTGGCCTGAGTTTGATCCCTGGCCAGGGAGGTGACCCATACGGCACAGCAGGCCTCTCCTGTCTTGCTCACTGCAACCCTCAGCAGTGTATTTCAGTAAAATCTACCTGTTCTGCTCCCTAGTCTGTCTCTGGTGACTCTTCTCACCCCACACCTCTGGCTTACATCCCAGCTCTTTTATGCATAAATAAATCTTTTTTAAAAACGTGTCAAAGACCTGATATTTAACACCAAATGTGCCCCAACTAGCCCCTACAAGGTAACCTTGAATCCTTACAATAATTACCCTGTGGAGATATGTTCAGGTTTTTAATAAATAAATATCTGTGCAACAGATATTTAGATCTGTAGAGGCAAACCACTGAAAGGTGGGTATCCCAAGAGGTTCTGACATCCCTCCCCAAGAAATGCCCCTTTAAATATGGATTATTTTAAGCTGAGCTCATTGGAGAACTTTTAGCATAACAAGAAATTTACAATCCTCCTTAACTACCTAAAAGAATGGGCATTGGTGGTATTGTCCAGAATTAGGGTTGTTACCAGAAATTACCTTCTATTGGGAAACTGACCTGTAGGCAGGGCAAGAGTCTTTGTACTGAGTTTCTGGTTCATCATGTGAAACACCCTCCTCTCAGCAGGGAAGGGTCCCTCCTCTCTCCTGAAGTCCCAGTCCCCTACCCACACTTTAGCTCAGGACACACACACACACACACACACACACATACACTCCCTCCCCCCCCCCCCCCCCCCCCCCCCCCCCCCCCCCCCNCCCTCCCTCCCTCCCTCCCTCCCTCCCTCCCTCCCTCCCTCCCTCCCTCCCTCCTTCCCTCCCTCCCATTTTGCCTTACTGGCTTTTGGATCCACTTATCTATGTCAATTCTGCATAAAAATATAGTCAAATTTGTTTCCCCCCTATTTTAATCTGTCTCATGTTAATGTGATAACAACCAACCCAAGAGCCCAGAGGGTAAGAGGAATTTTTCTTTTCTGACATGACAGGATGAAACTAAACATCACCAAGCTCCCAAGGATTGCTTGGAGACATTTGCCAGAAAGGTGCAGAAATGGATCATTGCAACAAGTTTTCTACCTGAATGCTCCACACATTATTACCCACATGTGGCCTAAGTGGGGAGAGAAGGCACAGAATGTTCTGCACGTAATCCAACCAAGTCCTTTTTCTCCTCTATGACTCCAAGCCACTCCTCATCATGAACTGCAGTGAAATGGAAGAGACAGTAACTACTCCTCAAATTGTAGCACCCAAGAAAAAATAGATAAGTTTCAACTATGGTATGAAAAAGCGGGAGAGGGCCTCCCTGGTGGCGCAGTGGGTTGAGTTCCACGTTGTGAAGAATCCCAAGCATAGCAGCATGAGTTCAATCCCCGGCCAGGGAGGGGACCCACATGGCATGGCAGACCTCTCCTGCCTCACCTGCTGCTCCCCTCCACAGTGTATTTTGTTTGATCTGCCTGTTCTGCTCCCCACTCTGTCTCTGGTGAATCATCTAACCTCCTGTGACTCTGGCCTGTACCCCAGCTCTTGTATGCATAAATAAATAAATCTTTAAAAGAGAAAGAATGCTTAACCATCACTCTCCACCAGTAAACAGAACATTTAAGATGAAACAAAATGAAATGGAAACTGCAAATACTGACTAGATCACAGGATAAAAAAGATATACAGAAGGAATGAGGGAAATAGAAAAGGAAGGAAACAAGTATGCAAAAGAAGAGACAAGTACTCATTCCCATTGCTCACATGAGAAGACTTCAACGAAATGATTATTATGAATAGATGCTCAAAGGTAACATGATAAAACAATAGAAGAAAATTTTAAAAGTTTCTGCAGAGTCAACAAAACACACCAAAGACTGAAAATTTATCAATTCTGTACTAATAAAATGGAATAGAGGGCCTCCCTGGTGGCGCAGTGGGTTAAACAACGCACTATGAGGCAAACCGCAGCCACTGCAACACGAGTTTGATCCCTGCTGCCGGCCAGGAGGGGACCCACATGGCATAGCGGACCTCTACTGCTGTGCCCGCTGCTCCCCTCAGCAGTGTACTTCCATTGATCTGCCTGTTCTGCTCCCCGCTCTCTGTGGTGAATCTTCTCACCCCCCACACCTCTGGCCTGTGCCCCGGTGCTTGTATGCATAAATAAATAAAATCTTTAAAAAAAAAAATGGAATAGAAACAACAAGAAAATGAGGAGACAGAACTAAAAATGAGGACATATAGCTACAAATTGAACTAGTGATGTATAAAAAAGGCTAATTGAATTCTAGTGAATACAGAGGAGAAAGATAAATACACTTTTTAATGGAGAAAAGATAACGGGCATAAAGAATAAAGTCTGAAAACTGCTGATTCTGTACAAAAGAAATCAAAAATAGAAAAACATTTCAAGTAATAATAGTATGAATTTTTCCTAACATGAAGGAAGAGCAAATTGAAATAACATTGTTCCAGGAAAAACTTGATATAGATGATGCAAAAGAAATTATATCTTTAAGTCATGAACTTGTGGATTAAAAAAAAAAAATCTGCAGCTGTTCAGACAGAAAAGAACAATTCACGTAGGTGAAGGGGGAAAAATCAGACTGGACTGTTTGTTCTTGAGGAACATTCAACACCAGAAGACAAATTAGAAAGGTCTACAGATTTCTAAGTGCAACAGAAGAATTTTACGAGACAAAATATCTTTTGCATATAAAGTATCAGATATTAAAATAAATTATTCAACAAGGGAATTCAGTCAAACAAGTCATTAACATAGAAATTATGACAAAAGGGACTGTTAGCACTAAATTTCTTCAAAATTTTGAAGAAATATGTGATGCAACTATTTTACTAAGTCAATCTAATTTTACAGCATAAGAGTACCTGATTAATAAACCTGAACATATAATAATCTTCTTAAAATTAATGAAATCTAATTGACTAAGTGAAAAATTAATATAAATAACTCAGAATGAAAAAACTCATAGAAAATAACCAGGACGAGTATTAAATCAATTTAAATCTTTTGCTGCTTAACAGCTGATAAAATTTAAGAACACAGTGCAAAATTCTTACTTTACCAGAGGACCAAGTTCTACACAGCCAAAACATTTACTAATTTCCCAATAATAATATGAACATAAAAGATGAAACCTAACAACTCAGTTTTCACTGTAAATTATCACTTATACTCTTGTTAAACATACATAATTCTTCTACTAATGTAACAAACATTTTCATCTAAAAAGCTAAATTTCCAGTAAACAACATATCTAATATGTCATACAAAAAGGAAGCATATCTCTAGAAATTTCTTTATCTTAATAAAATTGCATAAAGTTTGGAAAGACAACTTTTTCCCATTTATTCATCCTCAATTTTTTGTTAATATTTGAAACCTATAAACACATGTTTGAAATTATCTTTCATTGCAACTACCTTTTTCCCACTAAATGCTATCAATTAATAATTAATGCATTCGTACTCCCCCTTAATATAAGAAGTAAAATTAGACAAATGAATTCATTGTTAATTAATTTCCTTAAATATAACCTGAATGTCTTTAAAAATGTTTTTAAGTATCAAAAAGAAGTATTCAATTAATAACAAGGAGAAATACATTAAAAATGTAAAACACCAGAAATTGTTAACTGTAGCCTTATAGTTAATGAAATATATATATGAAGCAAATTTTTCTGATATGCTAATGAATTAATTCAAACACTTGAATGGTAATCTAATATTGTAATGCATTAAATATTTTGTAAAATGGCCCCAACACACCTTCTTTCCTGTACTAAATTATTCATTGGTCTTTAAAGATACGCTTTTCTATTCTTGCTCTGAGTGATTGCTTGTATTATTCCTGCTGTGTGGATCATCCTATTTTCTCAATTTTTCAACATCAATGCATTCTTTAATGATAATCTCATTTGAGACTTCCTTATTCTGTCAAGAGCTGGAGACTAACTCCTTTCTTTAAAATCCCAGAGGCAGGTTGTATCTCTCAGTACATTTCACCCTCTTCATTTTCAATGCATTATAGCCTTGGTGTATTTGTTTTATACTCAGTCCCTCTGTGCTTGACCCTCCCACTTTTCTCTTCTTTCCATAAACATTACTTGTGTGAGCTCATTTACTCTGATGGTTTCAAATACCATCAATATCTCACTGACTATGTTAGTTTCAAGTCTCAAACTTCCTCCTGAGCAACAGGAGCAACCTATTGAAAAAGCACACCAGATTTCTCCAAAGAAATTAAAGTCTTACAAATTTAAAAGCTCTCATCATATTTTACAAACATCATTCTCAGTAATACCATCCACCCAGGGTTCCAAACTATACCACCCATCACTTCTGATTGCTTTTATATCTTCAACTTCTATATACACTGAATAACCAAATCTTCATTATTTAATCTCCTAATAATTCTCCAAATGCATCTGTTGTTTTCTCCATGTCTACAGCCAAGCCTAGACCCAGTTCAGGATAGCATCATCAGCCCTTTACCTGGTGTTCCCCCCTAATTCCATAATCCAATCCTTTTCACAGAGTTCACTAAAGAGACTCAAGAGTTCATTAAAATGAAAATCTCATCCTCTCCTTTCTTCCCTAATGCTCTTCAAAAGTTCCTCACTATGTCACACCAAATACTAAATCTTTAGTTGTGTGGCTCTATAACTCAACTCTTCCTTCTCATATGCAGAATACAGAGAAACCAGACAAAGAGTAGGTAGGACAGCTCCAAACTCAACAATGAGCCCTTGAAAGCTGACTACAGAACTGAGACACTCACAGGGGGAGGCAGAAGGGCAAGGACAAAATGGGGAGGGGGCACCAGACTGTGGTGGGACTCTGGGGGTGTTGAGGTATTGGTGATGCTGTGCTAACCTCATTAGAAGAGGGGGTCCTATATTTCCAAGAAATAAACGGCAGTGTAAACCACTACACAATGAAAAGGTAATTTAAAAAATATTGCAAACATTCTATTTCTTAAGTTGAGCTTCTCTCTGGTATTACATCTTATAACTTATATATTCATTACATCTTTTATATCTATCAAACACAATGTCAAGAAAGCACTGACTTCTTTGTCAACTAGATCAATTTATTCTTTAGATTGATTAAGTATATTAAAAATTACTGATTTTGAAAAAAAAGTAACTTTTAGTTGGCTAGAATTGGTTTTATGAAGACTATAATGTCATAACATGATGCGAGCAATTATTTTAACACCAGAATCAAAACTTAATTTTCAATATAAAAACATAACAAAGAGGGTAGATGAGAAATCTTCTGAACACTCAATCTGCCAACCTAAAAAACCGGCACATTATGCAATTTTCATAAGCTATGTTGCTAGATGTCACAATGTAAAATTATCTGGTTGTCACAAATACATATACTAATAAGTATAAGTACACTTAGTATAAGAAAGTACTTGCTTCATATTATTATTAGATTTAACTATAGGCTAAACAGTAAATGCTGAGCATTTAACCATGACATCAGCACAGCTGAGTCAGGGGTAACTTTAGGAAAATCCTATTTTTGGGGTCATTTTCCACCTGGTGAGCTTCTATAAACCAAACTTTTCCCTCAACTACTGCTGATTAGAAAAGACCTTAATGGGGCCTCCCTGGTGGCGCAGTGGGTTGGGCAACACACTATGGAGCAGGCCGCAGCCACTGCAGCACGAGTTCGATCCCAGTCTCCAGCCAGGGAGGTGACCCACATGGCACAGCAGACCTCTCCTGTTGTGCCCGCTGCTACCCTCAGCAGTGTACTTCGGTTGATCTGCCTGTTCTGCTCCCCGCTCTCTGTGGTGAATCCTCTCATCCCACACACCTCTGGCCTGTACCCCAGTGCTTGTGTGCATAAATAAATAAATCTTTTAAAAAAAAAAGAAAAGACCTTTTTTTTTTTTTTAAAGATTTATTTATTTATGCACACAAGCACTGGGGTACAGGC
>JAGFMF010011655.1:975535-1001373 GCA_019455555.1 Galemys pyrenaicus | reverse complement strand
CCCTCCCTGGTCGGCAGCAGGGATCGAACTCGTGCTGCAGTGGCTGCGGTTTGCTTCATAGTGTGTTGCTTAACCCACTGCGCCACCAGGGAGGCCCAAGAAAAGACCTTAATGAAAGTGCTTTTCTATGTTTCAGGTTTTATGTGACTCATTAATTTTTCTGGATCTCATTTTTCTCTTCCATTACAACACAATCATGCTTTTGAACATTTTGTCAGAGAAGGAAGAGAGATGGCGTCTCATTTTCTTTCATACTGCATTCCTTTATTCCTTTTGGTCATAAAAAGATATCCATAAAGTACCTTTTGCTTTTAGACAACAGTTAAATCTACTTGCTTATACTGGATTTTTAAAAATCTGTGAATTGCAAGAAACCATTGTCTCATTTTGTTGCCCTTTCTCCTAAACCTCCCAATCTGTAACAGACTGTATAATCATGAATAGCTTCATTTTTATTGATCTCTTTCTTCCTATTTACATTAATCCAGTTGAGTGAGAAAATTCTTAGAATATTTTCCAACATGTAAGCTACATGTTTGAAATTTTGAGCACTACTTAAGAATATAAAGAACCTGCTCTTGATGCCAACAATGGCATCATCACCTTGAAGCACAGACCCTGAATCCTGTACTGCTCTACAAGACAGAGCTGACATAAATTGAAAGAAATGAGCTAACCCACTGGCCCCACTTAAGTTTTCCCTCTCACTTTGCCAACATATTTCAATGTGGAAAGAGCAACTGCTGTTACCAGCAGCTTCTGCTAGAGCTTTACCAGCATCTCAGTTTCACAAAGGCAAAGAAAAACTGACATTCAATTTCTCATTCAAAAAACATTAGAGACTTTTCCACTATAATTAAATTCTTACATTAACGACAACGTGTATTATTTCCGGTAGAACTAAAAAAAAGAAAGCAGTTCTCATATGATTGATTAGAACCAAGGAAACAGAGTCAATTCTTTCTTAGTTGCTCACAGAAATCTCAGAGTTTTCTCTCTCTAAGTTCCCTTAATAACTTGCTCCAAACTGGCAAGTCAGCTACAGAACTGCCAAGTTGTATGCTAGGTCCATCTTTGAAAATCTGATCCCTTACTATTCAAAAGTAGAACTTTCCTCTTTGGAATGATGCTCTAGGTTATCTGAAGGCCAGGAATGTTGGGGGAAAATACATATAAATTACTGGTAATAACATTCCTAGACCCAAAAAAGTAACCTACCAAGTCATACCAAATAGGAACATTCTGCTTTCAGATAGTGGAAGAAACCTGTATCTCAATTTTCTTCAAACTCTTGGGGAGAGTTGAGATGAAAGGTGAGGCTGCAATAATTATCTACTTAGAAAAATAATCATATGTGTTTAAGTTCTAGTGAAGGACCAAAAGAAATCATTTAAGTAAATGTATCATTTAATTGCTTACTATCCTCTACTGTAATCACTCTCCTGTTGCCATACAAATATCTTCACAAGTGCCATCTTCATAATATGTTCTCTACTGGGAACTTTTACTCTAAATCGAAGTTTTAGAAATGATGTGCAAATGAATGCTACAAAACAGATTAGATACATGCGGTTTTGCCACTAACAACTGTACATGTCACGTTAGGCAACTGATAAAGGTTGTCACACACAGAAACAGGAATCTGGCCATCAGCCAGACTCCCACCCATTTCCACCATTTTCTCCTTTTTACAATGAATATATTGTAGAGAGAGGAAGTTACAAATATGAATGATAAATTCTACAGATAACATATCTATAGTTTGGCAATGCTAGTTTCCATCAGAAGTAGCAACACCAGTTGAAAGAACTGAGTTTATAATGGGAATAACCAGGTAAAGTGTCTTAATTCATATGATCTTGGTGCTTAAGGTGAATTATTTTTCTAATTCAATTGAAAAGTAATTGAACAATTAAATTAAACATGTATTAAAACTCAGAAAAATCTAGGAAGCATTTACCTATAAATCACAATTTCTATTACTCGTCTCCTCTTTCTTCCGCACATAAAGTACAAATGTGTAAATATGAACTAGTATGTTCTAACAGCGTCTTTTAAAATTTTTAGCAAACTAATTTTCCTTATTCTCTGTTTCAAAGGCTATTTCTGAATTTACTCTAAGTGACAAATTAGTATCAAATCCTTCCTGTGGTTTTGGATGCATTCTGAAAGTTTAAGCCATCGTGTTTTCAAAAGCGTTCCTTTAAATTCCTCCCTGACTCCACAAAAAGGCTACTTAGTATCCTTCCCTGTCTACCTTCACTCATCTCACTGAGTGCTCCCTTTATCTTTGGTGCAGGAAGTTCAGTTCTGCAGGATTTCCTGGCCCTGAGCCATGGCTCAACACAGACTCCAGCAAGCCTCACCAAGATACCAGACTTGACATGTGAGATAAGCCACTTGCCACTCCCACCCTGTTGTGGAGGCACCAATTTCCCTTCCACTCCCCAAGCGCCATTGGTGGTGCCCTTGGCTCTCTAACAGTCCACCCTGGTGCTCCCTCCACTATTAGCGCCTCCTGGTTTAGAAGTCCCAGTAGGACTGAATACCAGCGTCCTTCATTAGACGTTTCCAGCACTGTGCCCTCCAGTGCTGCCTGTCAAGCTCACCTCTAACCTTCTGCTGGCCCTGACAGTATTGATTTCCCACTCTGCATATAAACTTGGTATTTCTGCTCAGAATTCTGCTATAAATTTTACTACCTGAGTAAGTATCTAATGTCAAGACAACTCATGTATTTCCACCAAACACAAAATCAGAATCCTTCTTCTCAAACTAGGTTCTGTCTTTCCTATGCTCTCAGTTGTGGCCCCTGCAGTCACACAGCCCTGGTCTGGGACTGATGCGTCCACAAGCTTACACGTGGGTCCAGGCAGCAGTGACTGCGTTGAGAACCATGTGAAGAAGGAAATGGCCACAGATGAGCCTGTATTTTATCAAAAGTGGAACAAAGTTCAAAATAGTGAATCCGGGCAGATGAGCCCTCTTCTCCCTGCATGGGCCATCATCTCCACCCAAGGATGGGTCCCCCAGCCAGTGTCTCAGGTTCTCAGTCAGGACTAGCAGAATCCAGGAAAGAGTAGCAATGAAAAGAAGTACATGATCTATGAGACTCAGGTGGAGGGGAGGGTGGCCACTTGTGCATGAGAAACAAATAAACAGGTTTTAGTGTGGGCCTCAACCATCTCCACACAGCTAGCTCGGTCTGCTTCTCCATGCATCTAGTGCCTCGGTTATAGAGACATCTTGGCGAGACTCGGAAGGCTGCACCCGGCAGCAGTCACGTGTGTTTCACATTCAGAGACTCAATGCAGGGCTCTAGATGTGGGCGTACACACACCACCGCTGGCCAAGGACAGGGCTGACCCATGCTCCTGCAAGTACTGCCAGACTCTCTGATTCGCAGGCTGTGATTGTTTGACTCAGTGCAGGATGCCAGCTTCTCCTGTAGTTTCCAGCATCCCTGAGTCAGCAGGTCCATAGACAGTGAAACTTATGTGGACTTTGACTCATGCTCAGTTTCCAGAATGTCCTTGCCCTCCTGTACATCCTGCTCATCCTTCCCTCCCAGCCTGGCCTGCTAACTTTAGATCTAGCACCAAAATTACAGATGCAAAATTCATACATAATTTGCTTAAACTAGCTCTACAATTGCATGAGTTCAAAGTCTGATTTTATAAATAATCCTATATCTATACCATTCCCAGGTACAGAACCATTCCCAGGGTTCTGTTTCTCTGATCAAACCCGGAGGGACAGAAAATTCAGAGCAAGAATTAGTTCCAGGAAAGCAGAGCATGTTGAATATTAAAAATCTATTAACTCCTAAGTTGCAATATTTCTGTTTTACTTTCACGAGATTGTAAGGTGTAAGACTAAGTTTTTATGAGATAAAGAATTGCATTCATTGTTAAATCAATAATAATCCATGTATATAATAATACTGGATAATAATCCATGATTTTATTAAATAAAAATCTTCAGCGAATAGTAAGAAATTAAGTCTTAGCTAATATCAGCTTGAGTTGAAAGAAGCTACTATTTGTTAAAATTTACAGATGTTGATAACATAAAGTTAACCGAGATATTATACTTCAATAACTACTTTTATAATCAATTACTATGTTACTTTAATACTATAATGTTCTCATTAAATCAAAATTATTTAACTAAATGGTTATAAGATAGCTCATATTATTTTATGATCACTCTTGAAATTTTCCTGTAAAATATACTATAAAAACTACTCTGATTATACTCTAAGTAGGGTAACCTAAGTCTTAGTTTAAAAAATATCCTAATCAAGTGGTCAAGAATTAAAATATATGATCAGGAAGAGGAGTAAAAACATGAGAGAACATGTGAGCAAAAGAGAGAAAAACAAAGAAATAGAGATGGAGCAAAAAGAGATGAAGGTAGAGAAAATAACATTTGGACACAAATAAATCCCAATATATCTGACTGAAAAATTAAATGATATCACTTTTATCTTGCAGATACCATGAAGAAATTTTCAAGGCACTTCTGTGCCCAAAGAAAAGAAATACACCTTTATATTTGCAAAGACTACTGATTAAATAAAAATTATAATTTCTTTTGGCTGCTCCCATTTCTTCCAATCAATGTATTACCATTCATTGTTCAAGTCTGGGCCAACTGTCCTTTCATATGTGAAGTGGTCCATGACCCAAACTCAACTCCTTAGGTTTTATTATAAACAACACAGCACTAATCACATCAAACTGTAGTAAATTATTTGCCTGTTCCTGAAAAAAACCTTGAGGGTTAGGATCTAAATATAATTTGTCTTTGTTGCTCAGTGTCTAACAGATAATGAAAGTTAAATATATGACTGCTGAATTTAATCACACTAAGGAAGGGTGTGATGGTTAATTTTATGTGTCAACTTGACAGGGCCATGGGGTGCCCAGAATAAAATTACTTGCAGGTAGGATGTGCCCATGAGGATGTGTCCGGATGAGAATAGCACTGGAATGGGTAGACTCAGTAGACTGCCTTTCCCCATGTGGTTTGGGCATCATCCAATCTGTTAAGGACCCATATGGAAAAACAGAGGTAGGGAGGATCGGATCCTTCTTACCTATCTATGGCAGATTCATATTGACTATACCTCAGCTCCCCTGGTTCTCAGAATTGGAATGGAATTCCAGGACTGAATTCCCTGGTTATATACTGTAGTATATGTTCAGTCAAATGAATAGACACACACACATACACACACACACACACACACCCTTGATGGCATATTTTTCTAAGAGCCAAACTATCAACATTCTAAACACAATTAACAGGGTTCATCAACACAGTAATAATAATAATAAAATTAATATTCATAATGGTTATTTTAGTAACTGTGCATTAAAAATGTTTGCAAAGAATACTGATTAAACACAAAATATAATTTCTCTTGGTTGCTCCCATTTCTTCCACCAATATATTACCATTCATTAGTCAAGCCTGAGCCAAATGTCCTTTCATATGTAAAGTGGTTCTCTCTCCTTTAATCTCCACAACAACCTTATGGAGTAGGCATTATTATCAGTATCATCATCTCCACAACAGAGATATAACACTAAGATAGAAGCCAGGGGAAACCCTGGCAGAGCCAGGATGGAAAGCCAGGCAGTCTGAGTCCAAAGCCAAGGTCTTTAACACTTGCAAATCCAATACTTTCCAGGTGTCTCTTTAATGCATCTAAACATTACTAAAAGTGGCAGTGTAAAGGTATTTTTTTTTTTTTTGTAAAGGTATTTTTATAACTCTCCTTTAAAACCCACTGAAAACTTTTAAAGCAAAGTTAGGGAGAAAAAAATCCATTGTTTGTGAAAGTGAAAATATCCACAAACACAGATTGCCAGTCACAGCCTCTCTGTCAAAGACTGCATTCTGGGAGGCTACCAAGACTGATACATAGCCCCTCAGACCTTGAGCAAGACGCAGCATTTCCTACAAATAAACATAATGACTTGGAAAGTTCCATGGAAGGAAAGTAAAGAAAGCGATGGTAGAAGAGTAAACATATAGACACAGCCTTTTAAAATCTAACTCCCTTGTAAAGAGGTTTCACTGGAAGTAGCAGAACAAGAAAAGTGTCTTTTGTCTCAGAGACTTTGCTGTACAATGAAACAGAGGAAAGACTGGACGTGATATCTTTACTTAACAGCTGAAATAGCAAACTCATGTCAAAGATTAGGACTCATCTAGCTCACAAGCAAATTGTGGGTGCCTTGCCCACCATACTACCTGCAAACTTGGCAAATAGTGGCCAAATGTAAAGATGGGTAATCAGAGAGCAGCCACAGGGCAACTGCATAAAAGCTGTAAATAGCAAAAGCAAGAGAAAAATGTGAGTAAAAGGTCAGTGAAGAAAATATCACAGGAGGAATTACCAAAAGAAACAGATGAGGAATTTAGACAAATAAAACTTCATAGATTTGAAAATATAGACAAAGAGGTCTTTCTTTTAAAAATATCCAAGGAAGGGGTACAAGATTTCAGGAAGAAGTACATAGGTTCAAAGGCTAAAATACAAGATAACTAAGCCAATGGTGTTATGAAATATTAGAGATGAAAAGACACACTGGGAACTAAAATATAAAGAATCTGACAGGGGGCCTCCCTGGTGGCGCAGTGGGTTAAGCAACGCACTGTGAAGCAAACCGCAGCCACTACAGCATGAGTTCGATCCCTGCTGCTGGCCAGGGAGGGGACCCACATGGCGCAGCAGACCTCTTCTGCTGTGCCCGCTGCTCCCCTCAGCAGTGTACTTCTGTTGATCTGCCTGTTCTGCTCCCCGCTTTCTGTTGTGAATCCTCTCACCCCCCACACCTCTGGCCTGTACCCCAGTGCTTGTATGCATAAATAAATATTTAAAAAAAATAAAAAATAAAAAAAAATAAAGAATCTGACAGGAACCATAATAAGAAAACATGTTTAATGGGGAAGAACAGTAAGTGAAATTAAAAAGCTAATGATGAAGACCACAGAACTGGAAAACTAAGGTTAATATCTTTCCAGGGTTACTAAAGAATAAAAGAGACAGAAAATAAACTGCAAATGTAATTTTTAAATCTGGAGATATAAAAAGACTCCACTCAGAGTTTAAGGGCAGGATCCAAGAAAAAATGATACAGAATGATAAAAACCAAGATAAAATCAATGAAGTTACTGAACTTCCAGCTTACTAAAAATAGTCACGGCCATCTGAACAAGAAGCAAAATAAATGGAAAGATCAGTTTGCTTCAGTCTTCACAGTGACAGTACATGCCAGATAACAGCAGAGCGTACTGCCATATTTCTGAAAAAACAAAGTCTAAGGAACTTTGTTAATTCTAGTTAACGATCAGAAGCAAATGTTAATAATGCTAATTTTAAAAGGACAGTAAAATAAGGATGAAAGGGAAGTTAGAAAGAAATGTCATTAATTTTCTCGTCATTGATAGCAAAGGGTCAAGAGATGCTGCTTCAAGTCAAATTTAGTCACTGAGAAAAACACAATGACCAGAATTCAGTTGTTTCTTTTTCCATAACTCTTAAGTAGTAGAGTAACTCTGGTTAAAAGATGTTAACTTTAATCAAAAAATTCCTTCCATTAAAATTCAGTTTTTATTTCTTGCATTGTAATGGAAGCAAAGTGAAAATACAACTCTTTATTAGAAGCACAAATGTGATCCTGTTTTTGTAAAACTCTTTGTACATTGTATATATGGACAGAGACGTGCTGTAAGAGTAATCACCAAAGGCCTCCCTGGTGGCACAAGCAGCTGAGAGCCACTGTGGGGCTTCCGCAGTCACTGCAGCATGAGTTCGATCCCCAGCCAGGGAGGGGACTCACATGACACAGCAGCCCTCTTCTGCCTCCCCCACTGGTCCCCTCAGCAGTGTATTTGTTGATCTGATGTTCTGCTCCCCATTCTGTCTCTGATAAATCCACTCACCCCCTGCATTTCTGGGCCTGTACCCCAGCTCTTGTATGCATGAATAAATAAAATCTTTCAAAAAAAAAAAAGTTATCACCAAGTGTTAACAGGTATGAAGCAGGGAGGTGATATGGTTTTGCATGCTTTAAAGTTTTTAAAATAAACAATGCATCATCTTTTCAAATAACTAAGCCATGACTGTACTTTAATAACTGCATAATCCCTGTCCTTGTATATCACTTTTTTTCATTTTCCAAAAAAGGAAAATTAGTCACCCAAAGGTGAAATGATTAATAAACATATACATACCTATTTGCTCCTATCACTATAAAATCTACTTATTTGTCTGAATAAAAGGAAGAACTTTTAATAAATATAGATGCCTGAGAAAAAGATAAATCAGCACATGCAATAGAAAATTCCAAAGGGTACCCGACATAATGCTAAAATAACCAACCAACTTAACAGAAGGTAGACCCTCACCAAGCACATGTTAGAGTCAGGGGCCTTTGGGAATGTCTCCAACTCTAAAAATGTCTGACTCTGTGATATGTAGTTATACAATAAAGTCACAAATCTCTGTCTAATGTTATAAAAATAGTAGTATCAAAGCCACCTGCACCTTTAGAACACTACAGTTTTAAATTGTTTTCACAAATATGTCATATTTTCTTTCACCCACCGCCCAACACCGCCTAACAACTCCTAAAATAGGTAGGTGTTATTAGTTTCACTCTGCAGTTGAGAAAATTTAGATGCAAAAAGAAGTCAGAGGTCTCAAAGTATATAGACATATAATTGTGGAGCCAAGACTTTTCTTTCTTGGATTCCATGCTTACTGTCTGGGCAGTTACTCTACATAAACTACATGAAGCGCTGACAACATGCTTCATTTACATCAAATGCAGTTTCCTAAGCAACCTTGCCTGCGTGATTCAGAATGAAAAAGGGTTGAATTGCTACTGCTATAATTTTACTATCCTGAGTGAAGAGTCAATCTTAGAACTTTGTAGAAGGGAATGTAAAGTAACTACACTGTATCTATAAGTGGTATCTTTATCTCTCTCTATATATATGTATTCACACATATATACATGTATTTGTCCCTGATTATAAAGCAAATTATTTTTGTAGGAAATTAAAGCTTTCTTAAATGGCTACTATTGTCTTCTTGGTTTCCAAATGCAAGTTAACTCCACCCACCCACTGCTAATAATGCGAGATGGTTTAAACAGCTGTTCACAGGAGGTAGTGACATAGCAGAAGTTTAAATGTGAACTTTGAAAAGCTGGACAGTGTATATGTATGCATATGTTTTGGACACCTGCTCTAAACCAGCTGCTGAGAAGCACTTGGTAAACATACTGAAATGCCTGGAAAACAAATGGAGCAAAGCCAGGTTTGTAGGACCAGATCCATAAACAGGCCACTGTCTTCACAAGACAGCAACTGCTGGAATACATTAAAGAAGCATGGAGACCATTGGATTTTATGCCAATAGTTGTAAGCATGAAATAATAGATGACTGGGATATTTTGAGAATTTAATATTTTCTAATCGTAGACAGTAAAGGGATAAAGTCAAGTGCAATGGAGCAGAAAGAACATAATGCAAATATATTTACTTTTTAAGGAAAGGACAGATGAAGACTGTCCTGAAATTAAGACTCTTGCATAGCCACAACAAAAATTCTATAAATGTTCTTTAGGCTTTTAAATATTATAACCTAAGCGGAAAGGCAAAACATGATAATTTTTGACTCTTGGCAAGATTTTATCACTTCTGGCAATCTAGAAATGTACAAAATAGTTTGAAAAGCCATACTCAAATCCTTTTTCAATATCACAGACAACAGTGATGTTGTTTTCACTGTTGATATTTTCAAAACTTCATCTTAACAGTGACCTTGTCAATGTATCTGAAATATGGAAAGGATAATTTTTCAGATTTTCTCCCAGACTCTGCTTGTGTTGAACTAAAAGCACCTGATCAAGAAGGCTTAAAAACAGGTGCTAGTGAATTCTCTGCCCTAAGTCATCCACAACTGAAAATAAGGATCAAAAATAGAAGAAAGAACAGTTAAGAAAACATTCTTTGTGATAAACACATTGAGTGAAATACACATTGTTCCTTTATAAAGATTTCTGAACTCATGAATTATAAGCTATGAGGTAGAAACATTTAGAGTGAATCAGATATATTATAATCAATCATGATAATATTTTCTGAGTTTATCCTGAGAGTATATAGTAAACAGTAATTCCCTGCAGTTGTCATAAAATGAGTTATAGAACAATGACTTTGTCAAAATGTATAAATGTACAACCCTAACAATGATCCATTTAAACATAAGAATTGAATACCAACTGAAGGAAAACAAATACTCTATCAACAATTAACATAAGGAAAAGGATAAATATATTTTGCATGATGAGTAAAGAGCATTTCCATTTTTATATATAGATAAGCCAAGAAAATTTACATATATACAGCCTTTGCCCCAGTAGTCTTTTTTTTTTTAAAGATTTATTTATTTATGCACACAGAGCTGGGGTACAGGCCAGAGAGAGTCACAGGAGGTGAGAGGATTCACCAGAGACAGAGTGGGGAACAGAACAGGCAGATGAACTGAAGAACATTGCTGAGGAGAGCAGTGGGCAAAGTAGGAGAGGTCTGCTGTGCCATGTGGGTCCCCAACCTGACCGGGGATCGAACTAGCATTGCTGTGCTGTGGATGCTTCACAGTGCTGCACTCAACACGCTGAGCCACCAGGGAGGCACTGCCCCAGTAGTCTTAAGGAGTACATAAAATGATTACTTTACAAATGAAATTATCAAAGCTAGCTCATCTCCAGTTCATTAGAGTCAGGTGTGAAATTTTAAGGAATTTTGCAGGCCAACTTATTTTTAGGAGTTTGATTTCGTACAGAGTACTGAAACTACAAAATTCAAGAGTATATAGAAAAAAATCATAAAATTCTGAGAGTCTGATTCAACATTAATGATTTTAAAGTTACAGAAATAATTTGAAATATGAAGGTTTTCAATTTTGTTCACAAAACTAATTACAACTACATACTAGAGCCTGTTATTGCTTTTTGATTTGTCAGAGGGTATAAACTCCCTTATTACAACATAATTCTTCCATGTATTACAGAAACACTATTTTTTTTCTGATAGCCATTAAATTCTACTGGTCTTTCCCATCTAATTTATTAGGCTTGTATCTCTGTGTAGAACATGGAAGGCATTGATTCCTGAGAAATTACGATCCAATCATATAATTCATACCCTTTGACAACTAGAAAATGTTAAAGTGCCTGAAACACAGACTCGACAATGATGTTCAGAGAGAGGATTTATAATTCTACAGGTAGCAACAAAAATATTTAAAATGCAGAGAAAGAGTTGCACTGTTAAAATCTGTAGTTTGTATTATGGAGACTTATCTTAAATACTAGTTCTAAATTTACTATCATAATTTGTATTGCAGCTGCTAAATAAAAGTG
The DNA here is from genome assembly GCA_019455555.1 of Galemys pyrenaicus. Classification (NCBI taxonomy): domain Eukaryota; kingdom Metazoa; phylum Chordata; class Mammalia; order Eulipotyphla; family Talpidae; genus Galemys; species Galemys pyrenaicus. Next base: position 989,923 of record JAGFMF010011655.1, on the reverse strand, counting down.
TAAAAATAGTATTTGTATCCTGTGTCAGAATAAACTGAGCATGACTCTACCGATTTCTACAAGTAACATGTTTCTCTCAAGTCAACCACTGAAACCAGCCATGGTTTCATGGTGGGAGTGTACTACACCATAGAAGTTGACAAGCCAGGCCCTTCAACCCAACCCACCAGCCCAGTTTACCAGCACATCACTGATCCACAAACAGAAAAGCACACAGTACATTAATTTTTACCATATAAGTGCACCCCATGTAAGTGCAACTAAGGTCATAAAAGAAATTACGGATATACCCAGAAGGCTCCTTAGGATTATCTTTGATTCAATATTGTCTCTAGAGGCATGAAATTTTTCCAGATAAAAATACTAGAAAGAGCAAATTTAGCAATAAGGATGTAATCAGACAAATTTAAATGAAAGATATAACTTGAGAAATTAATTTAAGTAACTGTGAAAGTGAGGTGGCAGAAGATGACATAACATGGGGTGTATTTATTTGAAAGTAGCACGTTAATGGGGGAAGGAAATTCAGAAAGTGTATGTGCTATATAACTACAGAAAAAGTTACAAGGCACACGTCTGTGTGCTAGATCTACTCAGTGTAAAAACCTCAGCAAATGGAGATTTGGCATATTCTAATTTGCTTATATTATCTCTGATTTTTATATTCTCACCAGTATGTAGTACAAAAGACATTCAAATAACTACCATACGTAAAGTGATATCCAGCATTTCATAATTGCTAAAATTCAGAGAATTATTTCCCCCTCTAATCCATACTGGATTTTTTGGTTGCCTAAAAAGACAACAAAGTTAAAAGATCTTCATAACACTCCTACTCTCTGGAGCAAAGTCAGACTGTGAGTGTAAAGGGGCCAGCCACTGACAGCAATCATAAAGCAGGCAGTGCGGGCCTAGGACTGTGCTCGGAGGAACCGACACATATTGAAAAGAATCTGGCGTTTTTTCCCCTCTGTGTCCCAGGGACGCAGTTGTATCATGTGGCAGTTCATTTTTTAATATGCATTAACAGATGGGGTCTTAAAACAACAACCTAAATTCTAGAAATTAATGGCAGCTAAATCTGTTTTAAAAAAACACATTGCCTCCCTTCCCATAAATGCCCTCATTTTTTAGGGGTTAACAATAAAAGCTGTAATTTACAGAGACATGTGGATATCTAAGTTAACCTCTTTCTAATATTCACTCAAGGAAGTGCTCAAAGGAGAACAGTTTCTCTAAATAATGTCCAAAATACTAATATTTTCAATATAATTATGTATGTTGACTAACCAACCTCTACTGTTTTCCTCTTCGTATGGATATTCATTCATCCATTTGTTTCTAGAGTCACATTGATCCTGCAAGAAAAACATAAAAACCATAATGAGAAAAAGTTCCACATGTTGATAAACATTTCCATTGGGGAAAACAATCTTAATTCTACAGTTCTTTGAGATCTTGATTCGTGGAGTGACATGAAAAATTCGAAGTGGATTTTTCTTAATTGCTTGTTTATTGCTTGATTTTTAGCAGCCATGTAAATAATAAAATGGACAAAGGCGTGAATAGAGGCAGGAGTATCATCTGGGCACAAGATAATGAAGATCTGGACAATGATGAGGGAGGAAATGAAGGTATAAAAGATGCAAAAGAGTGAAAAGCTTGGGGTGAAAATGGCATAAGTTGCTTGAAAAGTAAATTTAATACACCAAAACAAAAAGAAAACTTAGAACCCGTGAAACTGAAGTTATAGAAGGGGAAGGGGAGGAGGAACATAGTGAAAAAGGGAGGACAATGATGTAATTATGGGTGTCTTAGTGGCTGGTATGGTGTGGTACATACATCTGAAAAGGTGGTGACCTATATTTCTGAATAATATACGGTGTTGTAAATCAATGGCATCTTAACAAAAATAATATTAAATAAATTTCATCAAAGATCCCAAACTGGGGGAATAAATAAAAGTACATTTAATATATGAAATAAAAGTCACAAATACTCCACCTAGAGTACTTTATTCTTTTATCAAGTAAGAGATTTTTAAATAAAATTGTCCTCAGTGTGTGTGGGGGGCGCTTTTTTCTGTAAACAACTAATACAAATGCATAGGATAATTAATATGAGTACTTTTTGGTGGTTCCAAGTTGCACAATTAAAAATAACTTTTAAATATGCATGTTTAGAGGCCATGTGTGGGGGATATGGGTGTGGGGTACAAAGGACGGAGGTACCACCAACAGACCATTGTGGCGGAGTCTGGGGCCTGGTGGTGGGTGTGGTGTGGAAACACACATCTTAAGAGTGTGACTCCATACCTGAGTCACATACAGTGTTGTAAACCAACATTACTGAAATTTAAAAAATAAATAAAAATTATGCTCATATATGCCCTTTATTAAAAATTAAAGGTTGACATATTTTCTAAGCATTCCCAAAATCTTGGGCCACTTGGAGCTAACCAAATATAACTAACTATTGCTCAACTGGAGATTTCTGATTAAAACAGCCCATTCACCCCATTTGGCTATATCTTGAAAGCCTTCCTGTTCATTCTCGCTCAAAATTATGTAACTTGCTTCAGAATTTCCATTCATGAGGCAAATTTTCTTTGGCATTCAGTTAAGCCAACTTCTTAGGCACAGTTTACTTTTTAGGGTTTGGAATCATGCTCAAGAGGGGACATGCCTTGGAGCTGGCTAGCAGGCCCTATTCTGTGCCAATGTCTACACAACATGGCACCGGGCCAGAGTTGCTTTGCATGTGTCTCCATACATTTGAACAGAAAAGAGTGAACTCACTCCAAGGTCTTCAAAGAACACATAGCAAAATTTACATATTCCACAAGGTATGGTCTACAAAAGGAACCGACCTTTAACTTTAATTTTATCCTGATACTGCATTTCAACAGCTACCTCCCTTTTACTTTTCTTAGACAGATGATACACACACATACATACATCTCCTATGTACATTAGAGTCTTTACTACTACTACAAATGCTAATTAAAAAATAATAAAGGGCCTCCCTGGTGGTGCAAGGGTTAAAGACACAGCTCTATCAAGTAATCTAAGACACTGCAGCATGGGTTCCATCCCCAGCCAGGGGGCTGACCCACATGGTGCAGCACACCTCTGTGTCTCTCCCGCTGCTCCCCTCAGCAGTGTGTATCAATATATCTGCCTGCTCTGCTCCCCATTCTGCCTCTGGTGAAACCTCTCACCTCAACTCCCCCATGCCTCTGGCCTACACCCCAGTTTTTGTATGCATAAAATCTAAAAAGAAAAATACATATATAAAGGCAATATTTTAACATAGTGGTAAACTGAAATATTCTCTTGAAATTCAGAATATAATTCTTCTTTTTTAAATTATACCATAATATACCTCAAGAAATTTCAAAGTTATCTAAAATACTTTCTTACCAAACACCTCTTGTACTTTCCAGTCTTCAAAATATATATAAAGCAACCAGTTCCAACTCTCAGCAGAATGTATGAAGTCCTTCTAAACTCATTTCAGATGACAAAACTAATTAAAGGTTACCAGAAGGGAAGGGAGATTGGGGTGTGTACCTCAGTTAAAAAGGATCAATTGTAATGGTGAAGGATAGACCTCTATGTGTTGAACTTAATGCAGTTTTAAAGATGTTGATTTATAATGTACATTTGAAACTTACATGTTATAAGGCAGGATTATTTCAGTAAAAATATTTAAAAACCTGGTTTCAAATTTACCTTCTGGTTTTGTATTTTAGCCAACAATGCAACATACCATGAGCATTTTCACATGAGAGTCAGCTCATTCATTTTTAATGCAAAATCTACACTACTCTCATGTAGGAATACAGTAGTCCCTAATTTTTAATTACTCCCTAATTTTTAATATAACAGTTTATGATTCTTTGCTATTGCAGATAACACTTACACATCCTTCTACATAAACTGTGTATACACTAAGGCCTCTGCTAGCAGGCACTGACGACTCATACAGCTAGAGAAGATGTCCTCTCTGGACAAACACAGACCGATCAGGAAGAGGCGCCTGGGCATTCAAGCCCCCGGAGATTTCCACCACCACTCACACATCAACCGGGCACCCTCACTCAACACTACTGTGCCTTGAGGTTCTAGTCTGTACCTTTCATTATTTTCTCTGAATATAGCTAGATAAGTGTAATTACTAATCAAAATAATAAAATTTTCCCAGACTCTCAAAATATACTACCAAAACACTTATTAAATAGATACCAATTTATATTTGCACTAGGAGAGAAAAGCTGTGTTAATAGAGTACCATTCCCAGGCCTCCCTGGTGGCGCAGTGGGTTAAGCAATGCACTAAGAAGCAAGCCCAGCCACTGCAGTGTGAGTTTGATCCCTGCCCCGGGCCAGGGAGGAAACCCACAAGGCCCAGCAGACATCTCCTGCCTCGCCCACTGCTGCCCTGAGCAGTGTGTTTCCCTCAGTCTGCCTGTTCTGCTCCCCACTCTGTCTGGTGAATTCTCTCACCTCCCTTGACTCTGGCCTGTACCCCAGCTTTTGTATGCATAAATAAATAAATCTTTAAAAAAAAAAATAGAGTACCATTCCCATCTTTATTGCCCAATACAAACAGAGGAACTTAACAACTTTAAAGATATCAATAAATACCTGTTGAATAAGGGAACCTAAAAATGAGAAAGGGAATGTCAAATAAAGATAATTCCCCTTTATATCAATTATGCGCCTATTTCTTACCTAAGTAAATTAGGCCAGAAGTATATAATCTGTGTGTTTAGATTCCTTCCATCTGAGACTAAAACAAACATTAAATTCTGTGAATTATACATAGCACACTATCACATGCTTTATAATATTTTAGCATATATCAATTCTAAGTATCCTAATTACATCATTGTCCCCAAAAGCAGTTCTGTGACTTGAACTCATGAACTATTTTAAGGTCCATGTGACAACAGAGGTCAAAGGTCAAGCTCCTACAGTAACTAGTCAGACAATGGCAACCTTAGTCCCAAACCTTAAGGAACAGCTCATGTGGTTTGTCTTTGCCACACTTGCAATTTAAATATATACTTTTGCTATCTTTTTCATTCAATTCAAACTACTCAAAGGGCACTCAAAATGGTCTTCTGCTCCTTAACTCCCATTCTGCAGCTTTACACGTTAAGTAGCACAAATAACAGCATAGTTTAGATTTGAGAAGAACTAGCCTGGACTCATTGTCATCTATTAGCAGGTGTGAGCTTAAACAAATTTTTGAGGTCCCCAATTTCCTTCTCTACAGAAGCAGGGATAATACTTCATCTACCCAAGTGAAGTAATATCCATACAGTAATCTCTGCAGCCATACACTTAGGAATAATCCTTCTTTAATCAACAGCAATTCAGCAGGGGGACAAACGGATTTCCCTAAATTGAGACCACAAGATAGAACAGAAGAATCACTCTAATTCCTTTATTCATGTGAAGGCGCCTGGGTTGTTTCCTAAATCTCCATCAAAATCTAGCCATGATACAAAATAGAAAAATGGCACACTTCCAATAACAGGTAATATCAGATCACTTTCCATTACTAAGCTCTGCTAAATAAGTTTGTGAATTTATCCAGTAAAGCTTCCCAGAGCATACAGGTATGAAAGGCCACTGAAAACAAATAAGCAGACAGGCAACAACAACAAAAAGAACCCACAACAACAAAACAAAAAACACACGCAGGGGTTTAACACTACCCTAGCCTTCATAATGATTTTCAGTTTTCAGGCAAAGAAACACAAAGGCTGGTTAAATTATTCCAATGTAAAAATAACCTTGAGAAATAAGAAAAGGCATAAAATATTTTAGATTTAATTTTAAACAAAAATATTTTTGCCTTAAGCCAACGACAGACATATACAAATATTCTAGTGGAGAGTCTGGAGAAATTCTAGTTACACCTGACTCTCCAGCGGAATGAGTTTCAAAATTCTTCACTGCCTAACTCTTGCTTCCTTAGCATTTCTACACGTGGTCAGTCAGCTTCTTTTAGAATTCAAAGGCAGTATCCTGGACAATAGCAATGACCTTGGCCAGAAGGAAAGTGGCTGAAAGCCACCTTAATGAACAAGAAGTTACTCTGGAATAATTACCTCAGAGCACAGGCATTATATTACCCTGCAGTACAGGTTACTGTTCTTCATCACATCTTAAATGATCTATTATGCTCTCAGTCTTTAAAGGTTAGTGTTTAATATCTTCTAAATACTTCTGGACCCATAAGTACACTTGTTGCTAGTTCCTCTGAGGATCCCTTTATGTATCTTTAAATAGAGACAGAGAAACACATTTTAGAGGTGTTTATAGACATGTGAGTAGTCAGGGTATTCCACTCTCTGCTCAAAGGTAATTGAGTTGCTCTGTTTCGAGTAAATTGAATTCCAGTGCTGATACAGCACTCCCACTTGGAATTCTGTCTTATAGATTCAGCTTTACAAATCATTGCTTCATTAGCCATGAGCTTGAGTTTTCAAATACTGGGGTGGGAGAGTAGGGGGAAGAAGTTCAGTAATAAAGGTTTATATACATATTCATTACAGTGACCATAACTTTTAAAGGCGATTACAGAACTCCACAGGCAGGATCTGTGCATTTAAGTCTGAGATATTGTACAGCACAGACGTGTTTGGCCTTATTTCACATCAAGGTTTCTGACATATAAGTTGCCTTTTTTCATTTAAAGTTATTTCCGTTGTATCTGTCGCAGTGAGCTATCTTGGGAACTAAAAATATTTGAAGGTTAATCTAAATATTTCTGGAGATAAATGCAAATCTAAGTGCTATGTTTTCATCGCTATTTTGACTTAAAATGAAAAGAGACACTGAAGACACAAAGCAGCAAGCTTGTTGCTAGGTGACAGGTGACACCTACCGCATCTCTTCTGAACTTGTACAGCATGAGATGCCTCAGTGCTGAGAAAAGACACAAGATTTCCAAAGCACACACATCATTCTCTATGGAGCAGAAAACCTGAGTCCAGACATTTTCTTAATACAGAGCACAGGTAGTCAGCAGGTCGTGTCTACATAACTACATGATTTTAGAGATGTCCCTCGTAATAAATAGAAAAAAAGTTCTTTATTTTTCACTTGGACTCAACAAGTTCTATATTCTAAGTAAAGTCTACATACAAATATATGTAGATTTTTTTAATGATTAAAGAGTAAAAAAGTAAACATTCTTCTATGTATATCCATTTGAGAATTTTCAAACTTTTAATAAATATCACTTCACAGTTAGGGTGGAGTCCAAGGAGAAATCACTATTCTTAAAACAAGTAATCCAACTTCCATTAATTAACATCATCACAGTAAACATATAATGACTGAAAGAAAAGCCTCAATGTTGACAATTTTCTGGTCATATTTAGAATTATAAACCACTTTCTAGCATTACCTCTCTTCCTTGGTACAAAAGTCAAGCCATAAAGTTCCACCTTCCTATGACTCATCAGTGCAATTCAGATCACAGATAGAGATGTCAAGAACTCTTCTTCTATACCCAGAATTTCAGCATCTCACATGAATGAATGACACACTCCACTCCACATGAGAAAGACTGTGTGCTGACATGGAAAAGCACCAGCCCGAACACCTGACACAAGACACAGCAGCTTTACCTCTTTGGGGTAATAGGATTTGGGATGAGTCCTATTAACTTTTATATTCCCCCTTCTCCTCATTTATTAAACTGGTATGATAAAACTTCTTCCCCACCCTTGGGTTAGGAATTTTGAAAAGGAGAATGTATACAATGCACATACCAAACCATCTGGCACATGCTAAGCATTCAACAAATGTCAGGCCCACCCGTACTCCTTACATTTATACTCAAGTTCCCAATCTCCTCTTTCTACTCAGTCCTTGCTGAAAACTAGGAATAAGGAATAACCTCCTTAGCCTAAATGACACTTCCCTGATATGACCTTCAATCATAAAAGCCTGCTTGTTTTTACAGGAAGGTAGGCCTTGGGAATAAACAAAGGCTATAATCTCCTTTTCAAGAATAGTGTTTATAATACATCCATTACAGAAATTCAGTATCTGATGGAAATTAGGAGAAAGGGAATTCAAGAGCATTAACAAAGCACATTCAGTAATAATTCCCTCAGAATCATACTACATATATACCAACTAAAAACTCTCCAAGTTTGTCCTCCCTATTTCCAGTTTTATATCTCCTTGAAATTATGCTTCCACTCAGGAACTCTTCACTATTAAAACAGATGTTAATACATAAAAGGCAAACTTCAAGAATTAAGATCCCACTTGGAGTAAGGTATGCCCTGAAGTTTGAGCAACTGTTCAAGAGTTCACTAAATAAGCAGCCCATTTTCAGAGGAAAGAAGTAAATAAAGCAAAAGCACACTAACATAGAAATTACTCTATTAATCTGTTTTCAGCTTCCATTACACCCCATCATTTTATGTCTATGCAAATAGAAAAAGATAAACCTTTAAAGGAATGCAACTATAGCAAATGAATGAAGCATTTCTTTAACATATATTGTGCTCAATATAATGGCCTGAAGAGAAGTTTGTTATGCTCATATTCAAGTGCAACTGCCATGATATCAGACGGCGAAGTCAAAAATCTGATTAGGATTGCCTAGGACAGACAGATGATTAAATTTTATCTTCATCTGTCTAATTTATGTGATTTAGATTGTAACACTAATGTGGGCAAGTGCATTTGTACTTGCATGTCAAACTACTGCATGTATTATTACCACATTCTGCCAAAAATAACTTGTTCACACACAAGTTTATGTTCCCATCAGAAGAACATTCCCTAATTCTCTAATGACATCCTTCTCTTAATCTTCTATATCAAGATGTATTTTAAACCATCATGTATGGGCCTCCCTGGTGGCGCAGTGGGTTAAGCAACGCACTGTGAAGCAAACCACAGCCACCGCAGCCACTGCAGCACGAGTTCAATCCCTGCTGCCAGCCAGGGAGGGGACCCACATGGCACAGCAGACCTCTCTTGCTCAGCAGTGTACTTCAGTTGATCTGCCTGTTCTGCTCCCTGATCTCTATGGTGAATCCTCTCACCACCCCCCCACACCTCTGGCCTGTACCCCAGTGCTTGTATGCATAAATAAATAAATCTTTAAAAAATAAATAAATAAACCATCATGTACAAGATGTTAAAATCTTTAGGGTTTTTAAGAGGTTGGTAGGAGAAAGGAAATAATAGACTGCCGGACTATGCATGAATCTCTGTATTGGTTGTTAGAAATTTATGTAAGTATAATGTGGCTATGTGATTTATGCATAGAAAAGCAAACTTTTAAAAAATGAATGTAAAGTCATAATAAACACATATTTGGTGACAATTAGAAATGCCTCATTTACACAGCCTAAGATTTCTCTATTACTTCATGTCACTGGGCACTGTACGAACACAGCTAAATATGTGTAAAATATATGTAGATGTATATATATTATATATTTATATAGTGGGGTAATTACAAATTTTCTACACTAAATATCTATGACATAGTCAAGAAAAACAAGTTGCCCTAATTAGTATGCGGTATACATGTTAAGCTTTCCTATTAATTGTTGCCTTCTAAGGTCTAGTTTGACAATGTTAAGAAAGATAAATCCTATTCAAATGCATAGTAAACAGTTTGCTTAGGGAGTAAATTTATTTTCTAGTCCATCACAAGAATAGTCGATTAAAATATGTTGCTCTTATCCAGTTTTGAATTAATTCATGTGAAATAAAACAAATATTTATTAAATTGTGGGGAAAACATTCCATCAAACTGTAAAACCTGAGCAGAAAAACAAATGGCACACACATAATCACAGCTGACATTTAAATGAAATTTGCACTCTCCAGCTATTTTACAATGATTAGGAAATTTCAGGCTTACAATATTTTTAGGATACTTTTAAGTTCAATCATGAAGTATATGTATGTTATATGAGTAAATTTGCCTTTTCTAAACTACTGCAGAATATTTAAATGATTTTGAAAAACAACTGTGTAGTAGTCAAAGAGTATCAAAAGCATACTGAAAAAAATCTCAAAACAAAAATTTGTTAAGAACTACTTGGAGATATACATAAACTAAAATGCTAAAATCAGAATTCATTAAATAAAGAAATATACGAATTAATCTCTTCCAAATTTTAAGACATGTTCACCAGTAAAATAGTTTTATCAAATAGCTACAGGTAGCATGCAGGCCAAGTGCTCACATGTATTTAGCATGCATTACTATTATTTTGTTGTTGTTGTTTAGAGAAAGAAAAAGTTTATTGAGGAGAAAAGGAACAGAAATAAAGTAGGACTCCCGGGCCAGTGGAACCAGGGGAGGGCAAGGGAGCCCTTACAGGGGAATTATTTTAAATAAAGTATCATTCAAGAAATGTCTAATTTTAAGATAGACTTTTAAATTCTCTAACTTTATTCCTAAAGTTGGCTAAATCTGTTACAGGGCAGGGAGAGGAGCACCCAGAACCCCCAAGCCTGCTCTTTTTGAATGGGTTCTGCCATCCGCCGCATTAAGACAAACATACAAAACCTTTAATAGAAAGGAACTTTAATACAACTAGGGTACAATAAAGAAAGAACAAAGAATATAGTTACTAAGTGAAGCATTCAAAGTTACCCATCTTCTTGAGGGTAAAAGTCCAGCCAAATAGGATTAGCCCAAAGCAAGGCCTAAAAACCTGGCACACATCTAAAGGACCTTTTAGTAGAGACCCATAGAAAAGGGTTAGAAAGAGTTAAATAAATCTGGGAGGAAAAGAGCAAAATTAAAATTAAGATGAAAGCTGCTATTGCTAACCTCCCCACGGGTCTCTCACCTACATCTGTTCTAACTAGTCCAAGACCAAAAAGCAAGCACAGTTTCTTCACATATCCTTCTGCTCCACGTGCTTCCTCCAGGTCTCCTTGCTGTTCTCCATCTTCCTTTCTTCCTCCTCTCTTCTCTGCAAAAATCTTTTTATTCTCCTCAGCTCCACCCACTTAGGGCAAAACCAGGATTTTAAAACTCCCCCTTTTCCTAAAATAACCCTGTTACAATTTATCTTGGGAGATATAGCCAGGGAAAGTTGCTGGTCAAGAAACTAAAACCAGGGCCTCCCTGGTGGCACAATGTGTTGAGCGTCACACAGTGAAGCATCCTCTTCAGCGCAAGTTCGATCCTCGGCCAGGGAGGGACACACATGGCTCAGCAGATCTCTCCTGCCTCACCTGCTGCTCCTCTCAGCAGTATATTTCAGTCCATCTGCCTGTTCTGCTCCCCACTCTGTCTCTGGTGAATCCTCTTACCTCCTACGACTCTGGCCTGTACCCCATTTCTTGTATCCATAAATAAATCTTTAAAAAAAAAAAAGAAACTAAAACCAATTGCTAAACTAAAACCACTGCATAGAGTGGTGTCAGTTCTCTGCAGAAGCTGCTCAGCAGCAGGAGGAGAGAGGTACAGGTTAACACTGGTTACAGCACCAGCAAGTAACATGGGCAGGCTTATCTGTGCACAAACTGTTTCTACTACCGGTTGCATGCTCTTCACAACTTTTTAAGGCATACGGCCTTTTACAGATGGAGAAATACACAGAAGTTAAGTGACTAGCTAATAAGTCACAAAAATGTTACTTAAAAGCAGCAGTCAGAACTGATCTAGTCTTCCTGAGGACAAATACTATCCATTAATCATTTCTGTATTCAACTGGCATCTCTGTTTGTGGGAAACAGATAGGTAAATCAATTTCACAAGATAGTTTTGGTATTTCTCTATCATCAGATTAAAATAAATATTTTTAAACTAAAGTTATAATCTCACACAAGTGATTATTAAAAGAACATATTCTGTGTCTGAGATTACTGGAATCCAACCCAATACTATAACAAAAGGAGTGTTTTAATTGTCTTTTTTTTTCTCAGTTTTAACTTTCATTAAGGCATTTTTTGAGCTTGCAAAGATTTTCTAAAATTTTAGAATTTTTGTGCAATCATCTACATGAAACTTAAGATTAAAGAATTTAATAAAAATCCTTCCTTCCCTTTTCTCATGAGTGATATCTAAACGTGCACAGATACAAAAGGAAATCTAACTTTATACATCAGAAATAAACTGCACTGATAATGTATTCAATATGAAATAGTCACTTCTGAAAACACATTTCAAAGGAGGGTTTCTGATCTGTGCTTGAGTCTGTCTCAAAGGTTGCTTTTAAAATACATAATTTCAAAAAGTAATTTATCATAATTTTAGTACAACAGTTTTTCCTCAGTTCAGAGTGTTTAAGTGCAACTAAATTACGTTAGATTCTTTTCAGATTCGAAGACACTAATGTGAGCATAATAATAAACAATTTCAATAAATTAACCAAGTAACATTATTCTCATTATGTTACAGGGTAACCCTAATATAAACTACCCTTCTCCCTAACCATAACACAAAGCAAAAATAATTTGTTTTCAAAATAGTTAACTTTTAAGTGGCATTAAAATATAAAGAAATATGTAACAAATTATAGGAACTAAAAGTCTCAATCAAATGTACTCCTTTCTATCATTTAAATAATAAATATCCCTCCTTATTGCTGAAGGTTAAATATGCAAAAGATCTCATACACAGTTTTCAGATTTAAAAAGGCTGCGGCTGGGGGCAGCAAGCTATTATTTGAGAAACTGCTATGTATGCTAGAAAAGTATTGGCTGTCAACATATTGCAAAATTTTCCAGGAATTTCCTTCCCCCATGGACCCCCTAGGTCTAGCACAAAAGGAAGTGAAACCATCCATACAGACTTAAATCAGAATGGACTCCACCCAGTAGGCTATGCAGGAATCTGCTGCCTAAGAGTAAACCCAGCCTTTCAAATCCACCCTATTGACCAAGGAGGCCTAATAAAAAGATTTAACAATAGGTACCCAGTCTTTGCATGTCTATAGTGCATTCTTTAAAAACTAAGAGATTAGAACCTTCACTGCTTTGCTCTGGGCACAGATAGCATCAGCATATCTTCATGTGGGAGGGCAACTTAAAACAAGAAGTTTCCCCCTCCAAGAATAATTACATTTTTAATGTCAATGATTCTCTGTTCCTACCTACATAAACAAAAATCAAACTCTGTGTGCTGGCACAGTTCAGAGTATTATCTTTTGGACTGCTGCCCAGGTTCAAAAGCTCACTTTTTGTCCATCAGTGAGATTTTTATTTTCAGTTAACATGATAAATCTGGAAATAGTAGATATCAGCTTTGTAGTTTGACACATAGTTCATATCTTCAAAAAGCCCTGTTGTGGAGGATAAAAATAACCACATTTCAGTTCATGGGAATCAAGTAGAGGACAACTTGATACTAATCAAAACTAGAGTTATGAAATACACATGAAACTATCCCTGAACTTTAGCTTGAAAAAAGGCATTCAACCAGCAGCTACAGAACACAAGTCCACATAATAGCAAGCTCTGCACAATCTGGGTGTCAATTTCTGGGTGTTCATCTTCGTCCACAACATATTCATTTCTTCATTTTGAAGACTGTTGGCTGCAAATCTGCCTAATGACATTACTTCCATTTTCATACATAAGCTTCACACTTCAGTATGTTTCAAACACCATACCTATAAAAACCTATAGAGCATATGGGTCTGCTCCAGCTATCCTTTCTAAAGGTGTTTTTCTTTTTTGTTATTTGGTTTTGGTTCAGAGCTTCTTTTGTTAGGGGGAAAAGTGGTTTTAAATGGATTATGGGTGTGTGGACTTCAACCCCCACTCCAAACCATCAGTGTTCCAGAACCACAAATCCGATAAAATGATTATCGAAGAGTGGATTACTGGGACCTGAGGGTGGAGTTAAGCAGCCAGGCTGGCTATAAAACCAGAGGTGAGCTTGGGGTCTTTCTCTTCTTACTGAGGAGCCAGACCCCTTCCTTCGGAGCCATCTCATTCAACTCTCAAGGCGCCATTGCTTAGATCTGGTAGAGTATTTGTGGATTTGTATCCCTCTCTTTTCCTTTGGTGTTATTACTATTTTATTCCCCTTTCTTTCATAAAATAAAACATGCTAATAACTTTTGCCACGTATACCTGGAGTTGGGACTTTTAAGTCTTCTGAGCGCGCGGGTGAAGAACCTAGTGTGGGAAACCCATTTTATATTAGGGTTACCCTGTAACACTTTCACCATTTCTGTGTTCTCATTCCATTCTCTCCTACCTTAAAAAACATTGAAAAATCTTCCTCAATGCTAACTCCACTAGCTCTACTAATGTAAAGTACCGATTTTCCATGGGCACCCCAAAAGAACAAAGAGCGGACACAGGGCTGCAATGGTCATGTAGAGCTTTAGTTACGCCAGCATGCTGGGGCCGACCGTTCAACT
>JAGFMF010011655.1:956104-975485 GCA_019455555.1 Galemys pyrenaicus | reverse complement strand
TTCTGCCCCATACCTGGGTGCACATTCTAAGATAACATTCTTGTTTCATAGCCCTGCCCTTAACTGCTCAGGAGAGCCTAAGTTATGGGACCAGCTGACTACTAGATAAGGCCTGTAGGTCGTTCAGTCAGCTAAGTTTAGACATAAACTCTGACTCTAACACTACTACATGTAAACCACATAACAATTTGCCCTTCCTCATGATCACAACTCATTACCCATATTTTTACTGCCCTTTCTTTCAAATGGTCTCTGATTACAGATGTGTATTTACCATTCTAGACAACCTGCATTTGGAAAATTCTCTGCCCTCATCTTGATGCCTTCTCTGATTCTTTCCTCTGTTCTTGTTTTGATGATTCCAAAGGGGCATCTTTCAAAATTCTCCTTAATTTTAAGATTTGCTTTTTCTCTTTGTTTGATCTCTTAGGAAATACAACTAACAGTTGAGTCTCAACTATTATCTTCACAGATTACTCCAAAAATGAACATCTGCAAGCCAATTTCCCACCAAAGTCTCTACTTTTTTCCACACAGTATCAATGAATAATCTAAGAAACATTTATTATCTTCCTGCCTTTTCTGCCATTGTAAGAAGACACTGGAGATTGTAGTCAGTCACACAAATGACTGTCTAGTAGGAAGGCAGCCTCAGTTCCTCAGCATCTATACCTGAAGTCATTATTTATCTTTCATCAAATAAATCCTTTTCTAGTTACCCATTTAGGTCTGTGTGAAACCATCAACATCCACTCCCTGAAATGTTATGTTTTAGTTAATTTTAAGATACTTTTCTAATCAACATATAACAAAAATCCTTTTGTTCTTTCCTTCCAACTCTCTTTAGACTAACTTCTATAATATTCCTCTACCATCTCAGCTCCTTAGGTCCTAATTTAATAATTATTGTTAATCTATCAGCCTCTAGTCTCTTTCTAATATGTATCACAAACATTAAAAGGCTAAGGTTTAAATATTTCTCCTGGTGGAAAGAATTTGTAATTTCTTTCCAACCAGTCTCTAAATGGCATTCAGATTAGCTAGTCTATTGCCTAGTCAAACTAGTCTGTTCACATTCATGGCCAGCTTGAAGCTGAGTCTCCCTTTCCTCTAGGAGTTGCATTACTTACTCCTCCAGGTAAATTCCTCCTGCATAATCAACTCTTTACACAGACACACACCAGATACTACTTTTGATAAACACACAGTAATCACTTTTTAAGAATCCATTCTAGACTACAGAAAGAAAACTGACTTAATATGTTATCTAGAGTACCTATATGAAAATCTGATGGACAGATTTAACAGTGAAATGTTAAATCTTTTCCCAGTGAGCTCTGAAAAATACAAGGATATTTGTCATCATTACCTCAATGCAACTTACACTGGATATTTCAGCAGAATCATAAACCATAAATAATAATTTAGATGAAAATATCACAAAGGAAAAAATAAAATACTGAATATTCACAGAAAATAGAATTGTATAGAGTAAAATTCAAAGACTCTAAAATCACAGTTTTAGAATTAACACATAGATTTAGCAAGGTCAACATAGAAAATACCAGTATAATGAGAAAAAAAATTTCAACAAGAAATTTTAAGTCAATAAATATTAAGTACCAAAAAATAAACTTAATAAGAGATACTTAAAATAGCTACACTGGAAATATAAAACATTATTGAAAGGAGTTAAAGAAGTCCTCTACAACAGCAGGGATATACTATGTTCATGGGTGGGGAAACTCAAAATTAAAATTTAAATTATTCTGTGATTCAATAAAAAAAAACAATCAAAATCCTAAGCCTCTGTGTGTGTGTGTGTGTGTGTGTGAGAGAGAGAGAGAGAGAGAGAGAGAGAGAGAGAGAGAGAGAGAGAGAGAGAAACTGATTCCAAATTTAGAAAGGAAGTATAAAGAACCAATAGTCAAGGTGGAAGACTTATATTCTCACATATTAAAACTTACTATAAAGTTCTAATAATTAATATATTTTAAAATTGATACACAAGTCTAGATAAAATGAAGTTACATTTCCTGATCAGCTGATTATGACAGAGGTGATTCTGCCTTGCAATTAAGGAAAAAAATAAAAAAGATCTTTTCAATAAATGCTCAATAATCTGAAATCCTATGAAGCAAAGTGAATTATGAATCCTCATCACTCACCATAACAAAATTCTATTCCTGATGGACATAAATATAAGAATGAAAGGTAAACTATGAAGTTTCTAGAGTAAAAAAAAATTAATGAGATCTCATGATGGGGGTAAATATTACATAAAGTTGACACCCAAAAGCACTAATCATAAATGATAGACTAATGAAATGGACAATAGTAGAATCAAAATTGTCATTTTAAAAGACCATTCAAAATAAAAAGAGGCAACTCATATAGAGGAGATATTTATGATACATATAACTGACAAAATGCTACTCATTTTAATTTAGCTGGATGGTTAAAAAAAATGGATATCTCCGATTGTGAGAATTTACCGAGACACACATATGACTTAGGAAGTTTTGGGATACCTTTTATTAAAAATAAAGTAGAGAATTTGAAAGGAATTAAAGAAGTCCTCTACAAATGCAGGATATACCATGTTCATGGGTGGTGTCCAGAGTATACATAACATTCCAAAGATAATGATGGCCTATGGACCATGATTTTTCTCTGGACAATTACTTTATACTTAAGCAGCAGATATTAATGCTTATACTTTATATAACACATTTTATTTGGAACTTTTATTGTTCATAGGAACATACTAAATTTTTGCAACTGATCAATGAACATTACTTAATTGACTGTGAGATTTGGTCAAATTAGACAGAGAAAATACTAAGGCCAGCCTTCCTTAACCATACTGTTATCCTACCAGAAACTACTATGTGTCAGTTGGTAAATTAGTTAAGTCTCTCTGCCTGACCTTGCTCATCTTTGAAACTAAGAGCTTAAAAGTTCTTCAGTTCTTCCATTTACAGAGATGTGGATCCAATAAATCACATTTTAAAAATTCCCAAATCTATTAAAGCATTCTAGACTGGAATAAATTAATACTGGTTAAGAGAGTTTGAGTTCAAATTCCAATTAATCATGAAATTTAGCCAAACTTCTCTTTCCTGGTGGCTCTCAAAGTGCTTTGGGCTGGAACACAATGGATAACTAATATACCTATTATTATTTAGCCCATCATATATCTTTTACGAAGAAGAATTCTTAGCAGGAAAAAAAAGAAGACTGAAGAAGGGATTCTTTTATCATTTTCACTGTTACCAACGCTTTTCCTGTAGACACACTAGTAGCCAAATGATCCTCTGGAGGTGGCCTTGGAGACTTCTGAAGGTGAGCTGGGAGGATTTCTTTTCTAAGCACAGTTCAATAAAGCATAGCATTATAATAGAGTTTATCCATGACTGTAAATAATTTCTTTCCCTACAGATTTACCAGTCACTAGGAATGCTCAGAAATGTATCTGTCACTTTTTCTGGTGTAATTTAAGAGTATACTATTGACAACAGTATTTCAGCTGTAAAAAATATAATCCGTAAATCAGATATATGCCAGGGAGTATGGTAGCTTCTTTACAGACATTATCTTAGGTAATCCTCACTGTGAAGCGGTGATATTAACCTCCACTTCACAGTGAGGAAACAGTCTGACGGCTATCCAATGACAGAGCCAGGATTTGAACACACCTTTTCCTGACCTCAAAGTCCACATTCTTTTCCTCATGTCTTCATACTTAGCACTGGAAGCTTCTGAAATGTGAGTCTGATGGAAGTGGTATGTCAGAAAAAGTTTATGGTTCTATGTGGGACAAGATTTCAGCACTGAAGTAGCACAGCAGCACTTACTCCACAATCTCAGCAGCCCCTCAATGTACTGATGTTCTCATTCTCATTTCTGACCAGAATCCAGGGACAGTCTGGATCTTGCTATCATTAGGACAGTTTCTCCATGTTAGGTCTGTGGGCCCATGAGGGTATAAAGTGCAACTGTGTTCCTGTTTGCTAGGGCATTCTGTTCTCAATGTAGGTTATCTCAGAGACAGTATGCAACAACGCTCCCCTCCCTCCACCACCACCACCCCATGAAGCCGATGTCACAGGAGCATCTGTAGTCACTGTAAAGTAATAAAATTTTAAGACCACAAACAATATTTTCAGATTGACTGTTGAATCACAGGCAATTGCTTCCTTAAATCACATTATTCTCCTCTTGATGCTAAATGAGACTTAGCATCCTAGAGCCCTGAATTCAAATCTCAACTTTTCTATTTCCAAGTTATAAGGCTGTGGCTTAGTTACAATCACTCTAAAATTCAATTTTTCAACATCACAAAATGGCTAAAATAATGCTCCTTGCAGTCTGTTTACTGTATCCAGAAAATCCAAGAAATGCAATTTGTATAGGACACTTGGTAAAAATAATTGTTATTATCATTTTTCTTCTTGGTAAGTACTATTTAGTTTTTAAGGCACAAGACATTAATCAATACTTCTAGTCCCTAGAATGTGCTGGAGCCCAAAAGGAGATCAGGGAAAAAAAAAAAAATCACATAAACCTTTCTGTGTATCCTATTATCTCAAATTATGCTAATTTTTTAAAAAGACAAATAGCTACTATAAACAACCATATTTCCAGAAAGCATCCATGAATATATCATATTCTCCTTTTACAGAGAAAGAAAGTAGGATCACAATTTTTCATCTTAGTATGATCCAAATAAACTAGAACATACAGAGGTTAAAGATCATTTTGAAAAGCCAGCATCCAGAATTCTAGTTGGTGGCGATTATGACTATTTCTAAAATCTTAATTATTTAATATTATATCTATTCTGGAATTAGTGAGACCATGATTTCCAATAACTTCTATTCTCATTTTATTGCCTCTGTAATAATCAGTCTTATTCCCTTCATTATGAGAAAATCCACACATTAATCTATTTTACTATGAAATTTAATCATTCATTCACAAAATCAACACAAGTACTTATCCTGCTTTCTCTTCTTTCCTACTACAATCCTAGTCTAGTTAAAAATAAATGAGGATCCATTTTAGAAAGTACAGATTTCAGTGTAATAAAAGTTGTCTGCCACCTAAATATGATCAGAGCAGTATAAAACAACTCAGAGCACCAAAAAAAACTAAAGATTGAGAACCACTGGGGTACTCCAGCAGCTGGCAGTCAGGTGTCCATTGATCCAAACTGCTTGGCATGTATAAAGTACACACCAGATTTTTAAGACCTTTCACCAAAACATCAAATTATTTCATTAATCATTTTATATTGACTACATGTTGAAACAGAAATATTTTTAATAGAACAGTCTAAGTAAAATATTCCTTTTTGAAGGTTTATTTATTTATTCATGCAAGAAGGTTTATTTATTTATTCATGCTGGGGTATCAGGGGTAAGAGGATCCACCAGAGACAGAGTGGGGAGCAAAACAGGCAGATCTACTGAAATGCACTGCTGAGGGGAGCAGCGGGTGAGACAGGAGAGGTCTGTTGCGCCATGTGGGTCAACTCCTTGGCTGGGAATCAAATTCATGCTGCAGTGGCTGCTAATAGCTTCATAGTGCTGAGACTTAATCTCATGCACCACCAGGGAGGCCCCTAAATAAGATATTATTAAAATCATTTTCACATCTTTGTTTTTGCTTTCTGATGTGGTAATTAGGAACTCTAGAATTATTTACGGAGTTTGCATTATATTTATATTAGACAGCACTAGTTAACATTAACATTTCAAGCTCTATACAACACACTGAAAATTTACCTAGTCTCTAAGTCTGTTTTATATAGACTTTAATGACATGTCTATTTTGTCCACTAAACTCCCAAAAGATAAGTTTTCTTGTTTAATCTAGCATTTAATGTATCTGGAAGTAAATGTATCACAACATGTATTGTTAATTGAGCACAATCTTCTGTCCCTTGGAGAGCTATTATTGTGCAGAATATATTTGATATTTGCTGGTACCTGATTATTATCTCCCAGATTATCAATCTTTAATTCTTTTACAATTCTACAAAATTATCTCAAAAGTCTTATGTGTGTTTTCCAAAGCACAGTAATTCACACACAGTCATACCAGAACTCAAGTGTCAAGGCCTTTCCATAATCCTTGTAGCCTATTAAACCTTAAAGATGCCCAAAAGACTAGATATATTTGCTGTTATATTCTGAAGCATATCTGTGTTTAAACTGATAAAATAAAAAGTAACCTATTCTGCATTACATATCCATTCCACTGCTGAGGGGAAATGCACTAAGCAATATATATATCATTAAACTGAACAAGACCAAGTACATTATGTTTCAGCACTATTTGGAAACACAAGTGAAGCAATTCTAAATTTCCGAATGTCAAACCTACTGACAGTAATATTTTCATCCTTTTTGTATCTTCCCATTGTTCCTTGTTTGTTTCTTCTTAGGCATTCTTCTAAGAAAACAAATGTGATGAACAGGGTTTATAATGTTCATAATGTATAAAAATGTAGGAAAATAGGAAATGTAGGAAAAAATGTAAAAAATAGGAGAAATCACTGTACATGTAAAGAATTTTCCAGCTTTTATATACAAATAGAAGTACCTACAAAACAATGGTCTATAACTTTTATCAGCCCTTAGTTCTTTTTTCCCCCTCATGGAATTACATGTAAAGCCAATGTACCCAATCATATGGAAACACCCTGCCCCCCTACTCAGTTTTAGTCAGATGATTGTTATGACTGAATGAGTTGCAAGTGTGGACCCATCTCTTCAGGCAACCTAAGTCAGGCTATCGCCAACAGACACTGGTCACTGACAAATTAAAACCTGAGACCTCAGAAGGCGAGTCTACCTGGTAAAGAGCACTGCAGATGGCCTTTACTAAGGGTTGACAGTTCTCCACAGCTTGGAATAAAGACAAACAAATGTCATCCCAAGAAACAATTCCCTCAGGGAATCCTTGACATGTGCAGGGGTGCCAGCTCACACACCAAGAACTTCCCAACCTTTACCCCATCATCCTCAAATTCTGCAGAAATTAGTCCTTCAGTTTACGCATTCAACCCATAGCAAACCTGATGGGAAGTTCTGAGCTAGTGTACTTAAAGAGTCGCAAATCTAAATGCTAGCAGGAGCCAAGAGGTTAAAACAGAGGTGTGCAGGCAGCCATATTAAGACTGGAAGCAGCAACAAGCATAAACAACCTCTCTGTAGAAGGCCATAGCTGCTCGACTGTCGTCACTGGCTGACTCGATATTATGCTTAAATGAAAACAAGAATCTGTACCTGTTTATGCAATCTCCTAATTTTTTAAATATTGGCTATACTCATGTACTGACAAAAAACAAAACACACCACCCACCTATCTGTCAGTTCATGATATGTGCTGTACTGCTCTAACCTTCAGGTGCACAAGAGCAAGGACAAGGAGATTATAATCTTTCGGGACCCCAGATTTATCTGGGCACTTGCAGAGTCATGCCAGGAAGAAAGCAAACTCTCATAATAAAACACAATGATTTTGAGATGTGTCAATGCTACTTGTAGATTTTTTGAGGATTTATACTGAAAAAGAATTTGAGGATATTGTGAATAGAGATAAAAAGAATACATGATTTAAAGAAAAACTAGCGAGTCGGATATAAATGAACTGTTTATAGCAAACTATCTTCATCCACACTCCTGGAATTATTTTCATTTTCTGAGGAAAAGTATTAGAAGCAACAGAGCAACTCTCAAGGGGACAAGCATCCCTTAAACTGGTTCTGAAAGAAGTAACATTTCCAAGGAGTCTTCCATAGTTTGGTGTTTTTGTCAGCTCTGGATCACTTAGATTGCTAATTCATATGTAATTTGTCCTGTCAAAATCTTCTAGAAGGCTCCTGGATCACAGCATTTTAGCAGTTCAAGTCCGCCAACCCATTGACTAGAGGGCACCCCACTAATTCAGCAAACATTGTACATTCTATGCTAGTAAACATTTCTCTTTGTGCATTCTGCGTTTATTTACTGCTAATGAATAAAACATTAAACCTGCTCTTTGGAATATAAAGCACTGTAGTTTTTGCAAATGGTAAAGTTATGCTGGCTGTAGTTTAGGATACTAAGGCTGTTATTTATAGAATAAAACCCATTATCACTACTCAAATATTGAACAAGAATAGTTTGTATTAAAAGATAAAGTTGCCGCGGGGGACTATTGATATAGGAAACATGGCTGGAGAGATATGGGGTGCATATTAAAATTTATATACTGAAAAAGAAAAAATGTACTTAACAGGTATATTTAATATTCTAGTAGCATCGACTGAAATTGTTAAAGTTATATTTGCTGACATTTCAATTATAACCTTCTATTTTCAGTGCCTTCAATTCAATCCAAAAATTTTCTGCAGACCCAAAGTAATGTACTTTACAAGGTCTCAGCTGGCAAATGATTTTTTTGTTAATGTTCAGCACACTGAAACTTTCAGGAAAAAAAAAAAATCAAAGGCAAGGTTGAATGTTTTTCCATGAACACTAACAAATTTTTAAAGGAATAAAATGGGGATTTAAGATGATGTTTTTCCAAATGAAGCAGAGATTTAAGAGTTTGTCACAGTTCATTAAATAATGAACAATACTGCCAGGAATCAAGCCCCAAAATTTTCACTCCAGCATCTGCTCATTATGATAATGGATTGCCTTTACATTCTCACAAATGGACACAGTGTTTTACATATAATTTATATGTAGTATTAGTATAGTACATATAAAATGTTATAGCGCTATAATATTTAAATAATGCTAGAGAACATTCACTCTTTTTAGAATCTACTACAGTATCTTACAATTCCTGCTATTACGATCCACAGACCCATATCTAACTAATGGTAGTGCAACCATCAAAACAATTACAATTTATATGTGTAATCTGTTCAATTTCTGAAGTTCCCAATGAATTATATTGGGAGAAGAGGGTCACAGGGGTATTCTAAGTCTCTCTGAAGTTGATCTTTCTAGGACCCAATGTTTCAAAACATAGAAATAACCACAGTGCCACTGTTATAGATACTCTACGGAAATTAAAAGAAATGATGTAAATTCAAAGAAATAATGTAGTAAAGTGCCTAGCACAGTGCCATGTTAGCACTTATTTCGTAGTATTTATTATGTTTCCTGTGGCTCACATTGTGTTTGGCACATAAGAGCTCAGTAGATAATAATTAAATAGCTTAATGAATACTTTAATGTCCTTTGAAAATAGCATCCCCTCCCCATACATGCAAAAGTAGCCTTTACTCATGATGTCTCAAACACAACTTTTGCTTAAAACACTACTTAAAACACTATTCCCTATCCTAATTTCATCTGGTTACTGTTCATACTTTGTCAAAATTGTTGGCTCCTTTTCTTCACTTAGTGGAAGTTTCTTTTTAAACTCAGAGTGCATTTTACGCTTCTACTGATTTTTTTTTATTGAGCTTAGTTCTTGTCCCTAATTATCAAAATACCAGGTCTTCTTTATGCTTTTTTATTTGCCTTAATTCCCCACTATACTGCAAAATCTTCAAACCAGACATGATCTTTTTACCATATTATAAAGGTATAGAACATATGTTCAATAAGCATATGCTAACGTGAGCGCAAACACATATTCCTATCTGAAAAACTTTCCCATGATTATTGTCCTCTCCATCAAATGTCATACTATATTTAGGATTTATTTCAATTTTGAAAATGAACAAAATAGTTTAAAAAGATAGATAAGCTAGGGTTTTGTTTTTTAATGGACAAAAAACGCTGGGACAGGCTCCTCCTGAAAGGTGGCCAAATGCCTATTAACATCTCAAAGACATTTAACAACATTAATCATTAGGAAAATGTAAATTAAAGCCATCATGAGACACCCATAGATAGCCAGAAGTACTGAAAAAAAGAAGAGAAAATATAGAAAAGAAAAAGAATAATATTAATTAATATCTGCATTGAATTAACATATGAATCAGTACAATCACTTAGAAAAACAGTTTGGCACTATCTACTAAATGAAACTATATTACGACGCAGAAATTCCACTTCTATGAATATACCATACACAAATTTGTGCACCAAAGGACATATTCATAGCACAGTAAGTCCAGCACAGTAAGTCCTGATTTAACATCATGTCTAAGTTCTTGAAAACTGTGACTTTAAGGGAAACAATATATAACAAAGGCAGGTCCTTGAATGTTTTGTTCCTTGTTGGTCAGGATTTCATTTTTCTCATCAGTGTCATAACAAAAATCACATTACTTAAGGACTTGCCGTATGTTTCCAATAATTGAAAACTGGAAACAACCAAAATGCCCACCAACAGTATAATGGATATGCACATCTATGGAAGTTTGCTTCTATAATGGAATATTACACAGCAATGAAAAATAAAAATGACCACAATGGGTGACTCTCAAAGACATAACACTAAGCAAAAGAAGCCAGACTCAAAAAGCACATCCTGTATTCATGCGGTGGCATAAACTAACAGTCATTCACAGTGACCCAGGTAAGGCAGTAGTTGAGCCCTCTGAGTGGCTGCTGGTCACGTTTTGTGACTTGGTCTGTATGATCACCAAATACATTTGCCCATTTTGTGAAAGCTGACCCATGTGTTAACTTAAAGATGTACAATTTTTACCATGTGAATCACACTGGTGAAATCAAAATAAAGGAATAAAGCAATGCCTTCAATCTAAAAAAGTCAGCATGGATGACTCACACAGGTCCATGTAGTCTGAAACCCTCTGAACCTGACAAGTCGCTTGATTCTATTTGAGATCTCATCTTGATCTTATTTCTAACTTTTATCTTTACTGAGGAATTCTATTTTAATCTGTTTGCTAAATATAAACTATATTTACACAGATTTAACAATTGCCATAAAAGTGATAAAGTGGCAGAAATAGGGTCATTATCTTTTTATTACAAATGAAAATAAAAGGAGGAAAGAGGTTTTCCTGAGATAAGTTGACAATTGTCAAATGAGATAAATATGATATACACATAGATATATGTATGTTTATATTTAAACATATATCCCAAACAAATGGTCTGCATTAGAAGTAATTGGTCAAGAAGTTAAAGACTAGAAAAGCAGAGGCTCTTCCACATCAATGACTATCTTCCTCAGGGGAAAAGGAAAAACCAAGAAAGCATCAGAGGGCTTCCCTGGTGGAGCAAGGGGTTGGGTGCCACACTGTGGTGCTTCCACAGCCACTGTAGTGCGAGTTCAATCCCTGGCTAGGGAGGGAACCCACATGGCTCAGCAGACCTCTCCTGCCTTGCCAGCTGCTCCCCTCAGCAGTGTATTATGGTCAATCTGCCTATTCTGCTCCCCGCTCTGTCTTAGGTGATCCCCTCACCTCCCACAACTCTGGCCTGTATCCCAGCTCTTATATGCATAAATAAATTTTTTAAATTTAAAAAAAAAAAAGCATCAGAGCAGGTAGTTTCAGAGATGCCCAAGGGTTAGCAGTGACTCTGCTACAGATGGGGAGGGCGCACAGACTATTCCATGGTGCCTGCCAACTCCATGCTGCTACCTTTCAGACACTGTCACAGGAGAATGTGAGAAAATAGGGTTGGAACAACCGAGGTCAGGAGAAAAACTTTGAAAATTCTTGCAGCTATTACTTTCGCCTTTAAAAAAAGGAAACTACAGTGGTATTTTTCCAATTTAAAATTTGCTACATTTCAACACAGTGAATTCTTCATTTTCAAACCCTGGCTCACTAGAAATACAGGTTCTCCCTGTCTACTGTCCCCCTTTCCTCCAATTATTCTGTTTTCTTAGGTGTAATACATGGCTAATTCTCTCCTGTAAAAGTAACTTAAGATTCAGAAACTCCCTAATAAGTAGACTCACTATCACTACAATTGAAAAGGTATATAAAATAAACCCATACACAGAATTTCAACGTGGGAAAAACACTTTTGGAATGAGTTTTTGGAATGCCTACTGTTCAGAACATCCCCAAATATAGTTTTTACCAGATGTTTCATTAGAAGTTATGTTTAACACCACAACATTCAAATATTTAGCCATCATCCTGATCTTTTCATAGATGAATCAGCAAAACTGATTACTTTGAAAAGTCATACCATGCTTTTATTTATTATTGATGTAAACAATCAATGCCATGTATGCTTTATCCATCTGACAGAAATTACAATAAATGTATATATTTCTATTTCCATACTACTAATTCTCTATATAAAGACTTCAAACAGCAAGGAGATTTTTGGCCCTAAAGTAACTGAATTTAATTCCATTTTATTGTAACTCTCTTTGGATAACAAATATATTCATCATAAATCAGCACAATTATTATAGCACTATCATAGAGAGAAAGCAGTTTCCATTTATGTTATTCATGTTGAAAATTAGATTTCTCTGTCTAGAAGCTTACTCATAATAGGTTCTCCAAACTTACAAGTCCCTTGCAATCAAAGATCTATATGGTTAAGTAAAAGTAGGAAACATCAATATAACTTTGCTTCTCTTGCTGTAATTAGAGTAAGAAATAAAATTTCTTCTTTTCTGGGAAACATTTTTTTTTCCTATGGAAAATGCTTCCAATTTTAGAAGATAACATTTTAATAAGATAAAAATTACTCCTTTAACTACTTCCTCAGCAAAAGCACAATAATTTGTCTAGACTGCAAAGCACACTGGAACTCTATGGTCTTTTTTTTTTCGACTTGTGTAATGGTAACATAAACTGTCTCTGGCCAAGGTGCCCATCTGCTATCAACATTCAGTGTCATGCCCTGAAGGTTAAATGTAAGAGTGAGGCAGTCATAAAATCTCAACCATTCCAAACTCTTTGGATATCAAACATAAATGACATTCCATTGAGTGGGAAATCCCATGGCTGGTGGCTGTGTCTTAAAGGATTTTGAAACTGTGCAGGGAAAACATAAAGCCTGCCTTCAAAATGAGGTCCTTCTTTTTTATTTTTTTTTTTGAGATTTACTTGTATTTATTTATGCATACAAAAACTGGGGTATAGGCCAAAGGTGCGGTGCTAAGAGGATTCAGCAGAGACAGAACAGGCTGATCGACTAAAATACACTGCTGAGGGGAGCACTGGGTGAGAGAGGAGAGGTCTGCTGCGCCATGTGGGTCACCTCTCTAGCCCAGGATGGAACTCCTGCTTCAGTGGCTGGCAACAGCTTGATAGCACCAAAATGAGGTCATTCTTATACAGAATTTGGTTATAAGAGCTATAACCAAATAGCTTGGTAAAGAGACTTTACCAGCTTCCTATGTATAATCATTTAATACCTTTTTATGTGCACATATACACACACACAATTCAAGAAACAACTTCATAAATTTCCTGTAATATTTTTTAATTCCACAGTAGTATAGACTAAAACATCTTCCATAGAGTCAAAGGAACACCGAAAAAACAAGCAGTCTACCATGACAGTGATGAATTCAAGCATTTTCTATTCCCATTCAGTCTATTGCTATTCTGCTGAAGACAGGAGATGGTACCTAATCACTACTGGGCAACTCCTACAAAGATGGCAGCAGCACATTAGAGATGCCGACCACATCATGTTCAAAGTCTTAATATAGGAAAAACACTTGACAAAATGCAGCAATTAGAATGCCTCCAATTTTTAAGGAAGTTAGTGTGATAGCCAGAAATAGCATAAAAGAAAACTCCAAGACACATGCTCTCTGAGATTTATAATCAGGTAGAAATAAAGAAGGATATTAGACAAGTATTTAGACGTCTCTATCAAAATATGTAATGGGAAGGGATTTTAACACCTGCCACTTCCTTCACAATTGTGAAGAGAGATGACTGACATGTCTCGTGGTTTTTCATTACCATCAAGATCCAGACTCCTTCCAAGTCTGCTACCACACAGCTGTGTAAAGCAAACCCGATCGCAAAGAAAAATTGGTTTCAGGTATGGCGATGCACAGAAAAAGGAGGTGCAGAAAGAAAAAAAGCATTTTGAATTAAACTGAAATAGAACAGTAAGTGTCATGAGCAACATCAGTTTAATTTGTTACTAATAAATTAATAAAATTGCTACTCACATCTAGACTTGATGTGAGCATTTGACTTGATGGCATCCTCACACTTCACGTATCAATAATAAAAGACAACTTAATAAATCCTATTCTAAAATTCTACTTCACTTTAAAGCAGCAAGGGTCCCAGCAGTTGATGGTTGATGATAGTCCCCCATCTCTAAGTAACTTTTAATAGAAAAGGCTACAAATAGGACATGATGTCTTGATATAATGATGTAGGAGAAGCCACAGACTGCTTGAGGAAAGCATGAAGAGGGAGTAAAGGAGAAAGAAAGAGAAAGGAAGGAAGGGCGGAAGCTCTGGTGGAAGTTCGAGAGAGGGGGTGATGCTGGTTAGTACAGCTATGTGAGAGATGACTATGTAGACCTCTACACAATCTGTGGCGTGACTTGTTTTTTTAGCTTAAAATCCATCACAGTCAAAGTGGTTGTTTGTTTTTGTTTTTTTAATCAGGGAAATAAGCCTTTTTTTCAGAAAGTTGTTTACCAATATACCACTAGTTAGATCCAAATTACAATGCTAAGTGACAGAGTATTACTAATAAAACAGAACTATTGCCCTCTCAAAGGATTCACATGCAAATTAAATGCAACAATCCAAGAGTACTTAGTAGACATATAAGAATTTCAGATATGACTATTATTACTTTCAAGGATTAGCCATCACCTGCACAACCCAGAAACCAACTTCAAAGAACTGCACCACTAATGAGGTCTCCTTCATGGTAGCACTATCTAGACCACAGGCTTCAAATGAACAGCAGCAGCCAAATCAGTGGTAGAGTTTAGAAACAAATAAACAAAAAAAGAGTGCAGCTGTGGTCTCCGGGAGCCTAGCAAAGCCGGTGCCTCGATAAGGAAACCAGCACAAAGTGGTAAGTCAGTACACTGGCAGCAATTACTAGTCTTCAGTGTGAACAGACCTGCATCAAATCTGATGTCTTCATGTCTCTTAAAATATTTTAAATATAGTGTCAGTATAAAAGAAATGCAAAAACAGAATACTAGAAATAAGCCATTAAGCAGCATCAGAATTATTAAAGAACTTAGGTCTCAGTCAGCAACACTACTGGCACAACTCAACTGTTAAATCCACATAATAAGGAGTGAATGGGGGCCTCCCAGGTGGTGCAGTGCGTTGAGCAATGCACTGTGAAGCCAGCCCAGCCACTGCAGTGTGAGTTTGATCCCTGGTGCTGGCCAGGGAGGGGACCCACAAGGCACAGCAGACCTCTCCTGCCTCGCCCACTGCTCCCCTCACAGTGTATTTTAGTGGTTCTGCCTGTTCTGTTCCAGGCTCTGTCTCTGGTGAATCCTCTCACCTCCCTGGACTCTGGCCTACACTCCAGCTCTTGTATGCATAAATAAATAAAATCTTTAAAAAAAAAATAAGGAGTGAATGGCAAGACTGAGAGGAAGGCACTTTTAAGCTACCACATAATAATAAAACATCACTGCAGACAGACTCGCAGAGGAAGAAAAATCTATTATATATGCTCACACTTCAATGCACAAAGTAAGATCATTCCCTACCTAGGTATCTGTGCATTTGTCTTCCTATAAGACCCCTCTACAGACTCAGTGCACATCTCTCACACTCACACTTGCGTAAATACCAGTGGACACAATAATTCTGCTTGCTAGGTTACATTTTTCCTCTTTTGTTCCTACAGAATCTGCTCAACTACCGTACTTTCTGAACTCTACTTTTACACCCTCAATGTGACAATGTTATCCAAGGTAGAAAAGGCAACGACACAGAAAAAAAGGAGGAAATAGAAAGCATACGATCCTGGACTCCAAGTGCAGCCACAATTGAACAATTCAATGTCACCAACACACCTAACCCATACATAACTCACTCCCTTTTCTCCAAAGTTGTCAGGAAAACCTTGCTTTGAGAAGAAGAAAGGATGAAATAATTAACTTGTTTTTGTCTTGTCAAAACTAATTTCGTCTACTGCATACACCTCCCCAACCCCACCAAAAAAGTAAAAAAGTTTAACATTATAAGTATTCCTGCCATTCAATGGAACATAAAGGCCTTCAGACCAATGTTTCTCAGTGTTGGCTGCACACCAGAATTCACTAGCAGCTTTGGAAACTCCCTCCTAACTGCCTCATCACGGTCAGCACTCTGGCATCAGTAGGTGTTAAATGGCACCTGGTAATTAATTCCAGTGCATGGCCAGGGTTGAGCACTATACTGCAGACCTCAGGGCTCTTATTCTTTGCTTTATACTGACAATTCTAAGTCTGCACACACCTAGACTCCCTTGGGGAGATGTTGAACATACATATGTCATGCTCCACCCTAAGTCAAGTGCTTCAGAATACTGGGGAATGTATATACTTTGCCACAAGATACTAAATTAAAACTAAGGTTGAAAACTAATGGTCTTCAAAATACAGATTCTCAGCTTTGATTTTGGAATTCCTCAAACCATTATGATTTCTCTATTGTATCCTCCACTTTTGTACCATTTCTAGTGCTATTAGTCACTAGAAGTTTAGGGAACTTTATAATAAAGTAAAAGTCAAAATCATCAGGCAACTATAGATCAGAGACATTCTGTAGGGGAGGAGGAGGGAGAAGGATCAGGGCAGGGGTGGGAAGAGCATAAGGGACTATGGTGGTGGCGTGTGGGTGAACTGGTGGGAATTTCATGGGGAAATACTACATTGATTGCACAAATATTAAGGATGATGTAACATATGTTTAAAAAATAAAATTAAGTCAAACAAAATGCTTGCCTCAAGAATAGACGTACAACAGAGAAAGTCTGGACTGTTCTTTCTTGTTTATTGGCAGGTGTAAGATTTTCTCAAAGCTGATGTAACAAAGTATCACAAACTAGGTGGCTTACACATCACTTATTACTTCACAGTTCTGATGGGTAAAAGATTAAAATCAAGGGGTCATGTTCTTTATGAATATGTTGGGGCTAATCTGTTTAGTTTGTGAGGTTGGGCTGAAATCCTTGGCTTGAAGGTACATCACCTCATTATTGGCTCCATCTTTACATGATGTTCTCCCAACATCTCTCTCTTTCTCTCTCTCCACCCCACCCCCCCCAAGGACTGTCATATTGTATTATAAGTCCATCCTACTCTTACCTGTTCTCATTTTAAATCATTACATCTGTATCAAATATGACCACATTCTGAAGTTCTAAAAAGGACAAAAATTTTGAAGGGGCATTATCCAACCCTGCTCAGCAGGAAAAAAAGTGGAGGTAAAAAGAGCAGATATGGTTAGCAGGATCTGTGTTGATTGTGATTAGGTGGTAAATCAGTCATATTTATAGGAACCTCAAAGAAAACAATAGGCATAAATAAAACAGAGCTAGCGTCAAGTGTATCCCTAAGAGATTCCCCTGGAAAAGACTCTGAACTCTAATAGTTTCTCACCAGCAATGCAAAGGAACCCTTTCCAACTCTATGCCTCTGAAATATCACGTTGCCTATGGCTTCTAACTTTTAGATCCATATATATATATATATATATATATATATATATCTACCAAGGCTACAGCAATGTCTCTAAAAATTTTTATGAAAACTCAAACATTTCCT
Source organism: Galemys pyrenaicus (assembly GCA_019455555.1). Lineage (NCBI taxonomy): Eukaryota > Metazoa > Chordata > Mammalia > Eulipotyphla > Talpidae > Galemys > Galemys pyrenaicus. The sequence goes on along the minus strand of JAGFMF010011655.1, from coordinate 957,822 downwards.
AATACACTATCACATACAGGATGATAAGGATAGTACCATATCCAAATGATGGGGTACTATACACTGAAAATGTGCTTTGTAGAATTAAGCAGCTCTAACAACACATACCCAAGTCACCAACCATATGTCTGAGAAAATAATTTCCTAAATTCCAACTTCATAGTTTAGCATACACCCAGAAAACCAGCAAGTTCTCCATAACTTAGCACCTTGGTTGGTCATCTAATGAAGTGCATATTAATCACCCTCACTAGCTATAATTAGCACAGTTTTGTTATTTCCAATAACCAAAGAAACAAATGACTATATCATCACTTTGCCATGTCGTGCTCAAAACCTTCCTTGGTATATTACATATATTATATGAACAATACAATAAGGCAAAAACAAATGGAACCACAATGCGGAGAGTAGCAATCACTTGCACTATTGCAAAGCAAGAGAATGATCAAGTAAGAACATATAATGAATAGCTGCAGTACAAAAACTTTTTGAACAAAATCATAATTGCATTGGTATAGATTAGTTTGGTCCTCAGAGATTCATCATCTTATATGGTCTATAAAATTGCTGACAATATAAACAAATTATAATGTTCATTTTAAACACTATTCAAGGACGATGGGCAAAAGCATTTATTTTAGCCGAATTTTGTTTTTAAATAATTTTTTTCAAGTCTCCAAAGTACAGGAAATTAAGAGCAACTCCAAGTAATCAAATAGAATTTATCAAATTGTATCACCTTCAACAGACATCATATAAGTAAGACTCTAGAATAGCACTCACCACCTGACACCTTTCAAACTTTAAATAATTCACTGTTTTCCTAAATACATTAAGTTTTAAACATAAATAAGACAAAATAAATCTCCTTTACAATGTAGCTCAGAGAGAAAAAAAATCTCTTCTGTTTACAGGGCTGACATTTACTTTGATCTCTTTCAGATCCTTTCAGGTAACAATTTATATATAATAGAGTTTAAAGCAAGTCAGCTCCTTTGAGAATTTGAAGTACGAAGAAGTCATGAACAAATGCAAATAAACTGAAAACACAAGGGGGCTGTATTGCTACCACTTGCCTTTGCTTACTTTGTTTGACAGCTGTGTTTTAAAGTACAGGAGAGGAAATAAATCCTTCAATTTGGCTGTGATACTTGGAAAGAAGCTTAAAGCAGTTTAATAACTGGAGTAAGATTAAACCATACTTCAAAAAAAAAAAAAATTCAGAGGTGGCAAAAGGAAGTGCCTTTATGCAAATGTCACTCCTTCCCAAGTACTATTTTCCAAGAGGAGAATTCTCTGTTGCAAATCCACTCAGATGAAGTGTCCAAATCACCTGATGACCCATCATCTACTGCTGTAGTTTCAAAGTCATTCTGAAGGTTCTTAATTTGTGCTATTAATTGGTTTATGAACATTATTAAATATACATACATGTTGAACACTTAGGGTTTATTTTTTTAACCTACCTTAAAAAAATCAATGTCTATAGAGATGCAAAGGTTCTAGTATTAATTGCTATAGGTCTATCTAGTCCGTAATAATAATTTACTAATATATACTGAACATGAAAAATACCTGAGGGTATTCAGAATAACACAAGTTTTTTTTTTTTTTTCTTTTAAGATTTATTTATTTATGCATACAAGAGCTGGGGTACAGGCCAGAGGTGTGGGGGGTGAGAGGATTCACCACAGAGAGCAGGAAGCAGAGCAGGC
>JAGFMF010011655.1:911446-955855 GCA_019455555.1 Galemys pyrenaicus | reverse complement strand
TGTGGTGAATCCTCTCACCCCCCACACCTCTGGCCTGTACCCCAGTGCTTGTATGCATAAATAAATAAATCTTTAAAAAAATAATAAAATAAAATAAAAAGCTAAATTTTGGGTATCCTTACTAAAGAAGTTGACTTTATTATTAATCATAATTCATGCCCACTTAAATATGTCCACAGTTGAAAAATGTCATGTTTTCATTATAAATGATTATGCATGGATTACAAATATAATCTTTGAAAAAGTACCTTTCTGTTAAGGCATTGTGAAAAAAAATCTGCATTAGAAGAAAAACAGGTTTAAAAGAAATTGGCAATAGCTCAACTACCAAAATATATGTGTAAAAAATGAAGAAAGATGGAAGAGAAAATAAAATGTTATTTTAATACCAAAAAAAGTGAAAGATTGCAAATCAACTTCTTTTTTAGTTCCATGACTCTCTTATTAAGCCTTTTATGATTCCCCTTGAAAATTCACTTAATTAAATGAATAAAAATTATATTAAAAAGGGTTAAACTGAGTTTTATGTCACATATATTTTACCACAACTTTAACATAAAGTGATATTTAGAGGTTCTTCTACTCCTAAAATAGGTTTTAATTTGTGTAACCTACATATGCATGCAGACATTTCCAAGTTAAATCCAATTACATGAAAATATAAGGATTTAACTCTACTTTTACTACTTGAGGACAAGAATCAGGTCTTCTGCATCTGTAGCTTTTCTATGATTTACAAGTGTTGTGCACACTGCAAAAAGGTATAACTTTATCAAATAAATAAAACAAAAAAAGACAAATGGTTAAAATGATAAAGTTCATATTATGTTTTTCTACAACAAAAAAATCATCTAATTTAAGTGAAATAGCAACATAATTCATCTAGATGTCTATCCACATGAATCTGAAGATCAACCTTAACCTACAACTTGTGCTTGCTCTGGAATAAAAATAAGTCAGTATTTAAATTCTCCAACTACTCCAACTTTAGACCCATAGAGGTCAAAAGGTAGAGAAAGAATTCTGGGGTTTCATTTGTGCACCAAATTAGTCCATTTGTACCATAATGAAGTCATGTGACCTGTGAAACTTTTCATGTCTTTTCCTGTGTAAATGGGCACTTAGAAATGTCTGGGGCTGCCTTTGGTTTCTCACAGGAAATGGTGCCACTGAAATGCAAACTCACACACAGGGGAGGCTGCAGCAGCAGCAAACAGAAATAATCAACACTAAGGTGACTTTCTTAAAACAAAAAAGAATCAAGAGTGGAAAAGGACCATGAGAAAAGATTAGTTTGACCAAAAGTACATACCAGTTGCATGTCATATCAATAACCCAAAGAACAGCCTATTTTACAAAAGGAAAGTTGAAGGTAATGAAAACTCAAATCTATTCCCTTCAGCTTCCATGCATCTTCCCTCTTACTTTCTTTCCTCCTTACTTTCTCATTCTACATAGTGTTCACAATTTTCTCCTCTGACTGTTACATATCTCAAGGAAATTCCTGATCCATTTATATTTATCCAAAATGTCTGCATTCTGGGGGGAGGGAGGTGCGGGAGGAGGTTTCTGAATAAACATTAAGATCTGTTCTACAAATTAGGTAAAAGTCAGAGCAAGTAAGGGACAAAGATGTGTAGCTGACTTTAATATTAAGCACAAGATAAAGATCCCCAGGACTATTTTTAAATACCAACAAAACCAAAACAGTGGATTCCAATTCTACATTTGGTGATGGGAGCTTCAGATTGAAAATGTTTAAAGCAAATGGTACTTTGAGAAATCAGCAATCAGATCTACTACCGAAATACATTTTGAAAGGTTCCTTTTATCTTTTGGCACAAAGAGTTTAAAATTTTCCTGAGTATTTTTAACTATGAGCATATAAATGCATCACACAGAGAAGTCAACAAGTTGCATGAAAGAGTTTCTTTTTAATTCTAACAGTGTATGCTTTACTGTAACTAGGAAACTAAGTCTAGAATGTTACAAGAGGTGACCATCAGCTTCAATTAGAAACAAAGTTTATGTCAACAAGGGCATTTCTGTTCCTTACAAAGAAACAAGGAGGCTATCACTTAACATCGATTAATCAATTTAAAAGAAATACCCTCTTATATCTGTATGCACTAGAGCATGTTTTGTCTTGATATGATGGATGGCAGAACTTATTTAAAATAGGCAGGTTTGGGGAGTCCTGGGGAGCCCCTCACCCTGCATGGTAACATATCTATTAATAGAAAGTGGTAGTCAGTTACTCAGACATTGCCTCTGGAAACTTCAACTACAGAACCCTTTTGAAAGGCACTTGTGTTTCAAGAGTTAAAATGATAGTCTTTCATCCAGTGAGAAAATTCCTGAATCATTCCCACAAAAAAAGGGAAAAACTCTTATACAAAATTGATTGAAATGCCATTTGTGGCCTAAAAACTGGAAACTCTTCATTGCCAGGAAATGGCCAATTTAATTATGTTAAAACAATGCAATGGACTATTATGTAGCCATTATTAACTACCTTGAAGGAAAATGGGGAAACGAAATATTAACAAAATGATCTGCATATGAAAAATTAATAAAACACAATAATATTTGTTGAATAAGTACAATGGTATTTGAATACCATTTTTCTACCTATATTAATTTGCATTATTGACATGACTGCATAATGTTTTAAAAAAAATACAAATGCACTATACATATATTTCTCATTGTATCTTCTCATACTATTTTAAAATATCAATAATATTAACAGATTTTGAAGAGCAATGTTTATTGAAAAGACTATAAAGATTTATTAGGTTATTCCCAAAATATATGACTAATACAGTAAACATGACTCTTCTATGGAAAATGATCAAATCTTTAAAATATTCAATTAGTCTTTATATTAAAGTATTTTGCTAGATGTTTCAGAGAATAACAATCTGTAAAAGAAAGAATCACATCACTGCATAAGCTTGCATTGTAAGATATGAAAGAGAACAATATTATTTATTAAAATTAACCTGTATTGCAAAGTCTACAGAAATAACCAGCAATAATGTATGGCATATAATTAAGGAGTTTGCTGTTATTACTATTATTAATAATTAATATTCACTGACTACTAACATCTTGCCAGATGTTTTGTATAACTGTCATTTCACAGGGCAACACACACCACCCCCTCCAACTAGGCACTTTTAGTAACTGCACTTTACAGATGAGGGAGCTGAAACTCAAATAGCAATTACTTGTCCACTGTTACAAAGAAGACATCCAATTAATAACAAATGGCAGAACTGGGACTTGAACCAATAAAGAATGTGATTGTTTTGTACATACTTTCTCTAGAAAGACCTTAAAAGAAAAAAAAAAGAGAGAATATAAACCTTCACTGTCAATTTATTTCTCTGTATATAATTCCACAAAATTTGCTTTTCTTCAATTGTTTTTAATTTGCTCTTCTTGAAATGAGAGAATTACTTAACTACATAGAAAGGAAAATTCATGATGATTGGTCAGCTACTTCATTTCCACATCTGTTTCTCATTAAATGTTGCCAACTAAATTGAAATTTTAAGATCATAAAATTAATACAGACATGTTTCCTACTCATATTACCCTTTACAGTGGACTTAGCTACACTAGGAATAATGACACATTTTTCTTTTTCCTTTAATTTCTAAGTCACTCATGATTTCTAAGGTAAGTATTCAGGAAGACCTTCTAATAGGTCCAGGCAGGTAGGGGGCCCTATGCTGCTCTCACAGTTTGTTCTGTATTTTCCTGAGCACAGTTTGCACACCAGGTGAGTCTCACAGAAAGAGTCTGCCATTCTTAGATAAACAGCACCTTCTAATCAAGTCCTGAGCAGTTAGCACACAGTTAGAAACATTTGGTTCCTAGGAGTTAAACCTCCTACGAATATTACTTATTATCAAATCCTACCTTCAGACCATGGCTGAGTGCAGATCTAAGGATAGTGAAAGACAGTGGGAAAAAAAAGGTGAGGGACTTGGCTTCAGGTAGGACCTGAATCGCCCCTACTGATGCTGTAAGTTATTTGAAATGTTCATAAAACTCCACAGGAAATCTTTTCATGTTTAAGAATGTTCACTTAAAGTGTTCTAAGCTGGTGAACTGATGGTAAAGATACAAATCGAGATGCCCTTAGAGACTTGTACAATCTGGGACAGGAATCAAGTGGAGCCAGAAACAAAAAGTCAGAAAGAAACAACTGGACAAGAACTAGGCCCATGAGCACAGCATTCTGCATGACGCTCTATTTCCTTTCTGCCTTGTGCCTCTCTCTTCCTCTACCTAATTCAGACTTGTTATCTTTACTCTTGCCAATCTCTGGTCCATTGAAATACCAAATCCTCTCATTAGAACAGGGATATCGCATCCAACTGTAATACAGACCTTAACAAAATTAAAACATACCTAGTTGAAAAGACAAAAGTTCTGAGCAGCTCCACTGCTCCAGAACAAAACCTTGACATCATTCACTCACTTTCCACACCCTCCCAAACTCTGGCCTGCTTCCAATCAATACAATTTAAAGAGCAAATAACTACATACCACAGATAATACTCAAGCCACTTAGTATCACATCTTAGCTTAGGGCAGACCATAAAGCATAGATTTACATGTTAATGCAAACCGCAAAAGTAGCATTTTGCTGTGTTTCCATTTCCCTTTTATTTAAGGATTCCATTTAAGCTAACACAGTGCTCAAGTCTGCAAGATTTATCTTATTAAAATCACAAGTTTGGAAACAGGCACCCTCACTACACCACTTGACCAGTGAGGACCTGCAGTATGAAAGTGAAGGTCTTACTTAACATCACAGACATGGAAGGATGTGGTGAGGGTAGCACTCAACTGCCACCTCCATTCCAAAACTGACGTTTGATTTCCTACACTACACTGTCTATACTATTTTCTATCCTTTTTCAGATCTAAGATGCACCATATATAATGAAAAGGAAGAACACCATGGAGAAGAGAAAGGGGTATTAGGAAGAGGAGAGGGAGAAGGCAAATTTAGTACCAATATGTTCAAGACACAAACCTACATCCTGGAGCTACCAAGATAAGATAAACAGTTCAAGTCATGGGCTCACAGACTAACCATTTGCCATTCCTTCTACATAGAAACCTTCCTAATCCACCAACACCTGTCTTTATGCTCTTTCAAAATCCTTGCTCACTTTCTCCATAATAGCTTCTTCACTAATTCTCCTTGTTTATTCAATTGGCCTAGCAATGCTATTGTATTTAATACTGTACATGATTTAAAATTCATCCCTGTTATTTCTTTTGTTTGAATGGTTTCATACATTAGAATTATTCTCAATAAGCACAGAGATGGTTTCTTCTACTCAGCTCTAAATGACTAAGTGTATTCTACAACACTCTGTACATCAAACACCACAGAGAATACACAACCAGTTTGACAGAAGGAATTTCAAGTGCAGAGAAGTGGACTAATCTTAATTTTGGGTTTATGAGAAACTTTCTATTGAGCCACAAATATAACTTCCCTTCATCAAGAATATATTATAAATTATTAAGACAGTTAACATCAGAATATAAACACATTACCTAATATCTGATATATTATCTTACAGCTACATCAAAATATTAAGTGTCATTTTATTTGTTACTTAACAAAGTTAAATAAAACATTTATGAAATCACTGACAAAAGCTGTATCCAATTTGCCTGATTATGAGACATGAAGATATGTTCCCAAGTTGCAATGAAAGATTAACAAGCGTTTTTAAAAGGATTTCAAAATTAAAATAGTTAACTGATAATTTATTATTACATGTGATACTTTCCCCAAAAGTACCAATCTAAAAGATGTAAGTGTGCTTTTAATTTTCACACAGTTACAAATATGTTTCAACAGATAAAACAGGCCGCTTTAAATGTTGGACAAAATAATGAACTCAAGTCCTCATCTTTCCCTTTCTATTCATTATGTTAGGCAAATAGTTAGGAATAACTCCCTCAGGGGATTATCACAGAGGAAATTTCTTAACTGAGAGGTAAAATCAGGCTAAATGATGTCCAAAGTCTCAGGAAACCAGTTTCTTAGTGAAGAGTTGTTCAGACATAGACTGATCAAATGCATTAGTCCGCACAAAGACCCCTCAGTGCTGCTAATGCACTATAAAAACACAATTTGGAAAGTGACCTTTGATTTGTCACACAACTTGCAAATCAGTTAGGCACAGCTTTTCTTAATGATAGAATTCCTTAATATTTCTGTAAAACTTAAAAGAAATTTTTGAACAACCAATATAATTAAGCCTTCCAGAAGGCCTCAACATTTTTTCAACTTCAAATTTCAATCTGATAAAACTGTTGTTATAGTTTTAACCTGTAAGTGCTTCCCAGGGGAAGCTCCTATCTGACTCCACCCTACTTTCTTTCCCACTCCTCCTGGCCAAGTACCTACTGGACTGGACCGAACTGGCTACTCCCATTCTACTCAATCTCACTTGGCCAATTTGCTCAAGCCACCTGCTACTTCCTGGTGCTCAACTCAAAGCTTGTTTTCTCCATGTTCCTTCCTGACTACACATGAGTAGCCTCAATTGTTCCATCTCCTATTCAACACACACATCTAGTTGTGTTTCTGCATTTTCATCAGGGTCAAACATCCATCTTCCATTACCTGATTATAAGTGGTCTTAAATATCGATAACTTGTTCCTCAAGTTCTGTTTCTAAGACCAGATTGTTAATCCTGCATTTTATATTTCTCATTCTTGGAAATCCTTACTATTTGGTAAATACTTATCAGCTTATTGATAAAAATAAAATTACCTTTAGATAGATTTATGTTCCAAACAGTATTTAATTTTTAAACTGACATGTGTTTAATGTTTGTTTTTATTCTTTAAATCTACCCAAAATGATAGCTCAAAAAGCACCATTTACTAATTTCCTAATAAGCAACACTTCTGAGTATTATTAAAAATTCAAGTATATATGCTGATAAAACTTTTCTTCATTTCTTCCTCTTGAGTAAAACTTGACACATAGTATACACAAATTAAAACTAGTGCTGCCTGCTCCTTAAAAAAAAGTATCATACAGGGGCCTCCCTGGTGGCTCAGTGGGTTAAACAACGCACTATGAAGCAAACCACAGCCACTGCAGCACGAGTTCGATCCCTCCCGCCAGCCAGGGAGGGGACCCACATGATGTGGCAGACCTCTCCTGCCTCTCCCGCTGCTCCCCTCAGCAGTGTCTTTCAGTTTATCTGCCTATTCTGCTCACCGCTCTGTCTCTGGTGAATCCTCTCTCTAACCTGTACCCCAGCTCTTATATGTATAAATAAATAAATCTTTAAAAAAAAAGTATCATACAAAACACTTAAAAATAAAAAAAAAACAACTTAGCTTTCTTTCTGATTAGAAAAGTACCATATGCACATTCTAAAACCATTAGAGATTGCCTAAAAATACAAGGAGAAAAATTAAGATCACTTGAATCACTAGTAGCAAATAGTGAGTCATGTTACAATATCCGGTGTATGTATGGCCTTTCATTTATGAGATACTCATGCAACAAAAGAACAAATTCTGGAAACTGCTCATTAAATCCTGGCTCCACACTTCCTACTGGTATGACCCAGAACTATTTAACCTCTTGATGCTTCTGCTTACAAGTCTGTAAATCATAAGAGTAATCATTACTCTGAAATATGCTGTAAGTATTAAATGAGATAGTCAACATAAAATTCTAAACAAAGTTTCTAACATATAGCAAATGTTCGATGCTACTACATATCCTTGACATAGATGACACTGTAGTTTGCTTTTTTTCAGCTGTCAATAATTGGCCGACTTCCCTATCAATAAATTCAAAAATAGTTTGTTTTTAAGAGCACATATACCATATTTAACTGTCTGGTACACATTTTCATTGCTTTAGAGTTCTTAATAACATTACTCTGGTGAAAGTAATTATAGCCAAATCGTGAAAGTAATTATAGCCAAATCTTTGCACATAATTCAACTACATTTTTGGAATAAATTTTTAGAAATACAATTAAAATTTCTAGTGCAAAGTGTAACCACATCTTAAACGTTTACACATCTCCATGAAAGTATACATTTACACGAACTTCGCCAGCACGCGGACAGGTACTTACACCCTTTCCCCAAAATTCAGTAAGGCTGTCTTTTTAATCAAACCCAACTAAATAGTGGGGGGGGGGGGGGGGGTGTCTCAAATTTCTTGGNGGGGGGGGGGGGGGGGGGGGGGATGTCTCAAATTTCTTGGACTTCTAGAGTGAGTAAACATAATTCACCAGTTTACTGGTCACTCATCTGTTTTGTGAAATCTGTGTTCAAAATTTTTCCCATCTTCATTTTAGGGCAACTGTTTTATTCTAGTTAAGTGACAGCTTCCATAAAACTATTATATTTTCACTGTCACATCCTGTATGATTTCTTCCAGTTTATGACTGCTCATCTAAATTTTCAAAATTTTATTATAAAGACGTGCTTAATTTTTTTGTTGTCGTTGTTAAAACATCAATCCATTTCATATTTATGGTTTCTCGATTTTGGTATCTTTAGAATTTCTTCTCCATACAGATTTATAAAAGTATTCACCTAAATCTCATTTTAGTACCTTGTGTATATTATTCTAATTCACTTTTTATGAGTTAAAGTATTAGGGAGATGTATGTGAAATCATAGAGTATTATTCCTGAAAATATCTCTGGTTGCACAAAACATAATGTCTAGTCAAACCACTATATTAAGGATGATATAGGAGAAGCTTTATCTAAGCTTCCAGAGTCAAGTGCTATAAAAATGCATGTCATATACACTGGCTTAATATTTTTAGCAATTGATTTTTATCCCAATTCATACACCTCTGTTCTATCTTCCAGGTGGATTTACTCCACAGCTTCCTTCACATCTCTACTCAACTATTACGTCCTCAGGAAAATGCTCTCCCTAGGTGCCTATTACAAAGTGCTCAGAACTTTACCTTTATTTTAACAGCAGATCTTGCTTGAAAATGAAACGTTTGTTTATTTCTATCTGCTTACCTGAACCATGGCAAAGATGATAACTGTTTTTGATTCCCAATACAGTGACTGACACATAAATAGATAGGAAGTTCTTGTTAGGGCTTTTTATTTGCATTTGTTTGTTTCTCTAGGAAAAAATATAAAGTCAGAAAGAAGCCAAATGGAAAGCTGCTCTACAGGCCTTCTTTGGAAGTAATCAATCTGTTCCTCAACCAGTTTTAGAAAAGCTGAAGAAGATAATAATTATCCTAAAAATTCATTCCTGGTGTGTTGAAGGGGGAATAGGGACTTCTTCCTGAAATGATCTGCTGAATTGTGTGACTTCAGTATCATTTCATGCTCTTAAACAATGGCAAATACCAACATCTTTCCTAATGCACTTTGGTTTTAAATTGGGCACAGAAGAAAATTTTAAAAAAACCACTTGATTAGTAAGACTGTTAAAAATTTGAATTATAAATCTATAAACAGTTATGCAGTTTATAGATTTTTTTAATAATCATCACTACAAATAGTATTCACAGAAGGAACCCTACTCCAATTAAATGTAGTAAGCACCAGCTTTCAACCCAGAAAACCAACCCCACCCCCTCCCCACTCCAGCAACATCATCCCCACAACTACAGGACTCCCCAAATGGTCTCTTCTCAATGCCCAGCATTCACCAACTACTCACAAGTCCACTGGGAAGGCAGCTTCTCTAATCTTCACAGATTTCATTCAGACCTCGTCTATCATTTTAACAAAGTCTTCTCTCAGTGCTTACATATTCCATGGCCAATTATTTTGCATAACTGGCAAATCTGTTTCCCACCTACTTGCCGGATATATCCTCTTGAGATTGTTAGTTCCTCAAAGATAAATGCTTTTCTTTTTTTCAACTTTCCCACTGTGCCTAATATAAGAGTTAAAAATTGTTCAAACTTGGAACAGAGAGGTCATGCTCCAAAAACACGAAAAACAACTATTTTTAAGGTCTTGCCTGACGCTGACCCAGACTCGGAGACTCGGAGTCCCACGTCTACCTGAAGGCTCTCCGCTCCACTCAGGGTACACAGGGACACACAGGAACATGCCCAAGAGGGACCCCAGCTCCCAAGCCAGACTGAAGGTTTTCAAACCTAAGCAAGTGGCAGTGCCTCTCCTATCTCAAAGCTTAGGGAGTGTCACCTGGGAGCTTTTCTTTACAAAACAGGTTTTTCCTGCTAGTTCCAGTTCTAGTTCCAGGGTGGGGCAGGAGGAGACAGGGAAGGAGAAAAGTGAGCAGTCAGCAGGGAAAGGGCCTTTCACTCCCAAGGATGAAATTTCCAAGAAACTTCCTTTATTTTATCTCCTAGCATAAAGACATGTGAAAGAATAAGTAGGTGAGGGAAGAGTAGAGACCACACCTTCTCTCCCAAGTCAGCAAGACAGCTCTCACAATGACAGATTTATAGCCTAGTCACAGTTTTGCCATGCTGTCTATTCTTATCTTTGTGACATAAGAGTGCAGGATATTCCTTTTCAAATAATCCAAACTATTTCCTAGAGGAAAAACCTGCAAAAGCATCTGTTTGTTTGGTGTTGTTTTCCCCTTTCTATAACAAAAGTTTCCTCCTCACTTACATAAATATGGGTGGTTATTTCTGTGACCCAGCCTGATATATGCACCCCTGGGGAACACACACCCTCTGACAGTCATACATTTAGATACTCTAGGCCTACTGGCTAAATCCATCTTTGCAGCCTCAATTATGCATAAGACATCCATAGTCACACCAATTAAAGCCCACTGGATACAACATATTATTGCACATGAGGCAGCATCAATTTCTGCTCACAGATCATTTTCTCAGATCTTCTCGTCAATATTTAACTCATTAACGCAGTGAATCCCCACTTATAGCATTTTATTTACATTTTGCAACCTCTTGCATTTTCTGGATAAAGAACATGTCTTGTGGTCTCTAAAATTCTGATTAATAGGAGAGGCCTCCCATTATGATAATGTTGGCAATTCTTTAGGGAGTCAACTTTAAGATAGTATTTCTTTAACACAGAAAATGTATAAACTGGGGCCTCCCTAGTGGTACCTCAAGGGGTTAAGTCTCAGGACTATGAAGCTTCCTGCAGACACTGCAGGAGGCTTTCGATCCCAGCCAGGGAGCTAACCCATATGGTAGCAGACCTCACCTGGCTGGTCCCTGCTCCCCTCTGTCTCTGGTGAGTCCTCTCACCCCCTGCACCTCTGGCCTGCACCCCAGGTCTTGTATGAATAAATAAAATAAATCTTTTTTAAAAAAGAAAAGAAAGAAAGAAAATGTCTAAACTGGTGAGGGCCAAACTATAGACAGACTGGGGAATAGTCATGAATGCCATCACTGCTGCTCCTTTCTTGAACAGAAACTGAATTCTTTTATGTGCCATAGTCCATGCATAAGCAAACACAAACACAAAACACTAAGTCAGCACTATTAAAAAAACCTGGGGTTAGAGAGTAGGAGCAATAAAAGCCTGGCACAAGGGATCTTGTGATGATGGAAGCATTCTGTGTCTTGATTGTGTTAAGGATTACATGAAGTTACACATGTGATAAAATTGCATAGAACATTACACACACACACAAATGAGTGCATGTATACCTACAAGAATCTGACTAAGTTCTAGAGATTGTATACCAATATCTTGGTTTTCATATTGTACCAGAGTCATACAAGATGAACCCTGAAGAGATACAAGATATCCCTGTGTTTGGGGATAGGGTAGGGGAGATTTCCTGGGAACTTGCAATTAGTATTAAATAAAGTTTTCCAAAAGAACAGCTCTTGGTTACAAATACTATATGCTATGCATGCACACATATTACAAACCTTTAATCAATGATAATGCAACAATTAAATTCAAGTAGAGCAACAATTAATATGCATTAAATCAACACTTATTGAGCACATAATGTTGCCTGGCATTGCTACATACTGGTATGACAGACACACAAATGATACAATCTTTCATCTTGAGGAACTCACAGTTTAGTCATCCACCACCAAAGCAGTGTATGGAGTGGGGGAAAGCTATAAACCTATTACATGAGGCAGGAGACACCTGATGGTCTACAGTTGGTTCATGTTATAGCCAAGCTTTCTGTGAAGTCAGTGTATTTCTAATCCCCATTTCATTCACGAGATAAATGACTATGTATGATCTGTTTAAAAAGGTCACATTAACCAACGATCATATTAACAACATTTGAAATCTCAACTTTGGAAATAAGTTTTTGCTGGAGGTATTTCTAACTGAATGATACAGAAATATTTAGCTTAAATGAATTGGCTCCACTGGTGAGAAAGGACATTGTATTTGAGCTCAATCTTTCTTTTAGATTACTTTTTGAGACACATCTTTGGAAATGTTATTAAAAGTGTTTAAGCTAAATTTTCAACTTATTTTTAAAATGTAGAACTGACAGTGACTTCCCAGGAGAAAAATTTGGCTTGTATTAATAGAACTTAAAAATTTACAACTATTAAAAGAACACCAACCTGAAATAGATATTACTATTTTTCAACTACAGTTATGAACACACTTCACTATATTTTAATTCTTTGGAAAGGTTTTAAAAGTAAACAATTACATCTTAAATATGAACTTTATCTAAAAACACACTCCTCCCCCCTTGATTCTGATTCAATTAACAGTTTCTCAATAATTTACTAGTCTCTCTACCAAGTTTCCCTAATCAGTTCTTTGGGTTCTCTCCTACTTCCAATATTGTATCTGGAAAATGCCATATAAGAAAACATAATCATGAAAGACATTTAAAAATAAATTATATTATTGTTTTGACCTTATTAATAATTATAAAAATATTACTTTAAGAAACGCAGCAATAATAACAATAAAGAACCAATAATTGGCTTCAAAACCAAACTACAATTAAGATAAAGATGAAATTTCTACACGTAATTCAGTCTCTGCTTGGATGATCACTGAATTCAAAAGGACAGAGGCAAAACTGGCGAGCTGACCGCAGAAGACTGTGATTTACACACAGTATGAACCCACAGAGCCCAAGATCTTTCACATACGACCTATCCTCCAAAAGCTCAATACGAAATACTACCATACAGTAGTCAATGCATAAAGTATTCAGTATGGCGTGTTCAAAATCCAACCTTATGAAAGAGCCAAAAACTGAGTGTAGTGTTAAACAGACATTGTGGTTGAAAGAATTCAATGGCAAGTTATCACATATCAAACTATGTAAGTAGTAAATCAGACATATAGGTTCCTTAACTAAAACATTCCCTAATAAAAGGTCATCAGAATATCATGTCCCTGAAAACTCAATCTGTCACAGGCTATGGGAACAAATCATGATCACTGCACTTATATATACATTTTTTAAAAAATAAACCATGTACCAGGCAAAGGGCCAAGTGCTAGAAATTCAACAGCCATTCAAAGCAGAGAGGAGTCATCCATCATAGAAAATATCTTGTGGGGAGAGGGGTAGGGAGAGAGGTGCATGCTCCGTCCACCTGTATGTGAAATTCAGAATTGAGTAATACAGACCACCCACCACTTAGGAAAAACACTGATGCTCCCAGGGGATGCGGTGAACATCTGCAGTCCTGGACCAAGTCACTGGATTCCAGGGACCTCATGAGCCTCCATCAAGCCAAGAAGTTTCAGGAATAAAACGGACTTCCAATAGTATAAACTCAGTGCCAATATCAGTATGCCTATAACATCTCTCTCCCTTATTTTCAAACCACTTAAGGTTAAGAGGCTCTTAGAATAACACACACTGAATGTACTACATACAAAGGATGTTGTTATTAATAGGCATTTTCTCCACAATTCCTTTAGGGAGTCGTCCCCTTCTCCTTAAATGCATATCCCACATACAAAATTAAGTCAAACAACCCAGGTTTTCAATAGCTGAAGAAGTAGAAAATATTTATGCTGAGTATCACAATAATCCTTGCCTCAGCAAAGCAGAATAGAATAGCTTTAGAGTTTACATCTACCTTCTCTCTGGTCTCTGTGACTTAAAAGTTTGACATCATCTCTGACCCCTCCTTCTCCACCTAGACCCTTCCATTCTATTAGTTGCCATGTCCTATGAGTTTTGAGAATGATTCTTAAATTAAGCCTCTATTTTCCATTTGTGCTGCCACAATTACCGTCCAGAGTGACATTAAATAAAATCCACAATATAACCCCAAGCCACATCTAGAAAATGATTCCCCCACCATGCACATATCTTACCCAACAACCACACTTAATTGCTGTTATACATCTTTCTCCCTTAGGAACTTTGCTCACATCACTCCTTCCACTTCAAACATGATAGAAAAACCACTATCACACACAGTGCCAAAACAGCGTCCTTAAAGAAATTCATAAATCTACACCTTGCCCCAACCCATGTACACTACTTCTACAATTCCTATGCCTCGCAGCGTAATAACTCATGTAACTATTCATTACAGAAGCATTCATGGAAGTGTTACAGGGCAGGGAGAGGAGCACCCAGAACCCCCAAGCCTGCCCTCTCTGAATGGGTTCTGCCATCCGCCGCATTAAGACAAACATACAAAACCTTTAATGGAAAGGAACTTTAATACACCTAGGGTACAATAAAGAAAGAACAAAGAATATAGTTACTAAGTGAAGCATCCAAAGTTACCCATCTCCTTGAGGATAAAAGTCCAGCCAAATAGGATTGGCCCAAAGCAAGGCCCAAAAACCTGGCACACATCTAAAGGACCTTTTAGTAGAGACCCATAGAAAAGGGTCAGAAAGAGTCAGACAAATTTGGGAGGAAAAGAGCAAAATCAAAATCAAGATGAAAGCCGCCATGGTTAGCCTCCCCACAGGTCTCTCACCTACATCTGTTCCAACCAGTCCAAGACCAAAAAGCAAGCACAGTTTCTTCACATGTCCCTCTGCTCCACGTGCCCCATCCAGGTCTCCTTGCTGTTCTCCATCTTCCTTTTTTCTCTCCTCTCTTTTCTGCAGAAATCTTTTTTTCCCCCTCAGTTCCACCCACTTAGGGCGGAACCAGGATTTTGGAACTTCCCCTTTTCCTGGGACCACCCTGTTACAGAAGGATTATTTGCCTTGTCCCACCTAATCCATAGATGTACCTTACTGAAAAGACACTATACACAGCAGATGATTAGTGCATATTTATCAAATGGAATTGACTTTGACCATTTATATTAAGATTCTGACTTATTCTTAAATGCAGCACAGTGTAAACGGAATTAAAATTTGTTTGAGTGGAAGGGTAAGAGCTTAAACAGGTCAATGGATTTTAGTAACTATTGCTTCTTAAAACTCATTACCAAAATCGCTAATATCCACAACTCAGTTTCATAAAAAGGGAATTCAAAATAAAGAAAAATAACAATGAAATTCCCCAGATCACAGAGTTACACATATACCCCAAAATGGAGGTAGGGAAATCCTCAAGGCAGAGTAGTAAAGTTTTTAACTACATGCTCTTGAATCAGAATGCCTTGATCCAATCTTGCCTCAAATGCTTGTTGTTTTGGGGATGTATGCAAAGTAGACCAATTCTCTGCACCATAATTTGAACATCTGCAAAATGAAAATTACACTGTATTTCCCTCATATACAACATATGCTAAATAAGTGCTCTATAAGTGTTTGTTATAATTATTTTCAGTAACATAAGATTTATTCAAAACTAACTTATATAATTTCATTATATACTAGTTAATTCCTAACAGACAAAGTCTCAAGTGCATTTAACAACATGGGATCCATCCTGAAAATGGCCTGGTATTATCTTCTCCTGCCAGGTTAAGTATTCTGTATTTTTACTGTAGCTATTATGTAAAAAGTGAGAAAGATGACTAAAAAGCAAACCCAGAATAGGACAACTGTTTTGAATTATCTATGTTGGTTGAACATTGCTGGAGTTAAGGTTACAAGAATCTTAGTTACAATCTGAATCTGAATTGACAGAAAGATTTAATGGATTGCTAGGCCTTAACATCAATTAAGCAAGACCTGCTAAGTAGGTCCAAAAGGGTAATAAAATAATTCAAAGGCTCTCATAAATATGTAACATTGAATATTTGCATTGTTTCATTCAATCAAACAGATAAGATCTATGGTTCAGAGAACAGGACATAATAAAGCATTTAAATGAGTATCAGAAAAACATGACAGGAAGCATAAGGTAAAACTGAGACAACAAAATGTTCTCTTTTGGAAGGATGCTTCCTAGTACCTAGATATCCCAGGAGACATCACAAAATAGGAAGAAATCAAGAAAAAGAGGAGGTAGATATTTAAGAAAGAAGCAAAGATTATCCAAACACAGAAGAAACGTATTCCATGCATGATAAGTAACATCTAACTAAATGACTGAAAAACCTCTCCCCAAGGTTAATCTGAGATTCCCTTCATGAAATATTTTTTCATTAAGTCTATAAACTTGAAAGATGGGATGATATAAGGGTCTAGTACTGCTCAAGCTTTTCTAATTATCCCTCTAATGGCCAGAAGGAAAATAAAATTAAGACCCTCGTCCTTTGACAGACTAAACCATTTCAAACATCAAAAATTCATACACTCAAATGCTTCAAAACAGAATATGTTTAGTGATGACAAAGTATGAGTGCGGGGAAGAAGGACAAGGAGATAATTTCTAATACAAGAGTAATGAAACAGACAGTACAAATTTCATTTCAACTTCCCTACACACAGCACATACCAGTGGGAAAATGTAAATTAACCTGCGTGTGTGTGTGTGTGTACGTGTACATGTTCTGATTTCATAATGGTTTTGATGTTACTTGCTATTTTACTAAAACACAGCAAATTTATATTACACGTGTCTCCTTGTCCTCAACCATAGCAACAATAAAAACTACCAACCTGTCATTTTCAAAGAGCACTGATTAATTAATGTAAAAGGACAAAAGTAGTCTACACTGTACAAATACCTACTGGGCTTAAATTTTTCTCTTAGGAAGAGTTCTTTGAGGAAGGTTTGCATTTCTCTATTCAAGGTAATATATACATATTTGATTAAAGACTAAAATTATAAAAATTGGGCAGTGGATCTAGTTATAATGTGAGACAGGTCCTCAGAGCATTTAATGTTTAGGATGAAGAAGAGCATGGAAAGCATAACACTCATTAAACATCCCTAAAGGGTTCTTATTCTTAATTCACCAACAATTTTGCAAGCAATTTTGCATTTACTCTTACTGTATTAACAACATACAATACTCTTAGCAGGTAACATTTTATTTCTATGCCTTTATAGAAAACTGCAAAGAAAAAGGAATTATGTATTCGATCAATAAATAACTCTCCCAGTTAAAACATATATATATTTTTAAAAACCCTGTAATGCTTGCCTTTAGACAATAATTCATCAGAGTGCCCAGGAAAACAAACCAGCTTGAAAAATATCAGTCAGATAAAACCTATCAGTCCCAAACTGCGAGTGTATGGAAGGGAAACAAACCAAAGTCAAGATCACATTCCACGCTCTGACCACAGTTATCCCCATCCTCTTCCTTTACTAGCGCCGTTACTTGGGATCGCGAATTCTGCACCAATAAAATAGGGTAATTTAAAAAAACCAAACCCAGGCCTTCCTGGTGGCGCGTGGTTAAGCAACGCACTATGAAGCAGACCGCAGTCACTGCACATGAGTTTGTTCCCTGCTGCCAGCCAAGGAAGTGACCCACATGGCGCGGCAGACCTCTCCTGCCTTGTCCACTGCTGCCCTTGGCGGTGTATTTCTGTTCATCTGCCTGTTCTGTTCCCGGCTCTGTCTCTGGTGAATCTTCTCATCCCCCCACACCTCTGGCCTGTACCCCAGTTCCTGTATGCATAAATAAATCTTTAAAAAAAAAAAAACCTTCAGTAGCAACAATCAGACCTTTGTTTTTAGTACAGTTCTCCAGTAACACGAGAAATGACTAATTCTAGGACTCAGGCAGAAGATGTACAAGAGGAGCACATGGCATCTTATAGCCCAGAAAGCAGAAAAGTACTCAAGAAAAAAAAAAAAAAGGTTTCCACAGTGATGGGATTAAGAGGCTGAACGAGCCAAAGACATAACAAGGTGAGCACTGACATAAAGTACCATTAGATTACAACCCAGCATGAAGTAAGTGTTGAGATGTCTATACTACTATAAAGTTTGGGTGGATGGATGATGGATGAACAGACATACAAATAGACACAGACAGACAAGATAAACAGGGGGAAAGACACAAATCTCATAAGCTAAATAATTCCAAATGTTTTTTCTATATTTCACCCACAAGAAGCTAGAGCGTAACTCCCCGCCCCATACTCATGGGGAATGCAACGTGACTTCCTTCAAATAGTTAGTTATTCTCTGTCCATCTTATTTTAGGATTGTGGATAAATCTGACAAACCCTATCTGAGGCAGATAATTAAGATAAAGATTTGCAGTGGTCATTTTGATATTTAATTTGATTTAGTGACAGTAACACTTTACCTCTATGATCCTACTATCAAAAACCTGTAACTAGAGAAATCATGAGAAGAATATGGACAGTTGAAGAGCAGTCCACAAAATATTTGACCACCAATCCTCAAACTGTCGTGATCATCAAATAAAAGGATTGCTAATGGTCACAGCCAAGTGAAATCAGAGACATGGCCATAAACGTAATTTGGGATGCTGGAAAGGATCCTGGAGCAGATAAGAGATACTGGGCAAAAATAAGAGATCTGAATAAAGAACTTCATTTAATTCCAATGCATCAAATTGGGCTCACTGACTGTTCTAAACACACCACACTAATGTAAATGTTTGTGATGGCAGGAAGTGCATAAGGGGTAGATGTTTTTGAAAAAGTGCTGCATTTTCACAACTTCTCTTTAAATCTAAAATTTACTAAAAATAAAGTTTATTTTTAAAAATGCCAGTCTCACCTTCTAGGTAAGTCTAAATTTTTTACTAAATGAGACAAATACTGTACAATTTTATTCACATGTGGAATATTAAAAATGAAACAAAACATACAGAGAACAAATTAGTGGTTGCCAGAGGGGAAGAGGGTTGGGGGGTGGTGAATGAAATAGGTAAAAGGGGTCTATTATAAAATGACAGATGGAAAGTAGACTTTCAGCATTTGTTACTCTGTGGCATATACTGATGCTAAATTATTATGTTGTAATATCTGAAACTTACATATTAGAAACCAATGTTACTTCAAAGATAGATACATATATACATACATACATAAATACACAGATAAAGCAAATTCACAGCAACATGAAATCTCATCTATGATGCAACTGAACATTTGTCTTATTATCATCTTCCTGAAATCAGCCCTTCATCCCAGAGAAATCCTGCTTGGCTCATCTGTTGATTAAGGAGTCCTTTCCCCTCGAGTCCAGGACTGGGTACACACCCCCGGCTCTAACCAATCTTCGTATTCTCCTTGGCCACCATGATTGGGTAACCCTGATTTAGGGACAGGGAAACCAGGGCTGGGTGATTAGAAAAGTACATGTTCTCTCTGAAATTATAAAATGCCTTTATGATCAAAATTTGAGGCACCCAACGGTTACACTAGTGCCACACATTTGATTGTCAGCTTGAGAATAAAGCAGAGACAACAAAGGCACAAAATGACACAATCTGAATTGCTGCATGGGCACTACTTGAAAGCAGCTTTACCTTTTGGATGTTCTGGTTCTATAAACCAATAAATCATAAACCTTATTTGGATTTACCGAGTTTAAACTGGTATATCAATCAGAATTGGGTTTAGCTGCTACCCTCAACAGACTTAAAGCACCATAACTGCAGTTTCTCTCTCTACCATGCAAAGTGCAAAATCAGGCAGCCAAGGGTTGGTACAGAAGTCCTGCTCCCCAGTCTTTAGCACCCATGGACATGACAGCTCATAGCTGCACCATCCCAGGGGCTTGTCCATCCCAAGGGTTTGATCGCATATTAGTCGGTGTAAGACTTCACATCATGGCATCTACAGTCCACCCATCAGAAACATAGAGAAGATGAAGATGCATGGCAAAGAGAATACACTAGGTGACTGTGCAGGTGACTGTGTGGAAGCTGCTACAGCCACACTATACTTACATGTCCACTATATGTCTACTGGCTAGAACTTACTCAGCCACTTATAAAACAAAATGCCATCTTATTCTGGGCAGCCATATTCACAAGTAAAAGTTCTAATATTATGGAAGAAGGAAAGGACACATGTTGCAGGACAATCAGCTTCTGCTACAGCTGGGTTTATATAATTTCCAGGCCAGAAATTCATATAAATCATATGCTATAGCATAGGTGTTCTTTCAATGACTGTAATTTTTTGAGAGAGAAATTTAAGTCATTAAATCATTACAGTACTTATGTTTGCAATTGTCCCACACTTAGAGTAGAGCAACATTAACATATAATTTCACATTTTAGAACATTAAAACTCTGAGACTGGCCCAATGATGTTAATATAAAGATATAAATTCAATGAGGAATAAAAACTTAAGACTATTGAAGGACATTCTACAAAGAAAAAGATAAGAAAATGAACAGAAAAACCTGGTAAAACACATCAATAAATAATTGAGAGAAAGGGAAACTCAAACAGTCAGTAAGATTATGACTTTTGGTTAAAAAGAACAGATTGATCACACACACTGACTTTCACTGTCTCTCCAATTCAAATAAAAGAGGTGATAGATTTTTTTTTTCTTTAGGTATACAATGTGAGATGAGTCTGTAACAGCAATTTTTTTTTTTTTTTTGGACAAGGCATAATAAAGCAGATGCAAGAAAGACAAATGATTTTAACAGATCCTAGGAAGCAGAATAAGACTAAGCCAATTGTGAGGGGGAAAAAAAAGAAAAGCAATATGACACATCTAACAAAACCTCCCAGGATTTGGGAAGCTGTCAGTCCCATGAAACTCCAGAAATATGAGTAAATTTTAGCTAAAACAAGGGGACTGACTGACAATATGTCTAATCTGATCTCCAGACATCCTACTTTAAGGAACACAGGTGACTATCCTCCCCGACCCTACTAGACCAGTGGTTTATTCTCCAGATAGGATAAAATATGAGGTTGTGTGTGGAGGTATAATAATGAGAACAGAAAAAAGGAGGAGATGGTGGGGAGAGGGCTAGTTTCTTTCCACTTGGGTTACAAACTTCTGCTTGCTACTCTTGCAGTCAGGAGTCCAGATGACCTTTCCAAGAACAACCTAGTTAGCTCTAGAATTGATTCTAGATTCTAATGGTATTTCCTGCCATTAGGGGCTCAACAGTCAGCTCAGCCAGGTGACTCTGGTGAGCAGTCCACGGTTCAGCTTAAAGCTTCCAAGAAGCTGTTCAGTGCTCCAACCAGAGGCTTCAGACAGTTGCTGCATTGAAACAACCTAAGAGGATGGCATTAAAGACAACTGTCAGAACATCGAACTGTTGGAAATTAAGTTATACCACTTAGACTAAAAGGATGGACAAGGTAGGATAACATGATCTTTCAGAAAGTAGAAAAAGGACAGAAAACAGGAACAAAATAGTAAGAATATCAGAATTTTAGCCCTAGATATCCAATATCAGTATATGGGAATTAACAATGAAGATCAAACATCCACCATGAATCAAGTACAAATGTTAAGATATTCCCAACATGCTAGATGTCAAAAAACTGACCTCTCCTACAACTTCCCTCCTCCGCAAGAAAGATATACATGACAGAGGAGGGAGTAAACAAAAAAGAAGGAATCACAAGATAAGGAGACAGAGGACAGAGAGAGCCAAGGATGAACAGTTATGGGGCCTGCAGGATGAGAACTGCATATGAGGCAGAGCAAGCCAAGGGCCCCAAGAAGACAGACCTGACAGAACCATTCTGGGTCCAAATGCAAAGACAACTTGCAGATGGAGGCAGTAAGAAGAATATTGAAAACTTAGCAAAAAAAATAAAATATTAACAATGATCAGACCAAAACATTTATAGGAAAGGAGTTATTGTATACTATACAACTGTGAGAAGCACCTCCATAGGAGTAATTATGCAAATACAATATTGATTTAACCAAAGTTGACAGAACTGCACTGCAGAGACAGGAAAGGGGTGTGGTGGGCAGTTCACAGATGAAAGCTAACACAAGGAAAATCAGCTCTTTCCGGGGAGTGGAACGGAACCTTCTATCGCTAAGAAAAAGCAATGAATACAAGTTAGTTAGAGATAGGCTTAAAAAGCTGAAGACGTGGAACAGCAGAGAATGGTTCCTCAGAGGATGGGAAAAAAATGGGATTGAAAACAAAGAATTACTACTCTTTGTTGACAACCTCTATTGGCTGATTTGACTGTGTGTATTTAAAAACAAAATTTTGATGAATATCAAACCTAAAAATCAAAATGAGAATTTCTGATAGAAGCGGGAGGGAATTGCACATGGAGTAATATACAGTGAGATTCAGTATGTGTCAGAGACCAAGCAGAGCTGTGAGGGTCAGGATTAAAAGCACACAGTGAGACCACACCCACACTGGAGTCGGGGGAGAGAGTGAACAACACATCATAGAAAGTTTACTTTATACGATGATATGAGGTCATTCAAGATTTTAAGCAGAGGCCCAAGAGACAATATAGGAAGATAAATCTAGCAGTCTGGGTAAGGAGGGTTGGGAATTGAGAAGCAAGGGCCCTCTAAAAATTACATTTCAACAACTCAAGTTAAGAGTTTAATGAGGATCTGGGCCTCCCTGGTGGCGCAGCGGGTTGAGCCACACTGTGAAGCATCCCAGCACAACAGCGCGAGTTTGATCCCCAGCCAGGGAGGGGATGCACATGGTGCAGCAGACTTCTCCTGCCTCGCCCACTGCTCCCCTCAGCAGCGTATTTCAGTGGGTCTGCCTCTTCTCTTCCCCACTCTGTCTCTGGTGAATCCTCTCACCTCCCACAATTCTACCCTGTACCCCAGCTCTTGTATACCTAAATTAAAAAAAATTCTTAAAAAAAAAAAAAAGAGTTAATGAGGATCTTAAAGTCCATAAAGGCAAAGGATATTAGAATGAGAGAGAGGTTAAAACTCACTGGAAATCAAGAAACTAGATAACCATAACAACATATTATTTATATGTAACAAATGAACATTCGAAAGGAGAACACCAAGTTTTTCAGTGAGAGAGAATGAGAATGAATTGGGATCAAGTAGAAAGAAATAGAAGTGGTAGGAGTAGTGGAGTCAGTATAAATAAAAGAGCATTTGGAACCTGAACACGCGGATTCCAAGTCATGTTTAAAAACTACCTTTGTCGATGGTAGATGGAAATTACTTTACCATTCTACGCTCAGTTTCTAAGTATTCCACACATATACATGTATGGACGTAAATAAGGAAGATACAACAGCTACCCAGAATGACTGCAAGGGTTAAACAATAAAACATTCTATAAATGGCAGATCATTCTTGAGCTCAGAAACCGCAGAACAGGCTAAATTGAAGTGGCTTATTTGGCATCAGAACCTGGAACATGGGGGTCTCTCCAGGATTGTGGGGCCCCTGGCCAGCATGCTCATGGTTTGCCCATTAGGTAAGTCTGAGATTATGTTTTTAAATCTGTTACTATAAACTTTTTGCTTGTTTTTAAAGGTTTAAAGAATGGGAACAGTTCCATTCTTGAAAAGACTATTTCTATTGAAAAGAACTTTTCTGACACTCCATGGAAAGGAGCTAACAATGAGTCCATTTAACAAAGCTCAGAATCGAGTTAATAGCTGAGGGAACAGATTATCTACCCTGCCCAACATCACAGCCCATGATCTCGGCCAGATCACAGCACCCACAATTCAAAGGGAGAATTCTTCCCCAGGAGCAAGTTTCTACTCCAGCTCCCTAGTTTTAAAGCCACTTGGACACCACAGATCTGAGTAAGAATCAGGCAGAATCCAATGTAATCGCCTCTAGACAAGGACACCCCTGCTGGCGTCTGTCCTTATCTTCCATTACCACACCTAGATGAAAATGCACAGGACAACTGCCTTTGTGTCCCCTACATCTCTCTCGTAAGCCCCCAAAACACTCCACATCCTGGCTGCTGGGCCTTTCTCATTGTTCTGCTTCCCCTCTGAAACATCTGGAGTCTTCCTGACTCCTTACACACAACACACAGCACAGCCGTGCCAGCAGTCATCAAGAAGGCATGGGCTCAGTAACTTAACCAAACAGGAGAACACCATAGCGTCACTCAGTGACCTCTTCTCTAGGCTTATTTTATGCCATAGGACTGTAACACACATCTTCAGATACTTGCTACAATAACCTGAAGAACCTAAAATTATTAAGGATGGATAATGTGTTGAAATATACTTGCTGTTTTATGTAAGCTAATTGCTAGCTATCATAGAATACTTTCCACTTGTCATTTATGATGAAAAGCTGTATTTTAAACCTGCTTTATTTACAGCTAACATTCCTTGTGATAAAAAGATCTTTCAACTTTCCATTAGTCACAATGGCCAAAATACCACCTACCACAATCAACTCTTCTACTATGATACTACTACTATTAATAATGATAGTAATAAATAATAAGGATTCTCCCACATCAGGCAGTATGCTAAGTTCTTTCTATATACTTATTCATGCAAGGCTCTCAGCAACCCTATAAAGTAGGGCTAACAACCACATTCCATAGATGAAGAAACTCAAGTACAAGAAGTTCAAAGACTGCCCAAAGTGACATGTGACACAGGCAGTGGAACAGAATGCAATCCCAAGCAGCAAGATGCTGGAGCCATTACTCATTCAACATATTGTCCCCATCATCTTTCATAAGAGCCTAAACAATGCTTTATCAAAAACAGAGTTGACATACTTGGGTATTGGATTTCACACGGTGCAAATGTTCAATGAGTGGAGAATTGAAGCTAAAATTACTGGAATTATTGCACAAATCTCTTTTGGACTTGAAAATATTGCTTAAAATTATATTGGTACACTGTGGAGGAGTAGGAGGAGGAAAAGGAGGAAGAGAAGGGCATAGAAGAAAGAAAACCTTTTGACATGTCTGTATTTTGGCCACACTGAAGAGCATTATAAAAATCATATTCATTGAAAATCTGGAGATAAATTTACTGTGTTGGACTTATGCGTACAGAACAATGCTATGAACACCAAAAGCCTTCCTTATTATTTATAAGCTAAGAAAATAATTCAAGTTATAACATTTCAATAAAAGCCCAATCCCAATAAACTCTGCCATTTATTCCATCATACAAATTGTGAACAGAGTCAGATTAAATTTGGAACTGCTCAAGAATATCTTCAACAGGCACTTCAGAGAGTCCCAATATCAATAATCGCCGACCAAACAGGCAAAGATCAAAAGATACAGAGTTCAGCCCTGACACCAAAGAATGACAAGCACCCAGTCAGTAGAAACAGCTAAAACAATTCATAAAGAGAAATCAAAGCAACTGTGATAGAGGATCATTTTTAAACCCCTGGACTCTTTGGTCAGTTTATTCAGGATACAGAATTTTGGTTTTTTTTTTTTTTAAGATTTATTTATTTATGCATATAAGAGCTGGGGTACAGGCCAGAGTCCAGGGAGGTGAGAGGATTCACCAGAGTCAGAGTGGGAAGCAGAATAGGCAGATCAACAGAAGCACACTGCTGAGGGGAGCAGCGGGCAAGGCAGGAGAGGTCTGCTGTGCCATGTGGGCCCCCCCTCCGGCTGGCGGCAAGGATTGAACTGGTGCTGCAGTGGCTGAGGATTGCTTCATAGTGTGTTGCGTAACCCACTGCGCCACCAGGGAGGGCCCAGGATACAGAATTTTAAAACACTGGTAAGCACCACATGGTTGGGAGCTGGAGTTTTTAATCAGTGACTTTTACTCAGAGTCAGCTAACACATCTGCAGCAATGCTTCTGACGCCTGACGCCAATGGAGAGACAGGACAGGAAGGGACAGAAGGTGGAGAGGTGGTTTAAAGATGACAGAGCACAAGAGAACTGTGGGATTAGCAAGTTCAAATGACTCACTTTACAAATGAGAAAACAACTCATGACTTATCCAAGAGTGCAGAGCTAATAAGAAGCAGCCTCAAGCGAGTCCAGGTGTCCTAGCCAGAGCCATCCTCATGGCTGCCACCCCTCTCCTCTTGTAAGCCTGGGCCGAACTGACTCCATTCCTATCCCCATTAACATCAGGAGTTTTCATTCACTGGACAGTGTACTTTCTATTCTTTTTTTTAAAGATTGTTATTTTTATTTATGCATACAAGAACGGGTGGGGGGGGGAATGGGGAACAGGGGAGTAGGTGAGAGGATTCACCAGAGACAGTGGAGAGCAGAACAGGCGGATTTACTGAAATGCACTGCTGAGGGGAACAGTGAGCTAGACAGGAGAGGTCTGCTGAGCCATGTGGGTTAGCTCCCTGGCTGGGGATCGAACTCAGGCCAGAGTGGTTGCCAATAGCTTGACAGCACTGAGACTCAAACCCTGCAGCACCAGGGAGGCCCATATTTTCTATTCTTGATGGACTTGCATTTCCCTCATTTCCAAAATAAAAACAAAAGGAATATGTCTATGATCTCATTCAGAAACATAACTCATAAGCTTAACCATCTTCCATGATTAACTGTCCCAATTTTAAATTAGTGAGCAAAGATTTAACACTAAATAAAATAACAAAAGTTCCACTTTATATTGAACTTATACATGACATTTATCCCCAAACATCATGATAGATCACCACGACATCCTGAACAAAGTAGGGAATAATTACAATAATTAACATCTTATGGGAGGAAAACTAAGTCATTAAGAAATTAATTGCTCAAGAGCATCCAGCAGGATGTGCAACAGAGACCCAAAGTCCCAGGATACCAACCACTGACAACATTAAAAGTGTCTCCAAAAATCATGTTATAAGGGGCCTCCCTGGTGGCACAGTGGGTTAAGCAACGCACTATGAAGCAAACCGCAGCCACTGAAGCACGAGTTCGATTCCTGCCGCCGGCCAGGGGGGTGACCCACATGGTGCAGCAGACCCCTCTTGTCTCAACTGCTGTTCCCCTCAGCAGTGTATTTCCCCTCAGCAGTGTATTTCAGTAGATCCACCTGTTCTGCTCCCCACTTTGTCTCTGGTGAATCCTATCACCTCTGGCCTGTACCCCAGTTCTTACTTGCATAAGTAAATATTTTAAAAAATCATGTTATAAGAAAACCATCATAAAAAGGTTAACTTGAAATTTTAGCAAATCAAATTCCATCTTTTACTCTCTCACCAAAATACCTTGTAGTCTTAGCATCAAATAAGTTAGCAATCTCAACTTACATTTTTCAAATCGATTCCATTCACTTAAAAATGTCTTTAAAAAGCAAAACCCTGGTTGCTGAGCAATTTATTAAGAGAAAAGAAAATGATGCTTGTTGCTAATGGGCCACAATAACAAATCAATGCAAGCCATTTACTTTGCCATCAAAGCATCTGAGGATACTTGTAAATTGTATTTTTCTTGGTTCTATACAAGATGCAACAGAAAGCAAGGAGGTTTGTCCCAGTAGGTGTGGTCTCTATATCACTGTGCACATAAGATGCTCATCTCCAAAGTATAGAAACAAATTCTATCACAATCATCTCCCTATACCCTACTTCCGTGATTATTACATTGTCGTTGACTTGGGTCTCACTACCCTACAGGCAGAGCTCCCATTGCTAAGCCAAAAAAACTGCCAAATGTCCACATAAGAGTTTTCATTTAATGTAGGAGGGTACGAATAAGCAATGACGACAGTTACAAGAAAAACAACAGCATTCAATTTGCCTTCAACATGGTTGTTGCAGGCAGCAGACAGCTAGTAAGCAAGGGTCATACAGCTCCAAGTTCGCGGTCAGGATAAACAGATGCACTGTATAGGCACAGGACTGGGGCGGAGGTGCCAAGGCATTCCTGAGAGCATCAGTGGATTGTACAGGTGAGGAGACAGAAACAGAGGAAGCAGAGACAAGCAGCATAAAGCATGAGTCACGTCAACCACCTTCACTCCACCTGGTGCCGGAAGAAGGATGTGCTTGGACCACAAAGACACACACTGCCACTGCCTTCACAGGAAAGACCGAAACAGCTCCCAGCCAGAGAAGATGTTGCTAATAGTGAGTGGTTAGGAGGTGTGATGGAGGAGGCAAAGGGGAGGAATAGGAGGAAGAGAAGAAAATGAAGCCCCTGCTGTGATCTGAAGTGAAAACCAAGGACCATATTGAGCGTACACAGCAGTGTACCAGTTATGCAACATCCATGTAACCCAAATTTCACTGACTGTCACTTCTTTCTGAAGCATCTGTTAGGGGATTTTTTTCCCTGTATGTTTGTTGGTAGTTTTTTTAAGGCCTGCTTTTATTGCTCACTTGTCATTCTTCTTACAGAAAAGATTAATAACACTGCATATGGTGTGTGATATATAAGAAATCCAACTTACATGGCACTAGGTGTAAAATTATGCAGTATACCCCTCTGAGTGTGTAAGAATTCTTTTCAACATGAAGGGTTCCCTTCACAGAGGAGAGAAGTGAAACTTATTCAAGTATTTGCCATGCGTTGGTCTACAAATAGGCTCAGAAAAGTAATCTGTGAAAATGAAAATTATCCTACCCGACTATATTGTCAAACTGAAAAATGTCATCTTAAAGTTACAGTAAACGCCAACTCATCTAAAACCTACTCAAGTCAGCAAGTCAGGCGTACCATAGATTGTTTGGGCTTTAATTTGACACACGAAAAGGGAGCGGAAAAGATATTTCAAAGCCACCTCTGTCCTCTCTGGGAAGGGAGAAGGGTGAAATTCTGAATGGAAAAGTTATCTGCATACATCCCCCTCAGTGTTGGGGCCTATGAAAGAAGGGGAAAGGAGGAGGCCTTCAGTGAGAGAGCATTCATGAGATTGCAGACAAGCAAGAGGAAGTCCAGGTGAGGGCTACAGAGGGGTGCAGACACCCCCATCACTTAAGAGCTCAGTACTCTCTTCCAAAGTCACTGGGAGCCACTGATGGGACTGAGAAAGAGGCTGCAAGTTGTTGGATTCTGAAGTAGGAATTTTAAAAACATGGACTAGTATTCAATTTCAAGCTTTTGTGTTTCTGAGCTTCCAGTTTTTTCTCTCACCTTCAAAAAGCTAAATCTGTGAGGCCCATTTAAAAAAAAAAGGAAGGGAAAGTGGGTAACAAGTGTAACTGTAACACTTAACAGAGACAGAGAACACAGCAGAGAACAGAAGAAGCTGGGCTAGCAGTCAGGCCAGCCCTGGGGCCAGAAAAACTTACTTTTGAAAAGGGTCTAAGTAATTTCAGTGGTTATACCACATTCATGTTCTAAAAAGACAGCTTTAAAGCAATGAAAATGGTGGCTACCATGCCTTACAAAAGCACAGCTCTCGGTGTAAATTAAAATGTCCACAAAATGAAAAAAGATGATTTTCATGCTGTTTATGAACAGGTTCCCTCACCTTCTTCTTTTTTTTTTTTTAAGGTTTATTTATTTATGCATACAAGCACTGGGGTACAGGCCAGAGGTGTGGGGGGTGAGAGGATTCACCACAGAGAGCGGGGAGCAGAACAGGCAGATCAACAGAAGTACACTGCTGAGGGGAGCAGCGGGCACAGCAGGAGAGGTCTGCCACGCCATGTGGGTCCTCTCCCAGGCCGGCAGCAGGGATCGAACTCGTGCTGCAGTGGCTGCGGTCTGCTTCATAGTGCGTTGCTTAACCCACTGCGCCACCAGGGAGGCCCCAAGTTCCCTCACCTTCTATAGGAACCAGTTTTCCTTTGATACTCATGGACTCATAGGGGAAGGAAGCTGAATCATTCATGGGACACAAACTGAAATTTAATTCAACACAACACTTTAAAATAAACTTCCTGTTCTTAAAATTGGTATAAAAATTATTAGAGACAGCAACTTCTCAGAATTATTTGTGTTATACATAAAGGAAAAAATACATATCTATAATGGGAGTGGAATATGCAAAGGGAGCAGAGAAAGATGAGGGGTGAAAAGGTAAGAAGTGAGTCAAGAATGTAGAGTGAGGAAGAACCACATAGACATAGGGAGAGGAAAACAAAAACAGTAAATTTTGATAAGCTTCTCAGAGTCTCAATTTCCTCATATGTAAAACAGGTACATAAAAACACATCTCCTAACTTTATCTTTGGAATGATATATGCAAAAGCATAACATAAAAATGCATGAACCATTCACAGCAGAGAATAAGTAGAAGGAAAGAGACTTAATAGAGAAAATGACCACGAATGAAAACTGCTCCTGTGAACTTGAATTGTTATTCCTGTTGTCTATTCTCTTTGAAATGCTCATTGACCTCTATTCACAGGTTTTTAACTTCTCCAGCAAAAGGGAAATTATTTTCTGGTACACAGGGTTGAGGACAGTAAACTAAATCTTAACCTTGGTTCTGGCTTGCTGTGTGTGATCCAATTCTTCACCACAAATGAAAATGGATCTTTCAATGAGGCCTTTAGGCATTGTACAAACAATAACATTATTAGTCATCATAACAATCCACATTCACTTTGCTCTTTCTACATACCTGGCACCACATGAGGCATTTCAGGTCTACTCTTTCAATATATCACTATCCTTTTTAGGTGGGCTCTGTGGTTAAATTTATCTTACAAATGAGGACACTGAGGTCCAAATGTGTTAGGAAACTTCCCCAAGGTCAACTTCAGTAAGTAGGTAGTTAGATTTCAAGTCAGACTTCAAAAACTACATCAATTTTATGATCCTTCAGTACCTTCTCAGTGTCAGAGAAAGAATAAATTATGTCCAGGAAATCTTTAATATAAGCTTACTTCAGTTTTTCTCTATTTCTTCCAAAGGTGGCAAACTGACTATTAAACACAGTAATTCTCAATTAGATTCATTCATCTAATTTCCATGCCATTTCTTAGATTGAGAGATTGCCAATACAAAAACATTTTTGGAAAGTTCTTTCATCATGCCCCACGTTATCATGCTTTTGCAACCCCTTCACCCACAATCCGACTATTCTAATGGTTTTCGTGCCTAACCAAGGTGGAAATCTCTAAATAAACAGCTTTTGGTGTATTCAGAATGACATGTCCATGTAAACAAAGGTCCTACTCAAACTTGTGGAGCACTGAGGAAGTGAGGCTATGTATGCACCTTTGGAGACCTTGACTTTGAGGGTTTTATGAAACTTTCAACAGTTACTAGACAAGAAATATAAAGGTGGTGCCTTTTAACTAAAAAGTTTAAGCAGTAAACATGAGCTCTGTTAAGTTTTAGTAGTAATATATAAATACAAGTCAAACACTTGACTTTTTTTTTTGCTCTAGGGCTTGCTATTCAGAATGAAAGTGCCAGCAGCATCTTCCCCAGTTGTCTGAGCTGTGGTTACCCTACTTCTAATAAACAAGGCAGCTTCCTGTCTCTGCCTTCCCATTGCTCAAGCAGGGCTGAACCATGGCAGCTTCCCTAGCCATGACCCCTGCATGCACCCAGGCTAAGGAGTGTCTGCCTTGATTCACTCCCCATAGGAGGAAACCTTTTATCAGAGAATACCTCTCTTGCTTTTTGAATTTAAAATGCTTGCATCAGTGAAACTGAAAAGAGTTAATTTCTCACACTCAAAACTTAGTATCTCATTATCTCTAAATTTATCTTATTTGGTTGATGTATCTGGACTTTTTCTAAGTCTCTGAGGGCTGAAGCTCGGTGCACACTTTTAGATCACTTCAGAAGTGGTTAAAACAGCATCCGGTAGATGATTTTCTAATCAAATATTCATTTATGCTTCTCTGAAGGATCTTTAGTGACAGAGTCCACAAGGCAGAGTTCATAATCAGAAATTTAAAACATATTTCAGGTTACAAGGAGAGAAAATTATGGATTTTTTTTTTTCTTTAAGGTTCAAAACACACAATTTAGCAGCTTTTTCTCCCACTCTGGGTTTGTACTGAGGTAATTTGCTGTCCAGCGTGGCATTTAACTGGTTTTCAATATGCTGATAAATTATATATGATGTATGTCCCACTTCTTCTACTTGGCTAATAATCTCCTACAGGATTGTGTCAGCAAAAGGGCAGCCTTTGCATTTCTGACCTTTAGGAGTATAAAAAATAATCATCATCATCTGTCTTGTTCTATAAACAAAAGAATTCATCTCCAGCTTTCCACCATCACCACCTTCCTTACCCCTAGCGACCCACTCTGTTGGATAAACTCGCCATCTTGATAGCAAGACCTTGTTAGATAACCTGGAAAGGCCTGGAATTTTTCTCCTCACCCTTTTCTGCCTGGGCCATTACACAAGCCCTAGTGCTTCCTGGAGACTTCAGAGTCCCAGGCAGTATGAAATGGGATGCTGTCAGTCAGCAGGGAAATTTTCAGCTTCTGAAAACCGCTCTCTCACAGCGTCCTCTGCATGGCACCTCCAGCTGCCTTGGAGCGCCGTGTCAGTGTATTAAAATAGCTGAGGTCTGATGACTTCACTAGTTCTCACAAACAGACCAGTTGGCAGAACTCTCATGCAGTCTGCTCTTCAGGGGAAGACATTTTTTTCTATCCCCATAACCCCCTAATATGAATATTTAGTTTCACTTTGACTCTGGAAGAAGTCTCCTTGCTGATTTTAGATTCAGCACCAACCTCATGCAAAAAATTTCAGAACTAAAGAAGTAACCTATAGCCAATACTAAGCAAACATCCAGAGTCTGTATTAGTAATTTTTACGCTACATTTCAAGGACATCAAAAAAATGCTCAGTAAGCCAACCTTATATAACATGTTCTTATTTCCTTCATTTTAGGGTCAAATATCTTTGTGAAAAGAAGTGATGATGACTGATAATCAGTGAAATTTTTGAAAATCTATTTCTCATGTTTTCTTCTGTTACACAAACAGGCTGAAATATCAAAAAACTAAGAATTAGTTACCACTCTACCTAAGATTAATTACCACTACACTAAACCCCTTAGGATGACTCAGGGCCTTTCAAGACCCCTTTTTTTTGCCATCTAAGCAAGCTTTAGTGATCAATGCTTAAAGGGATGTTGAACTTAAAAAACAGTAATAATGTAAGGCATTTATGCAGTGAAAAAGGTGTTCTTCTGTACTAGGTCTAGTTTACTGTACTAGTTACTGAAGTCTAGTTTAATGTTTGCAATTTCCCCTTAGAGAGTTTTTCACTTTCTTTTACAGTTATCACATACTAACTAGTAAGAGAAAAGGAGGACCTTCTGACGTTCAATACCAAAACTCAGTGCTGTGTCCACAGTGCACTTTGATTCTAAAAGAGAGCATCTAGATTAACTGCTTCAGTGCCCTATGGACACAAGATTTATGCCCAGAGAAAAAGCTCCCATACGATTCTATGAACACAGAGCTAATGAAATAATTTGGTTCAATGGTTTAAGATGGTTCCACTAAAAAGGGTGTGATCACTGTTCCCAAAAGAGAGAAAAAGCATTCTACCCACTTCAGGTCCTCTGTCACAGTTACAAACAGCATCTGAACAGTACTGCCATCTTACCACCACCGTGGGAAACTCCCTTTTTCCTTCAATCCCAAGCAAAACATCACAAGGGAATCTTCAGAGAACATGTTACTATAAATGTTGAAAATGAAAAATATTGTACGATGGCTCATCCGTTCCATGACTACGTGCTGAGTGTATAGCACAGGGCAAGTGTTACCTAGGCACTACCTACAAAGACAAATACCGTCTCCAAAGATTTTACTCATTCAGTCTTCTTTAGCTAGGTCTCACATGGCCACACAGCTTTAACAAGATGAGACACAGACTGTAGCAATTTTTCTTTTATCCTAATCTCATAATTTAGAAAATTTGGTTTTGCTAGGACACCCAAGGAAGTGTTAGGTTCCCTTAATTATAAAAATCAGGGCCACTTTGGACACAGTTCAGAAAAATAACCATGAAATTAGAGTTATTATGACTCTCCACAGTAGAAGCTAAGAAACAAAGGCACAAAAGAGATTCTGAATGCTGAAAGGTCAGTTATAAATGCAATCACAGATATATTAATTCACACGATGATGGAATTGGCTAAGTAGTATGTGATGGTAACTGCACTAATCATCAAATTTCAAAACCAAAAGCACCTTCATTAGCTCTAGTAAAAATCTCACGTTACTAACAGTTCCTAGAAAGGTTATAGGATACGTTCAAAATCATATAGGTGTTAACATTTGGGAATCAACATAAATTATATTTATCCTGTGTTTTCCCAATACTGCTCTAAATGTGATTTTCTGTCTCTCTCACACACATATTATGCACATATTGCACTAGTCTATGTCTGAATGACATTCAAGCACATATATGTACATATATACATGATACTTGCCTGCCTCTGATTCATGCACACACACATAACCTGTTTTAATCACATACTTATACACAAGCACATTATACTACTGAGTTTGATTCATACACATGCACATAAATACATTATACTACTCTGATTCACATGTACATATTACTCTGTGTTTGATTTGTGTGGGAATAACACCTATGAGCCCATATGTATCATACTACTGTTTGATACACACAACTACTCATATACATACCACGCTACTCCGAATCATCTACACATATTGATGGATAAAAGTTTATACCATTTTGTATCTGAGTCACATGTATGTATTTACATACTGGTATATAGAGATGCTGAAATGTATAGTAGTAAATCATTTCACATTCAAAATACATATTACTTCACACAAAAAACCAAAAATGAAAAGACAAGGACAAATTGGGGACACTTGGTGGGGAGGGAAGAGGGGAAGGGTGGAGGGCAGACGGGAGCATGGGGGACTGAGGTGATGGTGCACTGGTGTTACGGTGATGGGGAATACATGGGGATTACAATTGATGTCAAATATATGTAAATTTTTAAAAATTATAAATTAAAAAAATACATATTACTTGAAATGAGAAATTCAAAAGTGAAAGACATTCATGAAACTACTATAAGATTATAATAATTTTATTATGGAATAACTAATCTGGACCCTCTTATAGCTCCAGAGAATTTTCTGAGGATGTGAAAGGAAATGGACATATCTAGATGTACATGAGGATGTGGAAATTGGCAAGACCAAGGTATCCATGAACACGAAGACTTGTTTCTTGGCACAAGGATAACGATATTAGTATTGCTTGTTTTATACTGTTTTCCAAAATATGGGGTAAGGGATTAGATGTGCACAGCAACCAGTGGTACACGTCCTCATTTGAGTACAGAATCCAGCTTCCACACCAACAAATCAGAGCAAGGGTGGTAGAGAGAGCACATGAGCCACGTAGCTTAAGACCCCAGCAACAGATTGTCCCTGTAAAAGGACATTCTCCCTTCTATTCCAAAGATGAAAAAGAATTAATGATGAGGCCCTCTCAGAGGTTTTATGAAAAGGGTTATGAGCAAGCAAGAAAATGAAATGAAGTTGACTCTTCACAGTAACTAGCGGTCAGAATGACCCAAAGTACATATAAGATGTCCCTGGGGACTGAGACTTAGAAGGATTAAGGCAGACTTTAAGGGAAGCTGGAAATCCGACAGCAGCAGAATAGTAAATAAAAAGAAAATATGAGTTGTTGTGGATGATCTACTTCATCCATATCCATAGTCTAGTATGGTCGTGAGCCAAGAAGTGAGATTATGAAGAGGAAATGGGTCTGGGGGGTTGAGGGCTACCAATGACACGACATTAGCCTTAAATCTCTGGAAGCAGATAGCAAGTATTTTGACTGCTTTGTTAAGCTATTTGCTCTAATAGTCTAGCATGCTTTTCTTTATCCATTAATTTCCCTGGATTGTGAAATATAGCTATTACAAAGTCATGTATACATTACACTGCAAGAGCCTGTAAAGTCCAACAGGAGACTACTGTTTTTATGATCCTTTTAATTTAGTCCGATAATTTTAATTAAGATAGTGAAAAGAAAGCATCAAGCATTATGGTAATGTAACATGAGTATATACTGCCCCGTATCAGGCAGGAGAGTTTCACCTAACATTGGAAAATCATAAACAGCTGCCCACTGGCCAAGGGCCCTGCCAAACCAAACAGCCACATCACTCCAACCTCGGAAGATGGAGAAAACAGGTCACAAGTCAACTCTTTAAAATGGGGCATTATTCCTAAAAAGGAAACACACAGCTTTAAGAAAATAAACCATAGGTTCTTTGAAGACCATTTTAAAGACCTTTTCCACAGCACAAGATAAACATCTGCCAAGGTTCAAAATGATCAGGGACTGGGCTTAGGGGACAAGGACAGGGTAGAGGGGACATAACTCTGTTTCAAAAACTGGAGAGCCTTATCAAGAAATATAGGGAAATGCTCAATGATTACCAGGTCAAGTACAAAGGAATAATTAGGCCTATGTCAAGAAAGAATTTGAGAGTAACCTTGCAAAGTGCCCCAAAGCCAATAGGAAACATTACTTAAAAAGATAAAACCTCTGGAAAGAAAGATTTTCTGCAAAAAACATGTACCTAAGATATGAGAGACAGAGGCAGAGAGACACACAGAGAGATAAACTGCTTCCTTGGTCTTTATTAAGAAAAGAATTAAAATTATTGCAAATATCCACTTATCTTTTCAAACAGTCTGCAGGACCTAAATCAAACAGTGATTAATTTAATGGAGAGTCTAAACCTAATTATTAAACCAGATGTGGTAAAAACAAAAACCTGACTAGTATTATCACAGAGTTAAAGACTCAAGGTGGAATTTGCAAATTGTTGGTTCAAATGTAAAATTCTAATTATAACCAGTCACTATACAGAAGGATACAGTTACTAACTGGATGCCCAAACACAGAATTTTCAAAACGAAGGCCTTTCAAATATTGAAGAAAACAACATATTGAGGGACAAAAACAAACAGGAATTAATGGTATAACATGGTTTAGCATTCACTCCACTTGACAGCAATCAACAGACTAACACAAATCAAAGCCCAGTTTTAAAAATTACATTTTGCCATGGTTAAAGCACTAGACAAATGACAGAGAAATAGTCATGAAAGCACGGGACTTCCAGGAGACAGGTACTAAAAGTGATCTTATTTAACATTTTTATAAATGATTTGGAGGAGAAAGTGCAGAGGAAAGCAGGAAAGTTTGTATTAAGCTCTTCTAGTTACAAAATGCCAAATAACAGAGATAACCATCCTTTTAGCATCAATCTGAAAAACATGGTAGAATGCTTTTAACCAGCATGCACTTAACCAGCTGTCTGGGTTAACCGATGATCTCCATTCCCTTTGTAAATCACACTGACTGATGCATTTGAACTGTTCCCAACAAGAGGCTCCTTCCTAAGTCGACTGAAGACTCTGCTGCCTTCAGCCAAACCACAGTTACAGTCAGAAAGATACTCTGGTGCCAAATCTGTGCACAGTTACTGCACTTATTTATAAAAATTACTTTTTTAAATGATAAATTACTTAAAGAAGTGACATTTCAAGTATGTAAAAGCACATTAGTTTCTACAAAAAATAACTTGAATGCTTCAAAAAATATTCAGTTTTGTCCCTCATAATATAGTAATTTTTTAATTGCCATCGAATACTGTGTAAGCATCATAATTGTATAGTTATCTATAGAAAACAATCAATTATCTTCAAAGCTGTTTCCAAGTTGTTGCTGCATTTTAAAGAAACAAATTGGAAATAACAGACTCTACCACACGTATGGATTTGAAAAGAAGCTCATCACGGATCCATACTGGAAGAAAAAATCTTGACCTTCTTTCAAAAGTTTGCTCAAAACATGTTTGAATGAAATACTTCAGATATGTATACATCATTTTTATGCTTCTCTACTTTAATAACAGTTTTTACGTTCTGATCAACATTTCTTACATCTTTTCTTTAGAACTCTCCGTATGTATTAGTATGCCGACTATGTGCCAAGCGTTACATAGGAATTGTAAATATAAAGAAGAAGATTTTTTTATCTCTCAAATTGTCAAGTTTTAATGGGGTAGGCAGATATACTAAAAAATAATAGCAACCTACTCTATTAAGTATTATAGATACATGTTATACATCAAAAAGAAAACAAAAAACTTCATCTGGAGAGCTGTAGGGTGAGTTGATATGTTAGTGAAATTTTAGTTAAGGCAGGAGAGTAAGTTTAGGTGATGTGTCTGGGTGTGAAGGCATGTTCGAGGGCAACAAAGTGTCACAGGTCCCAGAAAACTTTTGGCTAAAACCATGGAAAGAATGGAGATGT
The DNA here is from genome assembly GCA_019455555.1 of Galemys pyrenaicus. Classification (NCBI taxonomy): domain Eukaryota; kingdom Metazoa; phylum Chordata; class Mammalia; order Eulipotyphla; family Talpidae; genus Galemys; species Galemys pyrenaicus. Next base: position 917,504 of record JAGFMF010011655.1, on the reverse strand, counting down.
CTACGGGGAGCTGCCTCACAAGGCACAAAGTTATGTGAATTTTCAACCATAAATTATGGGAAATCATCCTATTCTAACAAAAGAATGACTCAATCATAATTGTCTTTTAGTGTGGTATCTTCCCAGTTTAAAGATTAGCGGTAACAGAGGAAGTAAAGAACAGTTCTGATACTATAAAAAAGGTTCTACTATGAAAAGCAAATCACAGCACTATACTGCAGATGGAAAACTTGCCTGATTGGTGACTTATGAGACATTTAAAGGGTGAGGGATAACAAGTCAAGAAGGAGCCCCAGATTTAGAAATGTAGCACCTGATGTTTGAAGATTCACTAATATAATGAAGGCATTTTTTAAGTATTTTTTTTTAAGTTATGGAAATGAAATGTTATATATCCAGATGGAGAAGCTTAATAGCAGGCTGGCTATTTAGATCTGCCAATCAGGAAAAGGACTTAGAATTCTTACTCTAGGGGTAGACTTGGGACATACAGAACTGAATGGGCACATTAAGGAGGCACCAATTCAGAAAGGAGGAAGAAAGATGAAACTTCCAAATAACTTTAGGAACAATTTAGATGGGAAAAAGCCCACAGGCGAGTAAGAAGTAACAGAAAGGAAGAAGCAATGGCAAGGGTTGACATGGGAGCTAAGAGAAGGAAATCAACACAATAACCAACTATTTCAAATGCAAAAGGAAGGTCAAATAAGACAACTATGAAAACAGTATTTGGAAGTTAGGAAATTATTAGCGAAAGAGGTCTGAGCTGGGCACAGGTACAGAGGCTTGTGCCTTGAGTTAGGAATGTGAACTGTAAGACAGAGTGGGGACTAAAGCTCTGTTAAGGAGCTTCAACTGAAGGGAAGAGATGAGGTGTTTCCTAGAGAAGGGAACAAAGGAAGACTTTTATTTTTAATAGTATGACTTTAGAGATTTTGACAAACTGAAGAGGAGTCAGCAAAGATGAACACAAGAATGAGAAACATGGACATTAGGAAAGTGAGGACCGAACCAGATCCTGAGAAGTCCGATGTCTCAAGAACCTTAGCCCACAGGAGCCTGCCTACCTCAGAGCAAGAGGGAAGGACTGAGGAACCAGGCAGTGACAGCCAACAAACTGGCCCAAGGAGAAGGGCCAGTTCTTGACCTACAGAGACCTATTGTCAGTGTAACACAAATATTACTCTGTGAGAGAATGGCACTGTCAGGTGGAAGTGGAAGGAGTAGGAAAGGCAACGAAGTTTTCAAGCTTCCCCTGTTGGCAATGCAGAAGAAAACCAGAGACCCTGGGTGGGGGTCTGTAACATTTCCTTCATGGAAAAGTACATAGAGTTCATTTCACGAGGATAGAAATACCAGTTTATACATTTAAAGGATCATGGGCAACAAGTTATTAATAAACACAGCCCAAAAGTCACTATAAATAACTTTCAGAAGATATCTCTTTAATAGACTCTTAACACACTATAATAATATCAACAATGTCTAAACACTAACCGAAAATAAAATAATGTTCCATTTACAGGGTTGTACTCTTCAGAGTACTGAAGACCTTCCTAAATAATGCATGTTAAAGAAAATATCTATTTATAATTTAATAATATTGATAATGGAAAGGACTATCAAAAGTACTAGGTATTTTAGTCTAAATATAAGCCAGATACTCTGTGGAATTGTAGCTGCCACGAACTGTATACCACAAAATGTCCATCTAATTCTGACTGCAGTGCACTCTGGTATTATCTCATGAAAACCTGAGAGAAACCGCAGTGAGATTTAGAAACGAAAAAAAGAATCATGATTTTATATGGCAATTAGTACACCTACATATATTATGTTTATTTGTGAGATTATTTTTAAGTACCATAAAAATTTAAAAAGCAAGGAATGACAAACTAAAATGGATTCAACAGAAAGAAGTAGTAGTTCAATTAAATTAAAATGGGAGTGGATCATGTTAAAAAGGCAACCCTATCATAGCACTATCGGAGACAAGACTCTCCTTAATTTGCAGTTATGTCTGACCTTGTAAGGTAATTTCTATTATTTGAAAATACTGTCAAAGGAAAAAGATAAACAATTATTTTTCATGTGTCATCAGCAGAGTGAAAAACACATGTAATCTAACATATATCTCCTAAATTTTCTCTTCTTGGAGCAATTAGAGAATCTACCATTTTTTTTTATTTAAGATTTTTTTTTTATTAATGCATACAAGAACAGGGGTACAGGCCAGAGGCGCGGGAGGTGAGAGGAGTCACCAGAGACGGAGTGGGGAGCAGAACAGTTAGATCAACTGAAATACAACGGTGAGGGGTACAGCGGGTGAGCAGGAGAGGTCTAGCCCCTCCCTGGCCGGGGATCGCACTCAAGTGCGGATGCTTCACATTGCGGTGCTCAACCCGCTGCGCCAACAGGGAGGCCCGAGAATCTACCATTTTAAACACAGAGATTTATATAACAAAAAACACAGAATGCAGAATTAGTTTTAAATATCCTTATGAACTTCCAAGTTCTCTCTACAAAAGAAATTTTACATAGAAATACAAATGTACTTGAAAATAAAAGATAATCACATACCTATGTCATTTATCTTCTCCCCAAATTACATTCAACCTTTATAAATACTTAACTGTTTTCCACATTATCATGAATTTCTTTTGTTCCTATTAGCATGTAACAGACTGTCTAGTAGACACTCATTAAAAAGAAAAATTAATAAAGGTATGATAGAAAATAATAAAAACATGACATGAAAAATTGTATGAATGATTTCTTTCCAACTCCTCCTCCCTACTACTTACAAGGTCTTCATAGAATATAAATGTATATGAAACACTCCATTTAACTATCTACAAGAAACAAAATAATATGTAAAAATAGCATACAATTACTATGCTGCAGACTACAATTTTTTTAAACTTTCTTGTTCTTAAAATAACTATCACTCCTCTAGGAATAGCTGATATGAACATGCCCTTAACTGTAATTTCTTGGAGTTTGTTTTCTTAGGGATTCTGATTGTATAATTTTAAAAGACAGTATTTTTAAATTGTATAACCATGCATTGGGGCTAGAGGGATCATACTTTGCAATCCCGCAAACCTTTCAAGACTCTGAGCCCTAGGAAGTTTCAAGTGCTGCTCGGCTCTGCTCAAGGAAATGCTTTGTTCAGGCTGTCATTAAAGAAAATCATCAATAACTATGTTTGTTCCTCTGAATTCAGCTGCACCAACTGCTTACTTTCTTAAGACTGAAATTAGGAAGGTGTGTCTTGATGGCGGCCACACAGAAGCTCCTTGGGTAGACTTCCAGTTCCAAAACAAACCCCCACACATGTCCAGAAAACAAATTTTTGGCAAAATGAAATAAAGAGATCAATGCCCAAATAAAAAGTGTAAGAACTGATGGGGAGATGCAAGATGATGGAAGACTTTAAGAAATTCCATTACTTCATTTACAAAGTAAAAGCAGGAAGTAATGACTTTAGTTAATATTAAATTTAATATACTTACATACTTTTATATATAACCTAATTAAACAAAACCAATAGTGACATCAAAGAATCAACCAAAAGGAATAGGTGGTTAAACTTTGCAATCTTCCTTCCAGACTTTATTTTCTATATGCTGAGAAGCTGGGAAAGCAGTAAATAGCCACATAAAAAATAATCACTGAAAAAAAAAATCTTGCCACTTTTTGTTAATGGTTTCGCACTCTTGAGCTGAGCTGTTTTTGCTACTGGCAAGCATTATTTTCTTCTGTACGTAAAATTGATTCTAAAATACCCAAACTATTATAAGGAAGCCCAGGAAAACTGACCAACTCACTGAGAATTTATAACCTTTCACAGGATCACAACCTTCCTTTAATTCCTGCTCCCACAGAAAATGTGTCAGAGGTTGAATAGAAGGCTGGGCTCGAAGACCTGTGGTCAGACTAAGCTAGTCCTCCTGGGACAGTTTTCTCTCTTACCATACCCCAGAGCTTCCTGTCACATTACCTAACTCCACTCGTGGTTCACCCACCACTCAGACTTTGGTGGGATCCGCATGTGTGGTTCATGGAGAACAAAGACCTAAGTTTTTATTCCTAACCAACTTTATCCTCCTGGTTTAAGCCTAGTTAGATTTGGGGCGTTCATGAATAAAAAGAGGAAGGAGACAAATGAGGAAGTGACAGACAATGCCTGGAATGTTCCTGGATATCAAAAAGGCACAATTTCTACAAAGGATTTGAGGCACAGCACAGCAGTAAGCCAAGAGGGCTCAGCTGTGATTCTATTCAATTCAACAAATATTTATTATGCATCTTTTGCCAAATCAAATGTAAGGACTCCAAATTATATTTATATCCTCAGGGTACAAAACAGAGCTGGAACTGACAGTAGGCACTTACTAGATGTGGGGGAAAGGAAGGAAAGGATAGGAAAAGAAGGAAGGAAAGTATCTTCTAGAGAACAGGCATTTGCTGAAAGAAAGGAACAATGTGGCAAGTGAGCTTCAAAGGTGCTAACTAGTGATTTTATTAGGATTCCCTCCCATTTTCTGACCTAGCTTTGATTTAGTCAGTGTTTTATCTTGAGACATCCAACAGAGAAACAAAAAGTAAACTAGATTTGAAAAACTGAGCTGCAGATATGTTACTAAAATGTTGACAGTAAAAACAAACAGGCTTTTTAATCCTGGCCATCCATAAATCATGGAGAACACTCCCATGCCAGATTCAATTGCCAATTAAATTATAATCTATGGGGAGTAATGGACCTAGTATTTTTCAATACTCATGAGATTCTAATACATTATTTATTGAACAGTGTTTCTCAGTATTTGATGGAACATAAAGTTTTCTGCCCAAAAGTCATGATGAACTTGATAAGCTACAAACAAAAATCCAATACACTTATTAAATAATAAGTGTATGTTTGCAGTTCTACAATATATGAGAACTCATTTATTTAAGATCAATCACCTTCCTGATTAAAAACTTTTAACAGGAAAGAGACACAGTGAGACTAATACAACAAAAAACAAACAAAAAAGACTTTACATATAGTAAAGTTTTCCAGTGCAGGACATTAGCATCAGATGTCTCTCTAGGTCTGAGTAATAATTACAGGCAAATTAATATGATTCTAATATTAACTTGAAGATTAGCTCATTTGTTTTTTTAAAAAACTATGCTTTTTTAAAAGCTACTATATTCATAAAAACTAAAACTTGAACTTTCCAAATACCCAACTTTTAAAAGTAGGTTTTCTTAGGATCTTAAAATTGGTTATGAGTGTTGATAACTCTGTGAATATATTAAAAACCAATGAACTGTGTACCTTAAATAAGCAAATTTTATGATTTGTGAATTATATCTCAATAAAGCTAGTCTATACATCTGAGAATTTTTTGAAAATAGCTTTTTCCTGAATATATGAAAATATTTTCATAATTGCACATCAACTATGAGTATTAAAAAAATATATAAATTATTATTTTAAAATGTTAAATCTCATTTGCTTTTTCATATGCTCCTAAAATCAAGGGTACATTCCATATTGAAATAATCTGGGCTTTAAAAGTTTTCGGTTTTTTTTTTTTTTAAATCACAGCCTGGAGCAATAAATGCTAATATTAAAATGCTGAAAATTAATGATATCATAATTGGGGAGCATGGAATGAAATGTGATTAAGTTATTAGTGAATCACTAAAGTGTGATGGGTGGAAATGAAATAGGCCTAAAAGTCAGAAGTCAAAAATATCTTCCTTTGGTGTGTGTCTGAACTCTCCAAAAGCTGCTTCAACATTAGTGATTATTCTAGAGACTGTTGACGGGCTATATGTACTTAAAACAGTAGGGGAAAACATTAAAAATACAGTGAAAAGTCCCAAACCCTAGATCTGACTATCTTCTGTAAGGTTAGTATTCTTGGACAAACAACTCAAAATTGCAATAAAAAATTTTCAGGGGCCTCTCTGGTGGCGCAGTGGGTTAAGCAACACACTATGAAGCAAACCGCAGCCACTGCAGCACGAGTTCGATCCCTGCTGCCGGCCAGGGAGGGGA
>JAGFMF010011655.1:874231-911396 GCA_019455555.1 Galemys pyrenaicus | reverse complement strand
GCTCCCCGCTTTCTGTGGTGAATCCTCTCACCCCCCACACCTCTGGCCTGTACCCCAGTGCTTGTATGCATAAATAAATAAATCTTAAAAAAAAAAAAATTCTGAAATTCAGTTGAAGAATAAGCTGAAGCAATGTTTAAGAAACCATCTGAAGACTGTTTGGGGCTTTTAAAAATAGTGTTGTAATTATTTTGGCTTTGTTACAAAAAGAGGACAGAGTTCACAGAAAGAACAGGACTTTCTCCAAGAATCTCTAACATTTTGTATCCCACCCACTTTTCCCTTTCGCATCACTGAAACAGCTTAGATTTTTCTTGTCTAATCATTTTCTCACCTATCAAAGAAATATTTGTTTTTATAAGAAGTTATTCAGGACTTATAAATTAAGTCCTAGACTTTAATTTGGAGCTTTAATCTGCAGCTGATGGACAGGTGCTGCTTTCCTTCATCTGCTGCTGTGTGGATAGAGAACATACAATGTGTTTTTATACCATTGCAAATAGATTCTGCAAGTGAGTTTTGTTTGTTAGGTTGTGGTTTTCTAACGAGAGTCTCAGCCAGTCAGGGGTAAAAGAAAGAGCTAGAAGGAAGGTTATAGTGAGGGGCACCGAGGTTCTGATCAACACAAGGACAGACTGACACAATGGTTCATATTTACAGGAGCAAAGTAAGAGACCATATTTTCAGGAGCATAATTAAGAAGCAAGTCCAAAACTGTAACTTTTAGCAGTGAAGCTCTGCAAGTGAATTGATTGTTTCAAAAGAAAAAGTTACATATTTCTCCAAAGCACATTAAACTGCTACCCTCAAAAGATTAAAGTTTTATTATTAAAAATGTTTTCCTTTTAGAGTTAGAAGACACAGGCAAATGGAAATGTTTGTCCAAACTTTTTGAAGCATTACTTAAAATTGTTATAAGGCATAATTACAAATGATTGTGAACGAAACAGTATTATTTAATTCTCAACTCTTGTATGGATTAATTATTTCTTATGTTAAATTTCCCCCACTGTGTGATGATATGGAAATATATATGCCTGCACATGTGTGAGCTGCTCAGCTGTAATTAATGATGCACTTTTATTCTCTATTATTGTGTGGAAAACATTCTGACACAAAATAAATGAAGCATAATCATTCAAAGTAATGATTCGAATGTACTGATTAATGATATCAAATAGCTTTTCTGTTCTTTAGTTAAATTAAAACATTCACAGTCTGGGAATCGGAAGGCTCCCCCAAATGAATGTTTTCTAGGTAATCATTTCCCCATACAGAAATCACCTGCCATACGGCCACTGACAATAAGTCAACTGTAAAAATTACCGTGATTTTATGTGTGAGAAACGAAAACTGTAACTTAAACTATTGCATTGCTAAGTAGCCTTCAGAAATGTTACGTAAGTGGGGAGAAAGGGAAGTGAACCTTGGATTCAATGATCTATGATACTCAGATATTCTCAGTTTATTCTGTAAACTGAATAAATTTCTTAAATATTACATCAAGTATTAACATAAAATATTTTAACAATTTTTATTTTAAATTAAGTCAGTCTCCAAAAAGTATCTGATTTCACTTGTATGAGATACAGACACTACAATTTCACTCATACGAGAGATACCTGGAATAATCAAGTTCATGAACAGAAAATAGAGTGACGGTGCCAGGGGTTTAGAAGAGGAAGAAATAGAGGATTATTTTTCAATGGGTGCAGTTTCAGTTTCACAAGATGGGTTTGGCGCTGGTTGCACAAAACCTGAATGTATTTATTGCTGCTGAACTAGACACTTAGATAGTTAAGATAGTAAATTTTGTTACATGTATTTCATCACAATTACAAATAATATTTCTACAGGAAAATAAACAGACAAAACAGAATCACAAAACTATAAGTATCTTAACAAAGAACATAATTCAACCTAACCAATTAACTAGCTTGATAATTTAACAATTCTTTGGAAACCTCTATGTTAGCAGAAATCCTAAATAGACTAGAGTGAAAGCTCTGTATTCACTTACTAATTCTTGAAGCTGGCACCGTTGCAATCTCTGAAACATAAAGATTTACTTTGACATACCTAGCCACCCATCAGAATCAATGGGCTTTTAAAATATTTCCTGACACCTCACATCCACTGGGATGGCTACTATCCAAAACTAAAATTAAATAACAAGTGTTGGCAAGGATGTGAAGAAACTGGAACCCTTGTGCACTGTTACTGGATTATAAATTGGTGTAACCACCATGGAAAACAGTATGATAGTTCTCCAAAACATTGAAAAATAATAATAAAAAAAGAACAATGATATATAATCCTCCTTCTAGGTAAATACCTAAAAAAAATTGAAAGTAGATTTTCAAAGAGATATTTGCACATCCATAGTCAAGATGCACTATTCACAGTAGCAAAGAGGTAGAAGAAACCCCAATGCCCACTGACAGATAAACAGAATGTGGCATATTAATGCAATGAAATATTATTTGGCATTACAAATGAAGGAAATCTATCACATGCTCTGACTTGGATGAATCTTGAAGACATTAGCTAGTTGAAATAAGTCAATGGCAAAAAGACAAACACTATAATTTTACATATATGAAGTATCAGAATAGATTTCACAGAAACAGAAAATAGAATGGCTACAGAGGCTGAGAGGAAAGGGAAATGCAGAGCTGTTTAGTGGTATGGAGTTTCAGTTTTGCAGGATGAAGAAGTTCTGCATGTTTCAAAGATGTGAAAACTCTCAACTTAAAAATGGTGAGGCACTTAAAGAAAAAAACTAGGTATAATTAAATAAACAAATAGATTTCCTGAGTCCTATCATAAAACAGACTTAGAAATTTTCGACTGACCTGAGATAGTACTATATCATTTGTAAAAGGCTTTACAAGTGATGGCTCCAGAACCAGCAGATAGTGATCTATTATTACATGGGTGCTAAATCGGAAGTAACACAAACTAAATGGCAGTCCTGTTTAACACTTCACTTTATAACTGTTTATATATAAACATAAAATATCCCTATAATGGAAATTAATCAGCTTGAAAAATCACTAAGAAATTAATGAGTTTTGATACTGAGACTGATAAGAGCAGAAACAAAAGAACCTTCCTTAACATCTCTCAAAATAATCTCTCTCCCCATCCAATGGGAACTGATACCAATCGGTGGAGCCAACATCCAGTGCTAGCAGTATCTGTGTTAAACTTCTGTTTTAGAAAGAGTATCAAACCTTTTATTAGGACTGCAAGTGTCCAGGGAATCTCTGGTACCCAACTGCCATCCTGGGTCAATCCTTGTCTAGAAGGCTCTAGAAAACTAGAAAAGCAATTAAACACTACAATAGTAAAAGAGACTGAAAGCATAAGTCACTCAATTGCTAGACAATTTTGAGGAACATACTAAATTTCAATTATCTAATGGAGAAATAACAGAAAAATCAGATATATGTCAAAAAGATTCACTTTAGATAACAGATGTAAAACATCACAATAAATGGCGCAAAGTAGTTATCCAATGAGACAATGATGTCACTATTGCTGACTTTTATCTCAATGCTTTTTTACTAAAAAATTACGTTAGTATAATCGATTTCAGTTCTAATAATCATTAAGATGCAAAAATTTTTGGCTCTACTTCTAATTTACAACCTCAAGGACCATGCTTAACATTAAGTTTTTTCTATGTTCTTTGAGCTCATCACATGACACTCAGGAGGTAGGAGCTATTTTACTTATCTTCTCAACTACTCAACAGGTAATAGCTACGGACCTGACATTTGCAAGGCAGTATCCGAGACGTGGTCACATACTGATCTGTACCCCTGAGTTTTCCATCCATGCTCACCAAGACATAGTTGGTTTACTGAATTACTCACTGGAACTTTAGAATCACATAGCTAACATTACATACAGTTGTGGAAAGCATTTAAAGTTAAAATAACTTGTTCCTCAACTACATTCCTACTCTAAAATGTCAGAGGAAAATCACCATATTTAATTAATATTAAAGCCATCAATTTTAATTGTATAGAATATAACCAATAAGGAATGTCTAAAAATAAAAAGGACCTGTACATGCCTAATTGCTTACAGAAGAGTCAATCGAACTTTCACTTAATTAAAAGTATTGCATTGCAAAATTAGTGATTAAAGGACAAAAGAATTCAGACCAAACCAAAATAAAAAACAACAACTATATATGCTGTAAAGTATTTTAAAATATTCTCAGATTGAGGAAATTATTCTATAATGTAAGCAACTAAGAAAGACATTACCCGGCTTGGCATTAAACTAAAGAATCAATAAAGAAAAAGCACACTGTTCTCCATTCATTTAGCACCATACCTTGCTCCCACCCCACCATGTTCTCCATACCCCCAGAATTCACAGTAGGGGCTGACGTCGGCTCCCACTCCTCTAATAGTGCCCAAACACAAGATGCTTTCAATGAGGATGAACATGCACATATTTCGGTACAAGATGAATATCTAGTTTGCTATTCCTGGCAAAGAATTCAAAATGTCCAAGGTTGTCAGTACAACTTTTAACTTCTGTGATTTAACAGAACCTTTAGTAAGGACAGAATATAACTTCAAAAGAAGGAAAGAACTTTTCTCCCCATGATTAAATGCAGAAAGCCAGGGAACATTTTCTTGGGAGGCTGAGGTGGGGAAGGGGGTACTAACAAACATTCAGCCAAAAAAGTTGGTAAAAAATTTTTTAGAGAGGGGCCTCCCTGGTGGCTCAGTGAAGCAAACCGCACTATGAAGCAAACCGCAGCCACTGCCGTGCGAGTTCGATCCCTGCCGCTGGCCAGGGAGAGGACCCACATGGTGTAGCAGGCCTCTCCTGCTTCATCTGCTGCTCTCCTCAGCAATGTGTTTCAGTCTGCCTCTTCTGCTCCCCGCTCTGACTCTGGTGAATCCTCTCACCTCCCTTGACTCAGGCCTGTATCCTAGCTCTTGTATGCATAAATAAATAAATCTTTTTAAAAAAGGTTTTTTTTGAGAGAGGAAAATCAGGGTGTGGGGGTTGGGGAATGGATCACCTTTAAATTTAATAAAGCAAAATAAGGCAAGAATAAGCAAATAAAGAAAAATGTCTTAACAAAGGTAATAGTATAGAATTAAAACATAAGGAAATAGTGACTTTGACACAAGAAGGAGTAACTTTCATAGTCTGACAATGCTGAAATACATCAGGTAGAGTAGAATGAAATACAGAGTAGACTCAAATATCCTAAATTTTAAGAGGTGTGGCTCACAGAATAGGCATCATTTCTAGAAAGTCAGTTATAAAAAACAGTGGTAATTTACAGTCCAACTGATTTCATTTCAACAAACATTTCTTGAATGCATGTTATATACAACACTCTGTACGTGCCTTAAATCAAGACATATAAATCCAAGTTCAAAATGTGTTTCAAGTAGTCTGACCACAGTTTATTTTCCAAAAGTTTGTATAGTTCATGTTGCAAGTATTGGGTTCAACTATATGAATATGGCATGTTCTGTAGTTCAAAAACAGTTGCATGATGACAAATACACATGTTTCAAGCTGGTATGTCATACCTATCATGCAAAGCTAAGAACTAACTACAAAATGGAAGACTAAGCCAAATGTTTCTAAAAATACAAGAATTAAAATGAAAAAAAAGAAATCATTCATTTTGACTTTGGAAAGCAGGACAGCTTCTTGGAGCAGATGGCATATGAACTAGGAATCATGGTTTGAAAGTTGAAATAGTGAGAAAAGGGAAGATAGTGAGGAGGAAGTGGCAGATGGGAATTTTAGACTAGGAAAAGCAAGGACATACACATAGGATCATGAGGTGTAATAGAATAATTCAAGTGGCAAAATCATCCATTTGATATCACAGAACAAGCATGTGAGATTCATTATTAAAAAATAATTTAAATTAACCACCTGGTAAAGGTGATGCTCTTCTCATAATCCAATACTGTAGGATGAAACAAAATGCAAAGGTTTTCTGATAAACCATAAAAGGAACACGAAATGAGTATCAAATCATCCAGCCCCTATCAAAAGGCTACAAGCTTTCTCAAGTTCACCAAAGTCTCAATATAAAGTAACACTGAGCGCCCCTGACTGCCACTACTGCAGAGAAACCAAACATTGGGTGAGACTGCTCTGTTCAGAGACCTTGATCTTCCCCTGGATTACTGTTCTTACAGTTTCCTCTGTCGCTGCCCCAAAAGTCAGGTTTTTTGAAGGACCCCATCAGATTTAAAGGTCAAGTTCTTGCCACCACTCTACTTATAAATCAGTACAAGGGGCATTCTCCACTTACCACTGGCAAACTTAATAATCCCTAGAACCGACAGGGTGCTTTGTGGTAACATTGGCTTTTTGCAGAGTTATGAAGATGGTAATGAAGTCAAATCTACTGCTCCATTACACATATTATTCTTAGCCACAATAACGGTGATCCATTTAAGCTTTGGGGCTGTATTTAAAGAGATGGTTTAGGAAACAATAAAGCCTAAAAGAATACTGTAGGTGTATTCCAAATTTAGTGTGAGTAGGAAACATCAGGGGAATTTTATCTACTCCACAAAACAATAAAACACTGCGCCAGCAGCACAAAGAGGCCAAGAGAAAGGGGGAAAGGGAACTTTTGTGTCTCCTTATTGGAGAGTCAGCAAGCTAATAAAAATATTAGTCAAAGGAGACATAAAAAGACCTAATTACTGTTTGAAAGAAAGCTTTTTTAAAAAGAAAAAAGGGAAATATCAAATGTTGTGTTATTTATACTGCACAGACATTGGCCCCAAGGGATACACCACAGATCATAACTAGTTAAAGGAGCAAGACAAGGGGAAGAATGAAACTGGTGGACCCAGGGAATAAGACTGACACAGAGGCAAAAAAGACACAACACACCGAGAAGAGAAATACACCAAGAAAAGCAGCAACAATTAAATTAAACTCACATGTAAACAGGAGAGCATTTTAAATGCTCAAACGCTAAAAACATTTTTACTGAAGCCATTTTATTGAACATTGTTGTAGTTTCATGAAGATATGCTGAACTGGCAGTACCCAATAACTGCCTCGAGGGCCAGAGAAAATTCTGTTAAGGACTGAATATGAAACCTGCAGGCCAGAGGTTCTTTCCAACTAAAGCCTATGGCTCTAGAGCTTCAGGCGAGAAGATGTAACTAGTATTTTCAATTATACTCAGTATCTGCCAATTTTGAACATTCCTATTAAAAGTGCTGGAAAATCTCCAAACATCATCAATTAATGAATGTGTCTATATATGCTGAGTTTGAACATGATACACAGCTTGTTGACAGAAGCTCTAGGAGGTAACTTAATTTGTGAGATGCAACCACAAATTTCAATAATCATACCTTCATTTAGAATTGTAGGTTTAGAGAATTAGATCATGATTGTTCATATTACAAGATCCTTCTACAGTTTTATGACAGTTTTATTTTTCTTTGGTCTCATTTTAGGTTTGGTTTTGGTTTTTAATCTAGTAGTGGGAGATGATAAATACATCTTTAGAATTCAATGTAACTTCAAATTTGGCAGTAAGGCAGTCCACCAGGGCATAAAACTATGTCTGGCCTGCGTGTTCTCTACATACTATTCCCTTTCCTATGTTATTATCTCTGTGGAGACTATAACTCCTGATTCTGAGTCTCCAAATACTTCTCAAGCCACCTTCCCAGAAGCTAAAACAACAGAGGATTCTGCACTGACTTTCAGGTGGCCTGAGAAAGCAGTGGTATGAAGGCATAAGGAAGGGCTTAGAGACCCAAAGCAGCAGGCACAGCAGGAACACTGGAGAGAGGAGCAGGATAACTGGCCATGGTCTCCAACACGCTCGAGCAGTACGGACGCCTCTGCAGCACTAATTAACATGGATAAAGCTTTCACCAGAGAGCCACATTAGTATGGAGCAGCAATCTGCAGACTTTTTCTGTCAAGGGCCAGAAAGTAAATATTTTCAGTTTTGTGGACCAAAGTTCATCAGCCACAGACAATGCTGAAACAAATGGGGGTGGCGATGTGCCAAAAAAACTTGATTTCTAAAAACAGTTATGCACTGTAGTTTGCCAAAGTCTGGCACTGACTTTGCAACTTTCAAGTGATTTTTCTAGTAACACACTCATCCTCGTTTGGAGGGGACCATGAATCCAAGCAGCTACTATGCCATTTCAGTAACAAGCATCACTGTAAGCCACCCTGACACCAACAGCATTTCTTGAGCATTTGCTATATTATATTGAGACTCTGCACTAACTAGATTGCACATAGTTCACTGCATACCGCATCTCTGTGGTAGCCGCTGTTACCACGACCCCTATGCCCAGATACACATATCAACAGCAGCCTGAAACAGTGCAGGGACTACATCCCGGATGCCTGTGACTCTATTCTGCAGCTGCAATCTACTAGCCAGCGGACTTGTACTACAGTTTATCATTATCACTGGGAAGCCTGTTAAAATGCAATATTTACAAGTATATAGATTCTGATACAGTCCCATCTGGGCTTAGGTCGAGGATTCTGCATTTTAGTACACTCTTCGTAAATTTGGTGCAAACTCTCAGTGGAACAAACATGAGAAATACTACAGTATCATTGTTTTCAAGCCAAAAGCCAAGCATGTATACTGGAAAAGAGGTTGTTAGTGCCTATTAAAACCATTAATTTAAACTAATGATTATCTTCAATGAGGAAAAGTTGTGGTAAATATTAAGATAAATTCTACTTACAGTATGTTCTGGAATTTTTAAGCATTAAAATTATAAAAGGTATATTGAGTTTTTAATGTTTATATAAATATGAAACAAAAGCAGCCTAAATTTCCGAAGCCTATTTTTGTTTTAAAATATTAGTAAAGACATCACTATAACTTAAACAGGAGAGGTTGGTGATACCTGCTAGCATTTTTATTTAAACACAGATGTTATACCTCTTTCCTTTTATATCCCCAAATCTAATGAGAACATTTTACTCATGTGCCACTGCAGATGTGGGAGATGAATTATGACATTTTCAATTACTTCAATTTGGAGTTAATTCTGATAACACAATTTGTCAAATGGGGATTAGAAAATGGGTCCCATAAAGCAAGTTCAAATATAAAGAAATAGCTACATGAATTCTGCCTTCAGAAGCACATGGGACCAGAATCTCAGCCACCAGCAAGTGCACGTGATGTGAATATTGACACAGGTCTTCTGTCAGAAGTTATGTAGGTCAGAGACAAGACAGCAGAATGGCTCGAAAAAAAATCTTGGCATGATTTTCTCACCTCTGAAAGTAGCTGTTATCCTTCGACCCTAAGAGAGAGAGAGAACTCGTGGTTCCCTTAAGAGTCCAGAATCTTTTGCATAAGCAACCTCAAAACAGCAGAGTTCAGGGCAGCCACATAGTATGAGACATGGGTTCAAAGTTTACACAACACATGGCCAAGATACAAGTTTAAGAGATGGGGCTAAAGGCTGCAATTAAAACACACTTCCTGTTCTCAGTGCGCTTATAATCTGACAGAAATTGTATTTCTAATAATACGGAGATTCCTCAAAATATTAAAAATGGGATCTACCATATGACCCACCAATTCCGCTCCTAGGAATCTACCTGAGGA
The DNA here is from genome assembly GCA_019455555.1 of Galemys pyrenaicus. Lineage (NCBI taxonomy): Eukaryota > Metazoa > Chordata > Mammalia > Eulipotyphla > Talpidae > Galemys > Galemys pyrenaicus. The sequence continues at coordinate 901,762 of JAGFMF010011655.1, read as the reverse complement.
ATGCAAAAAACACTAATTTGAAGATATATATATATACCCCACTGTTCAATGCAGCATTCTTTACGATGGCCAAGTTAATGAATAAGTAGCCAAGCACAGATGAGTGGATTAAGTGCTCTGAACATGGTAAATACTATTCAGCTATAAAAAAAAATGGACTTTTTCCATTTGTACAATACAAATGAAACTCAAGGGGATTACACTAAGTGAAATAAGACAGAAGGAGACAAATACCAGATAATTTCACTCATACATGAGAATATTGAGGAACAAAACAAGCTGTCAATACTAAACCAAACAAACCCTACAAATATGACTGAAGAATCAGGGAAAGGAGCATAGGAGTGGGAACAAAGTGAGGAGGACACCCAATAGTCAAAGGTAAAGAGGCTACAGCTGCTTTGGTGGCAGGTGTGGTGTTGTGTGATGAAGTGACACACACTGTGCAGGTGTGAACCTAGTTCACTAAATTATATAAAGTGTTGTAAATCAGTGTTACCACAATTAGGAAAAGGAAAAAAATATACACCCCCAGTTATAATGTATATTGATGTTGATTCATTATGATGCACGCCCAAAACCTATAATCTTGTAAACCAAACCAATGTTCTTTCAATATAAGAAAGTTTAATCCATGAGAAAGGTCAGGATTCTAGTCCCGGTTTGTGCCAGCCATATCATTCTTAATTTCTAAAATGTCATAAAAATTCCCAAGCCTTAAAGTTTTGTTTCGTGGAGGATTTTTTGGTAAATTAGAGATAAGTTCTCCAGTTGCTAGCATAAAATGAGGATGTAAGGTACTCAAATAAAATTAATTGGCGTTTCTCAGTGCACTGTGAACAGGAAACCAGAACTGGGTTATAAACAGGGTCTCGATGAATGCACAAACAGTTAATGAGCAGAAAAGAAGGAACTGCTGGTGAATGCACCCAGGTGCCTTCTTAAGGAAGCGAGGACTAATGAGGGCATAACCAAGGGAAGTTTCATCAATCTATTCTTATTCTTTGAAAACTCCACATGGCTAAATCACTGAGGAGGGAGTGGCATCCTACAGCTTAAGGACAAAACCATGGTCCTGTTCTCTCTCAGCATCACATGATCTAAGAGGTAGGGGTACACTAAAAACTCCATGAAAGATGATGAGCACAGACTCAAAGACCAAAATATTCTTAACAATACTTAGCAAACCTTCTGCTTGGAAATTCCACTCAAGATAAACATCATGCTTCAGAGGAACTTAATCATAGAAACTTCTACACTGGAGTTCCCACCTCCACCTGTGACAATGCTGTCTACAAGCATATTCCAAATGACAAAGAGTTGGGCCATTCAGAAATCAAAATATAATCATTAGATAGTAAAAGCATTACAAGTAAAAACATAAGGTTAAGGTTCTGAGTGTCAAGGGCACTGTCTTTTCACTGCCACTATATAGCTCTCATCCTCAAAGTCTTTCAACTGAAATAGTTTGGCTGACAAACTAAGATCATAAGATTAATGCAGCAGTGTTTTTTGTTTTTTTTTTTTTAGAATAAGGTTTTGATATGACCAGGCAGGAAAACAAATGTGAAAGCACACTGAAGTGTTATATTAATGAAAAGGAATAATAATTAAAGATACAAATTTTAACCCTATACATATGGAGACATGGGGCCTCAAGACAATAGGTTTTAATTTTGGGAGGGGAGATGATACTGTAAACCAACGTATTATGTTCCAGGTTCTTGAGAAATAAGAAACCTAGTCAATCAATTTTTCTGCTACCTCTACTGGAACTGTGCAATTATCATTTGTACAATCCTCATTTTCATGCTCTGATCATCAAAAACAGTAATACAATCCTAAATACAAAACGAAGTTTGCATTTCCATAAAGCTGATTTTGCTTTCTTCATATTTTAACACATTTATTGCTTTTCCAGGTAAATGGTGAGATGTGGCCTATAAATACACATGCAGAGACAGGAAGTATTCAAAAAAAAGGGCGGGGGGGAGGAGGAGAGAGAAAAGGAGAGCACAAAACACACTGGGTTCATAATAGAAGAGATTCTGACATCCCACTGTAAAAACAGAAAACAGGTATTACTGTGCTCTTACCAATTAGGAAAAAAATCAAATGTATAACTTACAGATGATGGTAGACATTTTTAACTTATAAGCCATTTTAACAAGTATGTCCTTAGACAAGTCAATAAAGAAATTTTACATTAGTCATCAATTATTTACTGGAAATTCCACAATTTAAACATTTAGGTATTTAACACTGACTTATTCACAACAGACACATCACAAGAAAAACTACGCACCATTAGCGCTTATGAATATGAATACAAAAATCCTCAATAAAATACTAATGAGCCAAATCCAGCAGTGTCTAGAAAGGATTACATCACATTTACCCCAAGTATCCTAAATTTAGTCCACCATCTGAATATAAGCAATATAACAATAGACTTAAAAACAAAACCACAGAATTATTTCATTAGATGGTGTAAAATCATTGACAAAATTTAACCTCTTGCCATGATAAAAATAGTCAACAAACCAGGAATAGAAAGTAACTTCTTCAACATCATAAAGGGACTTCTATAGAGAAAAAAAAAAAAGAAAACAGAGATTAAATTATGCTTAATGGTGAAAGTCTAGAAGTTTTCTCCCAAAGACCAGGAAAAAGATAATAATGCTACTCTCCCCACGTCTATTACAGCTGTACTAAAAGTTTTAAACAGGGCAACTAGGGAAGAAAACTAGTCTGGGGCCTCCCTGGTGGGATTAAGCACCACACTATGAAGCATCCCCAGCCAGGGAGGGACCCACATGGAGCAGCAGACCTCCCCTGCCTCACCTGTTGCTACCCTCAGCAGTGTATTTCAGTCGATCTGCCTGTTCTGCACCCCACTCTGACTCTGGTGAATCTTCTCATTCCCCCCAAACACACACACATATCTGACCTGTACTCCAGTTTTTGTATGCAAATAAGTCTTAAAAAAAAATTAGTCTATGATGTTCAGATTGGGAAAGAACAAGTATAACTGTTCACAGATGATATAATTCCGTACATAAAAATGAATAGAATTCATTTTCAGAATGAGAACTAAAATGGAGTTTAGCAAGGTTGCAGGATACAAGATCAAATACAAAAATCAACTGTTTTCCACATTTACTTGAATAACCCAATAATCAAGGAAATAAGTCTATTTACATAGCATCAAAAAAAATTAGTTAGGAATCAATTTAAGAAGTACAAAACTATACTCTAAAAACTATATAAAAACATTACTGAAAGAAACTAAAGATATGAGAGAATGAAACAATATGAAGACTTAATGATATTCCCCAAAATGATCCAGAGATTCAAAGTAATTCTTATCAGAATCCCAGCTAACTTCTTTGCAGACATGAATAAAATGGTTCTAAAATGTATACAGAATTTCAAAGAACAGAGAACAGTCAAAACAATGTTCAACAACAAAGCAGGAGAATTCATACTTTCTGATTTCAAAACTTACTAAAAGCAATGATAACAGGCAATCTGGTACTAGCATAAGAAGAAACATACAGATCAATGAGATACAAATGACAGTTTAGAAATAAACATTTATCTATGATTTTTGAAGGTTCAATGAAGAAAGAACAATCTATTCAATGGTGTCACGTATATATAGAACATAAAGAGACCGAACAAAAGGTCAGATAAAGCCAAACTGAGAACTAATCCTTAGAAAGCACACTACAGAACTGAGGCTACCAGACAGGGAGTGAGGTAGACGGAAAAGAGCAAGGTGGGGAGGAGCACAATGGACTATTGTGGTGGTGTCTTGGTGGTCAGTGCAGGTGATTACCACCTGAGTGTGCAGACCCTATACCTCTAGTATGAAGTATGCCTAGGAAGTATGTATGTACATGAATATACATATGAAGCATGTATATGAAGTATGTATCTACAATGTAAACCAAAACTACTGCAATTTAAAAAAAAAAGTCTGTTCAACATCTGGGGTTGGCACAACTAGCCATCAACATACAAAAGATTGATGTTGAACTCTAAGCCCATACAATTTATAAAAATTAATGCAAAATGTACCTAAGCCCAAAAAGTAAAACCTGAATGTTTGCAAGTTTTAAAAGAAAATATAGGGTAAATTTTCAGATTTGGCAAAGGTTTCTAGTTATAATACCACAACTACAAGCAACAAAAGAAAGAAGAAATTGGATTTCATCAAAATTTAAAACTTTTGAACAAGAGATACATGCTATTAAGAAAGTAAAAAGACAAGCCACAAAATAGGAAGGAATGCTTGTAAATTTGATAACCGACAGGAATCTAGTGTCCAAGTTACATAAAGAATTCCTAAAACAATCATAAATATCCAATAAAAAGTGAGCAAATAAAAGAAACATTTTTCCAAAGAAGGTACACAAAGGGCCAACGAGAATACGAAAAAAATGTTCAACTCCATTCTTAATCAAGGACATGCAAATCAAAATTATAAGGAGATCTCACTTGGTACCCACTAGGAAAGTTATAGTTAAAGAAACAAAAAGCAACAAGCACTGGTAAGAAATTACAGAAATTGAAACGCTCATCATTTACTAGCAGGAACATAAAATGGTACAGTCACTGTGGAATAATTTGGGGGTTCTTCAAAAGGTTAAACATAGAATTAACATATTACCCAGGAATCCCAATCCTAAGTATATACCCAAAAGAATTAAAAGAAGGGGTTCAAACAAAAACTTTTACATGCATATTCAATAATTACAATAATGGAAAGGAAGAAACAACCCAAATGTCTATCAAAGGATGGATGAACAACATGTGGAATGAGTCCATATGATGGAATGTTATTCACCCACATAAAGAAATGAAGTGCTGACATGTCTCCTAGTTCTTACAATGACTTCTCATTTATTAATCAACACATAGGATATGGATGCCTATAAAAATACAAAAAAGTCCCCCAGGTCCCATGGAGAGTTCAGTGCTCCATTTTTAGTTGCTTTAGCTGACATTAGGAGTCCAAAATAACATTATACAAAGGAAAATAAAAATTTTAAAAAAAAAGAAAAAAATGGAAGTTTTATATATATGAGGAAATTAGATCTCTATTTAATGAAAAAGAACTTTGTAAACTATAAACAATACAGTCATTATTATTTGCCTACAGATAACTTGAGTGGAATGAACTAAATTAATTTTTAAAGAATAAGTCAGCTCTAAAGTCCTAATTCTAAGGTTCTCCAAAATACATCATCATAGATTAAAAAAAAAAAAAAAAGGCAAGAATTGACTCTAAAAATTGTATAGAATGAAAGATCTATAAGTGATACATTACACCTCATGTCAGTTTCTCTAGGTAAGGAAAATACAAAGTAACATAAAATGAGCTTTTAAATAGCAATCCACTATTTAATTCATTCTGATTACTACATGCTACTCAGCAAAAACACTTCTTGAAAGTCATTCCTTCCTTAAGGAAAAAAAATATTTTCCCCAAGTATTTCAGAGCTCACTATGTTGAAAAACAATGAAAATGAATTGTTAGATGTTCCATATGTATATCACATAAATATGTATTCACAAATTGAAGTCAGTATATATTCTAGATTCTGCTGTATATTTTTTTTTACATTTTAACTACATCTGTCATTTATATAGCATCCTTTTAAATATGTCATACACATAAATACATTTATATACAGCTGAAAAAATATGAAATTTTGTTCACTCATGTACCAGACAATGGTATTATTTTTAAGTATAACATATATGTTCTTCATGCATCTACAGCTAGAAAACAATGAATCCTGGCTTTCACGTGCTATGTACAAGATAGATTGAAACTCACTTACTGTGGTGATCACACTGTACACAAATGTCAAATCTTTATCATGGACACTTACATTTTTTTAAGTTTATGCACATGCCTTTGTGGAGAGTAAGACATAATCCCTAGCAAGTTGGACTTCCGCACCTCTCTGTACTTGCCTGACCTATCACATTGGTTGTCTCCTCTCAAAATTGTGGCTTCTGAGGCAGAGAACGTTCTGGGATTCCCAGAACAGAGTACAATACCTGGCACACAGGAGAGACACAGTACAAGATTTTTATCCCAGACAGAAAAGCTTTAAGATCTACTATTCTATTGATTTGACTACATTTTTAAAGCTACATATTTTCAGCATGACATCTCATGTAAGTAATATATTCCACAATTATTCCACTCACTGTATGCAGCATTATTTCATTTGTTTTATACTTAATGTTTTTCATATTTTGTGGGAAAATTCAGTTCTAAAATAAATTTCTAAGATTGGATCAATACAGTCTGCATTTTACGAACTCTGATCATCTCCCTCCCAGCCTGGAAAGTTCACATTTTTTCAAATCTCTAGGTAGAACAAAGACCAGCTCATTTCCCTTTTTTCAGATCCATATCTTTCTCAAAATGTGATTGAAAGCCCCACATGGGATTTCATATTAGAAATGTCAAGGGTTTATGACAATAAAGCTGTGTTCAGTTAAACCTCAATTATCTAGAATCCTCAAGGAATAAGCCTCTAAGATGGCTGAATTTTTATTACGGTGAACGCTTTCAGTGGCATATTTTTATGCAATTTTAAAAGAAAATGTTTATAAATTATATTATGTATTTCCAATTTCTTACAAAGAATGTACTGAAAGCAACAAGAACAATTCCTACTGACTTGGGGTAACCATTTTGTACACTGATTATACTGTGAAGCATCTCTGTCAAGTCCCATATCTGACTCCAGAACTGCCCTGGCTGTGTTGGGTTGTCTTCAACATGATAATGTGATACCATTGAGGACATACTGTTCTGCACATAAAAACATATGTGTATTGTTTAGACCTGCACAGTTCCTTAGATGGAGGGGCACTTACTAGACTAGACTAGCTCATGAACAGCCTTCCAGCTTTCTGGAGTTCTTGGCAAAGGCAGACAGTGGTTTGTTTCCCCACCCAGATTCCTACCCTCAGCTCATAAGCTAACGAATATATAGTGTGAAGAGATTCAACCTTCACATGCTTTGCAAGAAGTTCTTCTCATGTAAATTTGTTGACAGCTGTTCACAAGCTGTTTACGAGGAATCTCTCCTTTACTTTAAATTATAGCTCAGGAAGCTTCCATCTAAGTGGGTGATACTGTATGTTACCAAGTTCCAATAACTCTAAAAGTTTTCCATAAAGTGGACTGCAAGAGTTCATCACTCTAACTTTTAACTGCATCCTCAATTATATTTACCTTCCTTTGTCCCCACTGTCCCTTTCATTTGCATTTAGGAGTGCTCAGAAAATGAACAGCCAACCAAGTAGACCACACCTAGCTACAGGAATAAAAAGCTGTTTCTCCAGCATGTGAAATAAGACATGCACAAAATATTACAATCATACTGAACCTCACTGCAAATGTTACCCCAAAAACACCAAATAGAGATCTTGCCTAACTAGCAATTATAGTCTAAATACATCATTTATGTTCCATACACAAGATGTGATCATTCAAGATTCAATGATTTACCTTGATCTCTGCAGAGAAAACTATTTTAAAGGCAGAAACAATAGCCCAGGATTTCCTTCAAGCTTTTTCAAATCAATATTTGTAAATCATGCTTCTGTTTCCTAGGTAACTAAGTAGGCTATACCTTCAGCCAGAAAACTTTACTCGTGTCACATTCCTTTCATCCCTGGCTCATACATGTGGTTGCTGCTTATTAGAAGAAAAAAATTACCTCCCATAGCATTGAAAATCAACAAGGAAATAAGAAATGAGCTGGAATGTCACTTTCTCAGTCTGTTTCTCCTCCTGGGGTTTGATAGAAGAACAAACAGAATAAAAAACTTCCCAGAAATCTCTAGAAAGTTGAAAAGCAATTCAAGACCTAGTACAGCAAGTGCCCAGTTCAGTTTGTGGCATTTGTTTAATTCACTCTGTGAAAGGAGAGGGGGAAAAAAAGTTAAAATCTAGATTTATTCAAAATACCAAGTCTGACATTTATGGATTCAAATTCCAAATCTCTTTCCTTGGGGAAGTTTTGTTACTTCTCTAAGCAGTTTCTGGCTCTTAAAAAAGGGGAAATTCCTAAACTCACATTGTGATTATTGGAATTCAACTATAAGGTAAATGTAAATACCAGGTTCAGAACCAATTTCATCTTTAATGAGTCTCCAAGAGCTACATACAAAGATGGCAAAACTAGTGCCAGTGTCAATAAGATGCTTTGTTTCTTTAGCGCTCATCTTCTGAGGGTTCCCATGAAGACAAGGCATTTTCACAAAGTCCCATAGAGTATCACCTCTACAAACATTTGCAAATGAACTTGCAACCTGCATGTGATTGGTATGTATTGTTCATCTCTGCTGGATCCAGGTCTCTAATCTTGCTTTGATTTTGTTTTTTTAATTTATAACCAAATACAGGAGGAAATGAGTCACAAATAATGACACAGGTAGGTGTACACAGGACTACAGAGTTAGTTTAAATAGTTTCAAATTTCTAAAAACCACTTTTCAATCACAGTAACTTGGAAGCTGTCACTCTAGCCCTAAGGTCCAACACTACATATGCTACTGAGAGTAACACTTTGAAAACACTTTTTTAAGTATTTTCCCAACCATTTAAGCACACGGTATACTTTAATCTTTCACTGGCCATGGTCATATTCTACTACCCTGAAGTTCTGAACTTTCCTCTGTACTACTCACCTCCTTCATAGAACCCCAGAAATCCTGATTCTAGGAATCCAGCCATTTCAGTCCTAATACTAAAACAATTCAGATATACAATTTATCAAACACAGCTGAAGCTGGACTCACTAATCAGAACCTTGAAATTACACACTGGCAAGAAGATACTGTGCTGTTTTAATTAAGTGCTAAAAATGGTAAAAGCAATACTAACCACTAGTACTGCTTGCCTTCTGGCAAAAAACTGATGCTATAAACTGCTAGGCTAATCAAATTGTTATTACTAATATTTATGCTGTGTTGGTATTACCTTCACCACTACCCAATCTATTAGCATTAAGACCTTGGGTAAGTTTTAGAATTAGAGTCCTAAATGCTAAATTCCTGTCTAGGTGCCCAGTCCTCTTGCATCCAAGCTCTACAAGCTGGTGCAAGTCACTTTAGTTCTAACTACACAAGACAAAATATTTGATTTCTAAAGCTCCTTCAAGCTTCCCTGGTTCTTTAGGTCCTAATGCCCTACAGAGTTGTATCCTGAATAATGAATGGCTATATCAAACCTCACACAGGGGTTTTGCCACAAGGCAGGAATGCATACTTCCCAGATATTTAGTCAATACCAAAGGAAAGCCATTAAATAACCAGACCTCGGTAACCTCTGTTTTCTAATTTTTATGCGAGTAATCCTCACATACACTGAATGTTTTCTGGAAAACATTCTGCTAGTCAGTTTACGTAGCACTGCACTATTATTAAGCAGCTATGTTCCAAATGTAAACATATATATTTAAGCAAACAAGTAAACAAGTTCTCATAGAACACATAATTTTTCACTGCCTTAAAGTGGTAATATGTTTTATTCCACTGGCTGTTATATAATAACAAACATGCGAAGTTTAATTTGTATGTGTTTACTTTCTGAAGGTTAGAAAGGCTATTTTTAGTTCTCACTTTTTGCCATTCAGCTTAAAATCCTAATTATCGTTCCGTAAATCATTTTAGAACAACCCTTTGCCCTACAACAACCTCTGAGCCTGTAAGGTCTTCAACTCTTACCTTTCTCAGAAACATCAGCAAATAGCCTCAGATCAAGAGAAGATTATTTTAGATCATCAAATCAAAGGGTTGGTCTTATACTTGGACTCTGCAACTCTGAGAGTTATTCTTCAACCTGCCCATACATGCACATCCGTACCACAAATAATCAAATGATCCATTCAGTAAATCATAGAAGACAAAAAAGGTACAAAGTACAAGGTACTAGGGAAGCCATTACAATGCACACCTATATCATCATGCTTCTCTTTTTGTAAAATTCATTCTATGTAATTAAGTCCTTTCACCAACTAGTCACTATTGCACATGGGTAGAAACTGTGTCTATTCCCTCCACTTCCATTCAAGTGTCTGTAGTGAAAGACACTGTGGTGTCCAAATCTGGCAAACACGACCAGGACCAGATGATCAAAATTACCATGATCACTGACTCAAGATCATCCTATATAATGTGAGGCCTATACTCCAAAAGTGTCAAGACTACAAGAGACAGGGAATAACTGAGGAAATGTTTCCAGTAGAGCAGTGTGAAGAGACATGCCCTTGGAATGGTTTCTGCACAGAAGAGAAAAGAACACAGCAATGGGAAGTGGATGTGAAGACTGTGTTAGTGAACATGGACCCCCTGACTTGGAAGTCACTGTCTGGTGGTTCTTCTAGGGGCAAACATACACTAAAATATTTAGAGATGATGGAGCATCCTGTCTAAAGCTTTCCATCAACTGTTTCATTACAAAGACCAATAATAAAGTGGGAGAGAATGGTGTATAATGGAGCAAAACCACTACACTGCTCAAGCAACTTACTATAAATTTAAAAATATCTAAGTAAATTTTAATACAGTATTTCTAAAAATTTCATTGAAAAACAATTTATAGGACACTGGACAATTTTATACCAGGTGTTGAAAATTTTTCAATTAAAACTGTTTTAAGAATACTCCGATCTAGTATTTTTAAGAATACTCCGGAGTCTCCTAACAGGTGATCACTGGAGGCTTCCTTCATGGAATCAAGCTAAAACAATGCCTTAATCTAAAAAATTTGTGTGTTCAAAGATGTAAATCTAGTTGCCAAGAAAGATCACCAACAGTACAGCATGAAAAATGTCCATTCGGAGATACTCCAGAGCTTGTTAAAAGAGCCATCACTGGAACCTATAAAAAAACAGGACCAGAGAAAACCACCAATGAAAAAGTAATTTACTGTTGTTAAACTGGATCTGATCCTTGGACTGGGCTTCCTAGAAGCCAACAAAGACAAGAATATCTCATTTAAAAACACTAATAGAGAGAACTTTCACCTTCTTTTACTTTGTGGTATCTGCACCTGACCACCTTTACTTTGCAACTCCTTCTCCCTCTATTAGAAGCTCCCAACCTGGTTCCTCTTTGGGTTTCTAACTTGAACCTGAGTAGGCTAATCTGCAGTTCTCTGTGACTGCCAATTAAGTGTATTCTGGCTCACGACTAACCTGCTGCTCTCTTACTTAAGGATAACAATCCACAATCCCAGAGTGATGTGGGAACTGGGCTACCCTGGCTACTGGAGGTCTCTAACAAGCAGTTCCCTAAGTGGCTGATGTACAGTGCAAGGAGAATTTTGAAGACCACATCTTCAATTACAGGTAGTAAGCCATGCTATTATGTACTATTTGTATTTATCTTTCACTTTTTTGAGGGAAAAATATAAGTGAACAAAATTAAAGAAATGTTCCTTCCTTGAAATGACCCAAAATGAAAGACAACTTTTAAAACACTATGAATATGTATTGATGAACCATAATTCAGTTACATCTAATTTCAAAAGACTGGATCTACAATGATGTTATCAAGTACAGTAGGATTATACATATAATTCATCATCACAACAGGAGATCTATTTTTTATCACAGTGTCACAGTTTATATCATGATTCAGAGATAACTAATACAAGTTTTGTTACAAGTAGAGAGTTAGCAATGACACTCTAATAGAATCTAACAAGTGGATTTAATTCTAGAAAAGTGAGAACTATTTTTCCCAGTGGAATGATTAACTTTCCAAAACTGTGTTATAACATTTACATTATTGTTATTAAAATACACATATAAACACACACCACACAAAAACAGGAAAATGAGATTAACAGAAAAGTGTATACAGACAGAAAATGTTCCAGTTGGGGTAACATGGGATTTATGAGTCATCACAGTTGAACATATATTTAGTACATTATTTCAATGATTTATACATTTTGTTCCTCGACACTTTTGAGTACCGCATCATTACTTCTCTGTGGACAGGTAGTGATATTCAGTGAGTGGTCAAACTCAAGCTCTGTGTTGTCCAACATTTATTCAGCCATAACTTAACATTCAACCATAACATAACCAGACATTTGTTCACATTCACATAAATTGAGACTCATGAAGATGAACAACATAGAAAATTTCTCGAACTGTGTGTACTCAGAATCATTAAATATTAAATGTTATTAATATCCTATGATTTCCATGAATCTACGTACCTGAAGTTTTGAATAACAAGGATCCCACCTTCTTGGTCAAGGCACAGGTGATTATTACTGTTTATGTCTCCATTTCCTATTTCTCTCATAATCCTTCTCTGCCTGTGACCCTGTTCAGTCTCACGGACTGAATTATAACTAAATCTCTAATACAATCAAGAGTCAATAATGCACTATCAAGAAATCACTCTCCTAGTTTAGTATATAAGTTCATCAATAAAGTGTTCCTAGTGAAATCTATCAACTAAATTAGATTTAAGAAACAACAGAGCAGCAATATAAAACAGAATATTCATAAGAAATCAACAGACACTGGCGACTATGGGATAAAGTACACAGTGGATAGGTGTTCATATTTTAAACTTGACAGGAAATATAGTAGTCAGGTTCCCCTTTATGACCTGACAGGTTCTACATTAGTGATGTATTCTTTTCCTCTAAATCTCTTTATCGATTTTTATTAGTGTAATTAATTTCTGAAATTATTTGTTGCATATCTTTTTTTTTCCCTTTTAGACTGTAAACTGCATAGTCCACAATGGACTGGGGCACAACTATACTCAGAGCTTCACTAAGGCCAAGTACAGAATAAGTCAACAATTGTTTCAGTGCTGGTGAGAGAGCGCTGTTCTTTTACTGTATAAAATCAAGTTGTTTTTTTTTTTTATGACTGTACTTATCTCTCTCAAAAGATGGAGGCACAAATACAATTCTGAAGACCTATAAGTAAAGTTAGGAGATAGAAAATAAAGGAAATAGTAATGTCGCAATTTCAGAATTCTTAAAATGCAAATATTTTCTAGAGATACAAATACAGTCATTTTGTTTTCCAAAATAGAACTGAGTATCATCCCTAATCATCTCTACCTTTATCAAAGGCTATTTGTTTAAATTTTTTAATATTAATCTGATTACTTAAGGGAAAATGGGAAGCAAAGCTAAAAAGAATAAAACCACATCATTCTCATACTTGAAATTAGTCTAATTAGAAGCATCATACTATACAGAGTAGAATAATCTGACACTATTGCAGATTTACCAAACAGTTCACAAAGGAAAAAAAAAAAAATGTTGAGAAGCAAAGAGGACTATAGAGAAAAAAGAGAAAGGATCTGTGGTAAAAGAATAAATTCACATGGAATGGAATGCATGGGTATATTCTGGGCTTCTCTCACCAGTGTAAAAGTGGAGAGGGTATTATTTGGCTTCTGACCTGAACATGTTCACAGAAACAGAGCTTCTGAAGGAAGATCTTATCCATGAAAGCATGAAGTGCTTATTCAAGTAATTCAATGTTCAAACACTGAAAAAAAACAACAAAAAAGAAGACACACAAATACACACTGTGCCTAATTATCTCAAAAGGAGAAGAATAAGAGGACTTGTAAAGTGAGAGGAAAGAAAATGCCTTCCATATCAGGGAAAGAGTATCCAGAGGGGGAAAAGACAGACTCAAGTCCAGACACTGATGATCTCAGCATCACCTGTTATTGTAACAAAATTAAGGTAGTTAGGAGATAACAATTTCATGTCAGCTTAAAAAAATGGTGTAATTGAATTTCACACACTTGATTGAACCGTACTCTGTGTAACTTGTACACCACAGTAACAGAGAATTCAAGGCTATTTCTAAAACTCCATCCCTGTCCTCAAGGCACTCGCAGTCAATTATATTTCATAATCACATTTGGTACTTACTAGCCAGTAAAGTGTGCATCTATGCTTTACCTGCAGATGGGAAATGCTTGCTAAACCTTCAACAGGCATCTGTATAAACTGATATTTGAGAATGGTTTGATAATAAGGTATTTCAACAGCTGCCTGTACTAGTTTGTGTTTTAAATCAGACATCTTAAATACTGAACTTAAAATTCAAATATTGAACACTGAATTTCCATTTAATTATCTAAAGACACAAATTGTTATTTCAAATACTGGTAAATATACTTTATTGTAAGAGGAAATTAACAGCTTCTAATACAATAAAATTGAGTCTAATTAGGGTACTTTATAATTGAATTATACTTTCTTTTACTCAACACTACATTTCAATACATAATTTTTTTTCTTGATTTTCAGATATTCAAAATTTTCTAAAATGTTCCTCTTATTCACGGGTTATGATGATATTTTCTGAAGAAAAAAAAATCAATGCATACTTCTCATAGGAATTCTGCCTTTTAAATTGGGTTGTCAACATCATAAATTAAATTATATTCAACAAATATAATAGCTTAGAAAACATAAGATTGCATTATGTTAAACAAATGATTATTAGGCATCTGCTCCAACAGAGTATTGTTAGGTATTTTTCTCTGTAAAGGCAGGGAAATGTTTAGCAACTCATATCTGTCTCTACTGACAATATAACACAGACACACCAGACAACTCAATAATGATGTTCTTGTTCTTCTGTATTATGATAGTGAAGTCTTGGTAAGGGATTTAGTTCTGATTCACAATAGTCCAAGGGAAAAAATGGATAAAGATGCCTCCATGAGAAATACGTCTATTCCGCATTCAATTTTTAAGAGGAAATATCCAGGGTAGAGTCCCTGTGCCATCAATTTTTCTCCAGACTTTCCAATCAAAGTTTATAATCATAACATAGCTAAGTTAATAGAGAAGTGAGTTGAATTTCAAGATAACAGCAGTAAAAAATAAGAGTAAGATGACTCATGTTCACTGCAGCACTATTTACAATAACAAAACTATGGACACAATTTAAGTGCCCCAAAACAGATTAATGGATCGAGATGTGATATATACACAATGGAATACTACTTAGCAATAAAAAAAGATAAATTCATGACATTTGTGGTAACATGGGTGGAGCTGGGAGGGTTTGTACTAAGTGAAATAAGTCAGGAGAAAGACAAATACCAAAAATGGTTGTACAAGTCAGCAAATGAAAAAAAAATAATTGAATTGTACATTTGAGTGAATTTGGTTATATAAATTACACCTCTACAAAAGTGCTTATGATAAAAACTGTATGTGAAAATATAGAGAAACCAGACAAAGGGTCAGATAAAGCCAAACACAAAAACTCACCCCTGAAAGGTGATTACAGAAATTCATTATTAGGAGGGGGGAAGATGGGTGCTTTGATAGTGGGAACATTATAGTAACAGGACCCAAAGGAGGAGGGGATCTCATACTTCCAAAATAATGCAAACCAACACTACCTCAGTAGTGTTATAATATAAATACATATATAAGTATAAATATTCAATATATTAAATATAAACAATAGAAATGTATAATGTATTAAATATATGATGTATTCACTATAAATAATATAATAAATTATCAATAAAAGATAAATTTTAAAATGTAACAATTGTCCTCCAAATCTGTCTGCACTCACTCTTGAAGTATAGTATTACCTACAACAAAGGTTCTTTTCTAAATAGAAAAAAACAAAGATACAAGGAAATGGAAAGTAAAAACTATTGAGTAACATGATGATGAAAATCGTGTATAAAAGCTGCTTTACTTATATCACAGACACTTGTAGAGGTGTAATTTATACCAAATTCACTCTTAAATGTACAATTCAATTTTTTTCATTTGTTGATTTGTATAAACATCAATATAATTCATTTTTATAAAGTACCCAACATCTAAAACATACTGGGTCTTTCATATAAATGGAATGTTATAATAAAAAAAAAAAGAGGAAAAAGGAATATTAACTAATCACTTGTAGATCATTTGATGACCTATTTAACTATGAGGTAGATAAATAAGAAGGTAAGTAGGTAAATATTTATATATGCATTTAAAGAATAAAAAGTAACTTAAAAGAATCACATATAAGTGGCTTCAGAAACTATAAATATAAGCAACTACTAAGACAAAAATATTTAGTCATGAGCTATGATGTTAACAGTTTGTCTTGGTAACATAATTTAGGACTACACACTGTAAGTGAAATCCTCTAATTTACATTCATAAAAATGCTAGCTAAATCTTCAAGCAGACTACTTTTCTTTAATACTTTATTTCTTCATTTATGTCATTATTCATCAAAAAATGTATTATGGATTTTAACACTCTATAGAGATGAGAAGATGGCTCTTTCTACATTAAAGTATATACCTCATCCCCTTTATTAAATGCATATGATTTCTGCAGGAGCAATAACAACAACTTACCCTGATTTTCTTTGAGTCTTTCTGGATTAAATTTTCAATACTATTAGGAAATGAGATTCACATTAAATTCCTAGAGTACAACTGCTCACCTGTTTTTTAAGGATATGTTTTATAATAATTTTTTTAAACACAGCATTTTGATGCTGTATGAATTATCCATAGTACAGGAAAACATGGAAACTTACTATGCCTGAGAAGCAACATCCTAAATCCAAAACATACCAATTATAAATCTATTTGATACTTTAAAAATGTTTAATGTACTCGATTATAATTCTTAATTTTTTTTAAAAAAAGGGTATTTCCTTAACATATTTATCAGTTCAAGCCAATGGAGATTTCTTGTAAGAACATACTGACTAAACTGACAATATTAGTTAAGATTTTTTGGGGGGGAGGGATCATGGGAGGGATGAAAGATTTTAACTAAACTATATAAAAATATCTAAAATACATTAAAACAACAGAAGACTAAGAAATGGTGGTTAAGTTTCAAGTAATGGTGGTAAAATGTTAAATTTTTCAAGAGAAACAGGAAATCTAGATTTTTTTTTTAAGTGAAAACTCTCATGTTTCTCCACTGACTTAAACATTCGAGAGCATTGTATATTTCCAAAGAAAGCATTTCTGTGGGTTAAATTGGCCACAATGGACCTCAGTCCTAGACACACCCAGAACTTCCTGCCTCACCCCAAGCTCAAGCTGCTTCCTGTGTCTGGACAGCCCTTTCCTATCCCTCCACCCATTCAAAAAGCAACCCACCCATCAGGGTGTGGCTCATGGACCACCCCTCTAAACAGCATTCTGAAAAACTCTAGTAGGAACTACCATTACTCTTTGACCACAGACTATAACTTAGCATAGTTTAGTTACCATTATTAGTTATCCAATGAGTACTGTCTCTTCCTGTAGATTGGAGCGTAGGAAAGTGTTTAATAATAACTTCTGCTGTCTATAGGCCCTAATCCATGCCAAGCACTGTGAGGATACTTTGTACACAGTTTCTATAATCCTTTCAAAAAATGCAAAGTAGGTATTATCCCCATTTCACAGATGTTATAAATGGGATTAAATAACTAAACAGCCTAAAAGAAACAAGATTCTAACTTTTTTCCCAGACTCCTACCATATCACAGTTGGTCTCAATTTAGTTGAATTGACTTGGGATTTTCCTCTAAAAAAGGAGGTCAGTGGGGTGAGAGCAATTGCTAAAATAAGAAGAACGAATCGGAGTGTAAGGATTCAGGGTTTTGTAATCTAGAAATAGAATATGAGTATTACATGACGCACAAAAGACTGAAGAAGCATTCTAAGTATGTACTTTAAATCGACTTCTATAACTTAATTTATATCCAAAATTACCTTTGCCTTTGCAAATTTTATTGATTCATTTAAACTCTGTATTCCATGGAGGAAGAACAGAACAGAGAGAAACAGTACAATAGTCTAAAAGAAAGTTTAAATTGCAGACATCTTTTGAAATAGCCTTAATATTCACTTCATGTTAAGCTGAGTATAAGTCTTTATAATATCTAATTTGTAACTGTTTTCTTAGAACTAAAAATAAGTCATTTTTGAAATATCTATAGTAACCTTAAAAGAATTGAAAATAATCCCAAAATAATCTGTTGACAATGTCTAAAGCTATAAGCACTTTGTTTAGGATGTTTTAAGCACTGTGAAGGTGAAGAGAAGACAATCAAGTAACAAAGCTTTTTTACAAGATGATCAGAAATGTCCAATGCACCAGTCACCCTAAAGAACACAATTTTGTTGAAGTGTCTTTAAAAATACAAGAGCTTGAACAGGGAAACATCTGTGCCAGTGAAATGGAAATGGTCTTTTAAAAATGTTATTATTTACTAAAGTGGAAATGAAGTCTTTTAAAGTGTAGTATTAGAGTGAAAATCACTAAGATGGCACGCATCTCCTTTTTGAATCTTTGAAATACAAGCTTTTTAGGGTCTAATTTATTAAAAGAAAAAAAGTGACAACAGTATAAAGAAACTTAAACATTTTTCTGGCTGTTTATGAACTTGTTAAATATCTGTTTGCAGTTAGAAAGTTATAAATATCAATCATACTTTGGTTCAAATTTTAAGCTGTTGATACATAACGTGTATACTGTATATCAGAAATGCCTGACTTTCCTTGCAGATGAAAAAGACACCTCATTACCATAGAGCAGGAGTCAGTGGAGTATAGACCAGAGCACAGAGCTTGTTTTTGTAAGGCCTGCTCTCCATGAATAGTTCTCCACACGTTTGCAGGGCATAAGATATATTTTTAAAGGGTTGTAATAGACAGCTATAGATAAATAGATGTTTGAAAATATATATATACGTACATATATTTTCACATACACACACATCTCCAGAGAGCTTATGGGGCCAGTACACTCTGAAATACTTACTATCTGGCCCTTTATGTAAAAGTTTACCAACCCACCACCCCCATCACAGGGTATAAAGGATTCTTTATAATTGTGGCTAAAGTGTCGGCCACTGACATAATACACATCACACTAGACACTAAGCCGCAAAACGGACTGAGCCAGGAACATTAGGTGGTAAAGCATGAATGAACAGCAGGCGATTCTTTAAAATATACTTTACTTTTACCATAGAAGACAGACTACTTGAATTGGATATATGACAGACAGCTTCAAATTGTCAATGGATTTAAGGAAACTGTTTAGTAACACAACACTAGAAAATAATGAGGTCTTAGATGGGGTGCTGATCTCAAAGATGGTAGGGAATGAAAAGAGCAGGACTTGCTATTTCATATATATTTATTTCTCTACCTTCCCCATGTCCTTTCCTCTAGGTACTCTTACATTCAAGCCCAGGTAAGATTCTTCAATGACTCCTCCAAATCCTTCAAATTAGCAGTTAGTTTCTCCCTTCATTGCTGGTCATCACCAGAAACCAACTCTGCTGGGTGCTGATTTGGGACTTCAAGTAGCTAATATAGTGAAATTCATAGAAATAGACAGTAAATGGTAGTTGACAGGGGACTAGAGGGAGAGGGAAATAGGGACTAGCTTAACAGGCACAGTTTCAGTTTCATAAGATAAAAGTGCTCTGAATATAGCATAACAATGTGAAAATGCTTAACACTATTTATAATAATGAAAAACAATTTTTCTAATTTAATGACAATTTTAAAATAAGGTTAACAGAATTTAATGCACCACTTTTTTGAACTAGTCAAATCTAACAAATGTTAGAACATAAAATAATTTAACTTAAAACAAATCACTAAATTGAGTTTAACAGATGAACAAAGAAATAACCCATTCCTCAAGAAGAAATAACACTCATTCAAATCTCTAAAGAACACTTATAAAAAATAATATATACTTAAAGAAAATCATGACAAAAATGACTTGCTTTAAAAATTATAATCTCTTAATATAAACTAAAATTTAAAAGCAAATACAAAGTTAAATATCTAAAAAAGGTCAATGTGAAACTTTTAAAACGCATTTCTAGAACTCCCTGACTCAGATAAATCAATAACAAAATTATTTGTGATGGCCATCTAGAGACAAGGAATAGGAAATAAATCTTCCACAAAACATAAATTTAAGGCAGAAGTGATTAAAGCAAAAACAAGAAAAATGTAGAAAATAAGAAAAATCAAAAACTCTTTAAACTTTTTTATAAAAGAATAATAGCAATGCAATTTTGGAACACTGAAGGAAAAAGACAACAGTGGGAATAAAAAAAAGAAGTTACATCTCTATTACAGTAGAAATGTAATTATGCATGTATGTTGTCCTGGAGCAACATTTAAAAATCTATAAAATTTGATCCCAAAAGAAAATGAAAGCTTTTATGGGAAATTACATAGACAAAACTGGACCAAAAAATGAATAGCTACTGCTGGAAAAAGGTAATAAAACCATGGTCCAATTGGTCATACCAGAGTAGTAACATCTAAGGAAGCAAATATTCCAATTACAACTCATGGAAAGACAAATATTTCCAATTCATCTAAATAACCACCATAAAAAATCTGACTCAACAAGAAAATTTACAAACCAATTCCACTTGTGAATACAGATGCACATAATCTAAATATCATTTCAAATTACCAAACAGAGTCAAGCTAATTTATACAAAAATAATAAATTATGAAAAAGCAGGGTCTGTTCCCTAATGCAAGGATAGTTTGATACTAACAAATCCTCAAATACAATGCTTTATACCAGCTCACCAAAAGAGAAATAAAGATGATTCATCAGTAGATGATTAAAAAAAAAAAAACTATGATAAAATGTAATGGGTATTAGAAAAAAAAATCTAAACACTTTTAAGCAAAATAGTCACAGGAAAAAAATATTTATGTAATGAATACCCTACAAAATCATGCTTTTGAAAACAAAAAGCCACAGAGAAACAGTTCATTCCCTTTGAACATGATAATGCAAAAGGGGAGAACAATCAAAAAAGAAAGTAAGAAACTGCAGAAAGGTGGTTTCCAGGACTCCATTATAGAGGGAAATGGAGAGCTTTTATTCAATGGGAATAGAGTTCGTTTTTTACAAAATGAAAAACTTTTAGATTTGTTATGCAGATCTAACTTATACACTTATGTGTTTTTTCATTAAATATAATTTCAAAAAATATTTTTAAGCAGAGAGGTTAAAAACCACTACAATTTTAACAAATACTCAAAAGCATAATATAGACTGGCAAAGTCATTCTAGGAAGTCTAAATTACAAAGACACTCCACACAGCCTATAGCTGCCCAATTTCTCTTTTACATACATAAGTTACTCCAGCTGCTGAGACAAAAGACTGGAAAACATACCTGAGAGCTATGTGAGCACCTCTTCTCTTGAAAGTGCTGGCATTCAAGTACGTTATTACCATGGGGGATGGGGACCAAGAATAAAATCTGGCCTCATCTCAGACTACAATATCAAATGAAGCAAACAGCCATCTGCTACAGGGACAGAGAGGGTAAATACTTTTGCTTGCTCTAAGCAAAGGTAGGATGGGGTTTTAGAAAAGGAGTAGAAGACACTTGTCAATGAGAAAGAAACCCACTCCCCTATGTCAAAGAACAGCAACCACTGAATGACAAGCAGAAATCACACCCTTCTCACTAGGGAAAATTATGTTCCTAAGGTACTGTAGGAAACTAACTCTGGTCCAGAATTCTGCAGTGATACAAAAAGAGATCAGTCATACTGATGGGAGCAGAGGGAACTCACCTGCAGGGAAGCCTTTCATTGACACAAGACAGAGTTTAACTACCATAAGAAATGATAGATACTCTGAAAGAGTCCATAACTGAGAAGTAAGCACACCAGGCCTTTCAAAGACTGAAGTTGGTGTAAAGGAAATGAGACCCCACCCATCCACAAATCTACTGACACGACTATAAGGACAGAGGCAAAAACACAGAGAAAAACACCAGTTCAGAGCTGTTTGAAAGTTGAAGGTGGAGCAGAAATACTGAGAATAAAAATTCTGTCTCACACTTGATCTCACAGAACTATCAAGGAAAAAGCAATGTATTGCTGGAGGAACTTGAAGTCTCTGGGAATGTAACAGTCCAAAAGCAAAAACAAAGCAAAGAGACTCAAAAAATCTATTTATCAAATTGATTCATCTTCCCCCTCTAGACACTAACACTGTGTAGACTAATAGGCACAAATACATCTTTCTTTGCATAATATTTACCTCAGTCACTACTGTTCTTTTATAATGGCAGACAGTCAAATAAAAATGATAAAACACAACAACAAAGCAAAAAAGTTACCCACTATCAAGGGATAAAGCTATCAACACAATCAAACTCTTATATGGCAGAGATGCTGACACTATCAAATAGGAAATTTAAATATCTATGAATAAAACGTAAAAGAATCTAGAAAACATAAAAAGAGAAACTCACGAAAGAAGTAGTGATTTTTTTAAAGTTCCATGAAAATACTAAATAAGTTTATATCAAACATGAGGAATTTGTTCACTGAGTTTACAATAGACTGTACATAAGAGCAAGAATTAATAAACCTGAGGATATATCAACAAAAATTATTTGGGCTGAAAACTGATAGAAAGGATGCTGGAGGAGGGTTTCAGAGGCACTAAGACCTATGAGACAATTTTTAAGCAGACTAATTTTGTGTCAAAAAAATTCAAAAGGAAAAGCGAAAAAGGAGCAACAGAATTATTACAAGAAAAATAAAGGATGGGCAGTTAAAGGACAATAAACTACATATCAAAGAAGAGCTTAGAGAACCCCAAGGAGAAAAATTACAATTAATAGTACATCATAGCCAAATTGCCAAAGGTTAAAAAATATATATTGAAAATAGCAAGAGAAAATGAGAAACTAAACCCAAAAGAAACAGAGATTATAATGACAAAAGACATCTCTCAATGTAAATGGGTAGATAATAGAGAACATCTTTAAAGGAGTGGGAGAAAACAAGTCAATTTAAAATTCAAATCCCACTCAAATTATTTCAGAAACAAAGGCAAATAATTTTTCAGACTACCAAGAGCTGAGCAAAGTCACTGCCAGTGGACATACACTGTAAGAAACCTTAAAGAAAGTTCTGTAGGCAAAAGTAATATGACATTAGATAGGAATTTAGAATAAGGAGATAAAGAATATTGAGCTAAAAATTGAGTAAATACAGATAAACTTTTTCTGATTTGCAATCCCTATTAAAAGTAATTACTTCATTAAATCAAAAACAGTAACAAGGAAATAAATGGCTTATAGCATATATAAGTAAACTATATTCAGATTACAACAGAAATCAAAGGAGAAAAGTGGCAGTTTAATATTTAAGATCCTGACATCATACAGGAAGTTTTATATCATTTGAAAACAGACTGTGAGAAGCTAATATATATTCTAAAACCTAATGAAATTATAAAAATGAGATATAACTAGTAAAACAATATTGAAGATAAAGTAGAATATTAAAAAAATAATTAAGCATAAAGAAGTCAAGAATCAGGAGAAAAAAGGAGCAACAAACAGTTGAGGAATAAAGAGAAAACAAATTACTAAGTAGATAGAAACCCAACTGCATGAAAATAACAATTTTGAACATAATGAGTCAATCATTCCAAATAAAAGTTTAAGATGGTAAGATTGCATTTAGAAAATTAACATCAAATTATTGTCTATAAGGCAAGAGTGATACTACATAATAATTAATAAGTCAATTCACCATGAAAAGTTAACAACCTTAAATATGTACGTACCTAATAACAGAACTTCAAAATATATAAAGCAAAAACCGATATAACTAAAAAGAGAATTTGATAAATTGACAGCTGCATTTAAATACTTAAACATTTCCCTCTCAATAACTGAAAAAACAAGGAGACAAAAATATCAGTTAAAAAAATACAAAAATGCTCAAAGAACATTATTAGTCAACTTAGATAACTGACACTTCCAGAACATAGACCTAACTGAAATTCATAAATGCTCTACCTGTTGATAGCAGAATACACTGTTGTCAATTACATATGTAACAATGACTAGTAAAGACCATCTACTGAGCCTTTAAACAAATCAACAATTTTTAAAGGATCAATATTATACATTCTCTGAAAACCACAGAAACTGAACATCATATCAGAAAGAAGTCTTTAAATCTCACAAATATTTCAATATTAAACAACATAGTTCTAAAATAATCTAAGGTTAAAGAAAAATGGAAATTAGAAAATATTGGAAACTGAATGGAAATTAAAAACAGCAGTGCTCAAAGTAAAATTTTTAGCATTATATCCTTATATAAGTAAAGGTCTCAACGCTATAGTCTAAGCTTCCATATTAAGAAACTAGACAAAGAAATATTAAACTTCTGTAGAAAGAAGAACCAGTATAGCAGAATTCAGAAAATAATAAGAGGAATCGATGAATAAGAAAGAAGAAAAACATTACAGGAAAAAAAAACTAATAAAACCAAAAGTTGGTTCTTTGAAAACATCAATAGTATTTATAATCCTATAAACATTAAAAGAAAACAACTTTATGACACTAAAATCTAAAGTTTACTATAATACAAATTCATTTAAAACCACATGCCGAGAAAATTTCATTTAAAAAGGACTAAGTAATCTGAACAGCCCTATATGTAGCAAACAAACTGTATTTATACTTTCAAAACTCCCTACAAAGAAAACAAATGTCTCTAATCCCAGATGAATCCTCCTCCCTGCTAATGAAAAATAGTATCATCTCTACAGAGAGTATTCCCAAAAATCAAATGAGAATGCAACATTTCATATTATCTTAAGAGTCCAGGAATAATATCATGAAAGCAAAATAAAACAAAGACATCAAAAGAAAAAAAAAGCTACTAATTACTATCCTACTTGAATACAGATTTCTAATTCCTAAAAAAAGCACTAGAATATTAAATTCAACTATATACAATAAGAAAATACATCAAATATAAGTAAATCCTACAGAAGGAAAGGAAGTTTCTAAAGTCAAAATATGCAATTGATTATTATCAACTCAATTGAAAAGAAAAATGTATTACCTCACTAGACATAAAATAGCCAGAAGCCTGTAAGTTTAGTTATTGAGAAAACAACTATTAAAATTAAAACAACTAAACACCAAATATTTTCAAAAGAGAAGATATAAAACAAATTTAACGATATTCACATTTTTTAATCAGGATGCTATAGCACACTCAAACTAACATTAAAATGTTACATTTTGTGTAAGAATGCAATTTCAATTGGAATCACCGCAGGGTTTTTTCGTGTGTGTGTTTTATGTTTTGCCTAGAGTAAGTGAGACAATGGATAAAATGCTCCCTAAATATGAATATTGGTTAGATGCCTCAGATCATTCTAATTACTTTGAAAAGAGAAAAATCTGATATTATCATAGAATATATGAGACACGACAATTGTGTAATTGATACTGAGAATAGGCTATGTACCTTACAAATGGCAGGGATAAAACAGACTGGCTAAGCATCTGAAAATAAGCAGAAGTGAATTCCCTCTCATCAAATACAACAAAATATTCCAAATGGACTGAACATCAAAGTGACAAGAATAAAAGAAACCTAGGGGCCTCCCTGGGGGTACAGTGGGTTAAGCAACACACTATGAAGCAAACCGCAGCACGAGTTTGATCCCTGCCACAGGTCAGAGAGGGGACCCACACGGCGCAGCAGACCTCTCCTGCCTCACCCACCGCTGCCCTTAGCAGTGTGTTTCAGTCAGTCTGCCTGTTCTGCTCCAAGCTCTGGCTCTGTTGAATCCTCTCACCTCCTGCGACTCTGGCCTGTAACCCAGCTCTTGTATGCATAAATAAATCTTTTTTAAAAAAAAATCTAAGTGTAGGAGAGTATATGTCTTATTTTATCAATGTAAAAAACAGGAAGTGGCCTCCCTGGGTGGCACAGGGGTTAAGTCTCAGCACTATGAAGCTTCCCACAGCCACTGTAGCACTTTGATCCCTAGCTAGAAGCTGACCCGATGGCACAGCAGACCTCTCCTGTCTTGGTCCACTGATGCCCTCAGTACTGTATCTCAGTCTATCCACCTGTTCTGCTCCCCACTCTGTCTCTGGTGAATTCTCTGACCCCCTAAACCTCTACTCTGTACTCCTGTTCTTGTATGCATAAATAAATCTTTAAAAAATAATAAATAAATAAACAGGAAACCAGAGTGATAAAATCAATTACACAAAAACTAAAATGTCAAATGTCTCTTTTTGCAAGAGAATATGCAAGACATAAGATCAATTTCTGAAAAAAATTATTTGCAATGCAGATTCAGACAAATGGTTAGTAGCTTTAATACAGAAAAACACACACACACACACAAAGGACAATAGAAAAATGAGCAAAGAACATGAAAAGGTAAGTCTTAGAAGAACAATTCCAATTAGCTATAAATATATTCAAAGTCAATGGAAGTCAGTTAATACTAATTAACACTGAGTTATCACAGTGCACCGATTAGACTAGAAAAGGGTCAACCAGTACTAATACAGTTTTAGGGAAAGGGTATTTAACCTATATTGCTGGTAAAATGTGAACTGTTAAGTCTTTTTTTCAAAGCATGTGGCAACATTCTGAATTACTAGTACTCCCACCTTGGGAATTTATTCCATAGTTCCAGCAAAGTGTGGATATAAAGATATTCATTACAGGGCCTCCCTGGTGGCGCAGTGGGTTAAGCAATGCACTATGAAGCAAACCACAGCCACTGCAGCACAAGGTCATCCCTGCTGCCGGCCAGGAGGGGACCCACATGGCACAGCAGACCTCTCCTGCTTCACCCGCTGCTGCCCTCGGCAGTGTATTTCAGTCAGTCTGCCTGTTCTGCTCCCCACTCTGTCTGGTGAATCCTCTCACCTCCCTAGACTCTGGCCTGTATCCCAGCTCTTGTATGCATAAATAAATAAATCTTTTTAAAAAATGAAAAAAAAATAAAGATATTCATTACAATACTAAACTTGAAACAAAGTACTGCTCACCAGTAATCTAATAAACATAACTTGGAATACTATGCAACAGTTGAGTGTAAGTGTATGTGTGTTTCAATGAATTACAGCTGTAGTGACTGAATGGAAGGATTTCTCCTTTAAGTAATATTAAATGAAAAATTTAGGTGTAAAAGAATTTCCACAAAACCCGTTTTGTAAGCAATGATCAAAAAACCCTGCGTGTGTATACATAAATAGTACATATAGTTATTGAGAAAAAATACGAAATGACATTTAATTCTAGTGAGGAAATGGAATGTCATTGTTGGCTAGCAAAATATGGAAGATAAAGAAAAAAGAAAAAAATTCACCAAAAAATAGTTAAGTCTCCAGACATGAAATTACTTTTTTTATCAGAAAGATGCATTTGCAAACTGTCCAAGAAGTGAGTTTATGCAAAGCAAAGCTCATTTGCTACAGACGTGTGTTCTTTGAAAAGTTAAGTCATAGGGCCTCCCTGGTGGCGCAGTGGGTTAAGCAACACACTATGAGGCAAACTGCAGTCACTGCAGCATGAGTTCGATCCCTGCTGCCGGCCAGGAAGGGGACCCACATGGCGCAGCAGACCTCGCCTGCCTCGCCCGCTGCTCCCC